>JABFEB020000001.1:1510022-1527024 GCA_019775895.2 Stomatorhinus ivindoensis
TTTATGGATCCATCGTTCTATATTATCCCGCGGGACTGAGAGGGAACTGCTCTCTTCCAGAGCAGAAAAGTCTGGATAACACCCAGTACTGCCTAGCAAACTCAGAACATGAGGCACGAAGGTAGGATACAGGTATTCACAGGTTCTCCATATAGACCTGCTGGAATACACAATGCATTCTAGATATTCTAATCATTTAAAACCACAAATAATTATTAACAATGCAATGTAAATACTGCAAGAATACTGGAGCGCACGCTATTGGGAGTTTGGGTCCGGGTCCACTCCATGCCAGTTAATACTGAATCAAGACCAACAGCCAACCTGCTAACATTGCATGGCCTCTTGTGGGATAAAGTGAGCAATGTCTAAGAAGCTTGGTTGTCAAAAACGGTGCAAGAATGTTTTATATACCCCTCCGTGTGGCAGCAGAAATACGCCTTTCGATGATAGAAATTACACCTAAATCACAGACACTGCAAAGTTATTACGGCTGGCTGACTGTACAATAATGGACTGTGGTACGAAGAGGCTGGCACTGGGGAATTCACAAGGTCTGTGATTTAGCAGCTATAGACCTTGAGCAACGCTCACATCTGTGGGCAAATGCACCAGGTTCATCCAAAGTTCTTTATCTGGGTTTCTTTAATTGAAGGTATTACTGTGTGGCATCAAACACGTCCAATGGCAATCAATCAAGGAACCACAGGAAAGACAGCTAAACCCGTCAGAGAATGTGGCTTCGAGGCTGCATTCCTGACATCAGTGCTGCACTACCTACAGGCAACCTGATAAAGACACACAAACTGCATCCAGCACCAGGCATGAGAGTGTTTCCAGTGGAACCAGAAGAAAGCCTCTTTATATAGAAGACGTCCACCTGCGGCCTTCACGCAGCAAAGGCGAAAGCCTGGGAAATAAACTTACATGGATTATTATAAAGCCTCTTGTGGAGGAACCAAAGGCAATGTATCGTAATACTTTGCAAACATGAGCTAAGGAGGTCTTGCCCTGAGGAAACGGAATTAAGCAGAGGAACCGCTGCAGTGCTGGTGCAGTGTACAGACAAGGTGTTTGTCTGGAGCAGGGGGTCCCCAGATATTTTTCCCCAATAGCCATATTCCATCAGCAACACAAAGCCAAGGTCTGGGGAGGGTGTCTGCTGCATGGGCGCTGATGTCCCTGTGCCCTTGTCTCCCAAGCTGAGGCTCAAGTGATGCCACCATGGCTGGTTTTCCACTGCGCTACGTCAGGCAGCGCTGGACTCCAAGCTTGGCCTCTTTCCCTCACAGCGTTCAGCACACACCAGTCACTACAGCCAGGGGCAATTCTAGGATTTTTTAAGGTGGCCAGCATAAGAGGAGGCATGATTCATACAGAGGGGGCAGCTTTATCATTACCAATGATACATTTTGAATTAATGAGTGACAGAGGAGGGCGCACTCTGTGGACAAATCACAATCCAGAGTTTACTGGATGACCTGCATATTGGTGGTTGGATTATTTTATTAAATGCAAGTAGGGCGGAGACACAGCTCTACCTGGACTGAGCGAAAGATCAGCTCTGGGCAGGACAAAGAACAATCTGTGTGAGACTGGCATTTTCACAAAATGGCCATGAGAAGCAATAACAAGAAACACCATTTTGAGAGGCACAGATAAACAAGGCAGGATGTTGGGTTGTGGCAGTGACAGACCAAGGCCTAAGAGGTGAAACCAAAGTCTGTGTCATATTATCTCTAATAATGCACAGGGAAACATGCGGCTTTGCCGCTCTTTAGTCATACGCAGAGTCATGGTACTACTGAGATACAGATGTACATAGTTTGTAAGAGAAGCCCTTTGTTACATAAGTCAAGTTATGAGTCTACTGTTGAACGAGGGTCGGCTGGAGGTCGCCACCCCTAAAGAGCAGCCAAGGGCAAAGCTTTAGATAACAGGCTAGATGCCGGCTTTTCAGTACCTTTATAAATTCAGCTCGTCCTTATGTTTACTGGATTCAGTTAGCGGGGCCACAATCTACTATTTTTACTATCATGGAAGCGATAAGCACTGAAGTGGCGCTGAAGAAAGCGACAATTCAGCGGCCATGACATCTGTTAAAAGAAGAGATATTGTGGTCATACAAGGTAAAAAGATGGTGTGGTGGTGCTTTATGTAGCATAAAGTCTGACACGTTTATTGAGCATAGGGTATGCCGAATTTATACGGATCGGGCCTATGAACTTTTGGTTTGCCAATTATCTACGGTGCTGCGAGGTGTGGTCTCTCTCTCTCTCTCACACACATCAGTGTGAAGACCGTCTCGAGGTCATAACAAAACTCAAAATCAGCTGTCAACTGAAGCCTTCCTCAGCACCGAAATAGCAGAAACCAGTCACATAATTCAGTTTGATCAATAGATTAGGTGAATGACTATTGGACACTTATTGAAAGCAACACAAAGCAATTTTTAGATACTCCCTGGGATTCAAACCATGACATCACATTGCTACCTACAACACCTTACTTGTGAAGCTGCATCACCCCCATCGCTTCGAGCTCCTTCTCTAGGTACATAGCAGCTCAGACTGCGAAACAGCGCGTTCAGACCCCCAGGACCCCCCACTCCAACACGGCCATCACTGCGTCAGGATCCTCTTTTCTTTACGGACCCCACCCTCACTAATTCAGCACTGTCGACTGCTCCTTCACAACAAGCACATCTGTGAAATAGCTTGGTGTTATTTTCATTGTTTTCAAATGAACTTTTTGAAACTTATTTTACGTAAATACTATACATTCCAGGTTGAGCCAGACAAACGTTTATGTAATTTTACACTTTAGATACAATTTTAAGATAATGTCCTCTGTTGCATTAACGCATGGATTCTTTATATGCTCCTGAGACCCCACCCATTCATTTATGTCCATTGTAGGTGACATTTTATTTTTGCATCTATCTTTTCACTGTTGTATGTAAGGAAACATATTTATTCCTGTTGTACACTGAAGAGGACATGCTGTGAAATTAAAAATAGAAATAAATTTGGAAAAAATCTAAATCGTAAGATGTCTTATTTCCTCCAAAGACAAATAACCTAAAATTGAAGGACAGTTTTTTCCTTGGGTCTCAGGAGGATATACATTAAAACACATTTCAATACCTCGATATAGGGTACGATTTTGCAGGAGAACTCCCCAATGAGCCAGGTCTTCGTCAGTTCGTGGAATATAACGAGCGGCAAGCAGAAGAAGGTGACCATGAAATCCCACAAAGCAAGATTGGCTAAAAGGGAGTTGGAGATGCTTCTCATGTAGAAATTTTGACACACAATGCAAGTAATTGCAATGTTGCCCAATATTCCAACGATGAAAATAATTGCAGATACGCACAAAATGGCATATGCTCCATACGATTCGCTGCTTACGGGATAAAAGGGATTTCTTAACCTGCTTGTACTCCCCCGCGTAAGTAAAGGAATCAGTGGGGTCGCATCAAAAAAATCGTCATCTGGGAAAATGTCCGGATTTCTGGTCATATCGAACGGGATGTCAGTGGTAAAGTTTAGGGCCAAAGGTCTCGGCAGCAGTGTCTCTGGCTGCGTGCTTTTCGGCTGCTTTTTCTGCCCACTTTTCTTCCGTCTATCTGTTGCTCCTCTCCTTCGCCTGTAATGTATCTTGCTCATCCACAGGGGCTTTGGAGCAGTATAATCGCCACCTGGCGTTTCCATAATAGCGGGCATGGCAGAGTGAAACTTTTCCATCCTTTCTCCTGGATGCGCACTTTCGTTTGCGGTCGGTTTCAGCAGACGTCTGTGCTCCGATCGCCCCATTTTAGCAGTTGTCATCCTCTGACTTTTGAAGCCGGTCCCGGTGATGTTATGGTCCAAAGGTGCGCCGGCTCCCCAGGACGCACCTGTAGCCTGTCCCTCCACACGCCCCGTCCGGCAGTCGGCGCAGTCCCGCCGATTCCATTTACTTCGGGAAAAGACTTGGTGCGAACCTTCGTCTCGGACACTCGGGTCGTATTTTATCGGAGGGATACTGTTCCTTAATCCACTATTATTTCCATGGCTTAAGACACAGGCACTCCAAATGAGAAAGAAAGTGATGTGAATGTATATCACCTGCATTGTGTAAAAATCGTATTGCAAGTCTAAAATCAACAGCGCAAGGGTTTTTTGGATTATTTTCACAATGCGACCACATGAGAGATGTCAGATACGAGTAAGAGTCTATTCATAGTAAAGAAGCGCTGCTCAGGCAAGTCATCAGCATTGCAAGATATCCGCAATACGTCGCCCGTGTTTGAATAATTCCCTTTATATGTACGAAATGGATTCGGGTAGTATCCTACCGCATCTCTCTAGTTTGCATCCACTTTGATCTGGATGTTAGCATTTCTTACCGCACGGAGTTACCTCGCAGACGGCTTCGTAGCTCCGGAGAGGACGGGAGGAGCTTGTTGCCGGAAAAACACATTTCACGGTCCTTGGGAGACGAAGGGGTAACTTTCAGTCTGATCTCCACCAGTGAGCCTCTTTCCCGTCTCTGGAGTCCCGAACCCGGAGAGATGGCAGGAACTTGCGATGAAGCCCCCGCACACGACCCGGATGACAGAGAGGAGAAGGGGTTCTCCCGCCGGCTACCCGGATCTGTCACTGCAAGTCCGTCAGCGGGAGCCCTAGCTGAGCCGAACACCCACTGTGCGCGCAGAAAGCGCGGATATATAAGCACGCAGTCACACAAAGTAACGCAAACTGATCCATGTGTTTGGAATTTTAGGGAGATGCAAACTTACAGACTTAAATTTATTAGCCTATGCAAAACTGAACAGTAAATTATAATTGCCATTATTCCAGCTGTGAAAACTCTCTTAAATAACTTTTTCAAACACGAGTATTAATGTTATGCTGCATTTAATAATAATAAAAAAATACTATCTGATAAAAGGCGTGTAATCACTCAGCGTTTATGAACAGGTTTCGCAACGAGACTGCAGCCTCAACACTATCTTTCGTTTTTGAAAAGGACACGTCCGACCACGGTTGATGGCTTTGACAAGCCTAAAAACAATTTAATTGGATGGGCACGATCGGGCATGTTTTAGCCGCTCATACACGGTGACAAACAGTATATCATTAAAATGAAATCAGACAATTCAAATTTAAAATTCAAAGGTTTCGGTTGAATGATGTAAATGATAATAAACTGATCTCATCGGATAAAGATACAACTGGTAAACAATATAGCCTCAAACTAATAAACGATTTATCCCTAATTAAACTGAATCCTCAAATGAAGGTACCATTTGAATCTAGATACTAGTATTATTTACAGCTGTAAATAATAGACTGAGGAAAAGTTAAGATGAGAGTATGTAGGCCTATACAGTTGTTTTAGACAAAAACACGTATATTTTCCAGTCGCTTTTCATTCCGAAAGATAATGACAGGGTTCCTGGGACCGTTGCCAATTGTACATTATGCATCTGGTATTACGAAAGTGCCAAATATTCTCCTCAAGGCCGTGTATTATTGGCAGAGAACCGGCTTTGGGAGTAAGGTGGGATGAGAGGGATTCCTTAAAATGCACAAATGCAGAGTAGCGTGCAAAAGCACTTTACGTGTAGATCACCCTCCTAGATTTTCTTTCGCACATTTGGTGTTGGTTCGAGTTTTGCCCGAGCTGCTGTAGGTCACGAGCGTCACCTTGTGGTGAAAATGAGAAAACTATGGGATGTAACGTCTGTATAACGTTTGGCTTCATCTTACTACAAAACTAAACCTGTCTCCCCTGAAAAACAAAAGTGAAAGAATCTTTTGAAAATGTGGTGAATAAATAAATGTATTTCAGGCAAGCTGAACCTGAATAGAATTCGGAATGTTTCTTCCTTTGGTGTAGCACTGTCGTACTGGGTGCTGGCAGTAGTGCGAGGCAGCCAATCCTTCTGCATGCATTTGCCCCGCCACCACCCCGGTCCCGCTGGTACGTCCCGATACCGCTGGCCTTTCTATGACTGTTTCTCTTTTGTTGGGTATCCGCACCCAGAACTACCTTCATATCTGACCCAAATAAACACATTTCTGCTAAAACTGGAAGTCAGTATTCATTCATATTATCCCGTGACGTCCCTACTTCCTTCTTCCCCTGAAAATGAAAAGACCATACACCCCCCGCACTTTTGGCAAACTAACAGTCAAGTGGTTCTGCTCCCAAAAGCCCCCCGGCTCTATCAAACAGCTAAACGGGAAGCAGGCCTGCAGACTTGCGGTGGCAAACGGATACGAAGTGGAGATATTAGGAAATAATGAAAACCACTTATGTAACGTTTAATACATGGACCAAATACATGAAGAATTGTAAGTTCTGCCACAATTTTCTATCGTAATGTTTGTCACTAGGTATCCTGTACATCTTAGATAAAGAAATGACACTTCAACTCAAAGGCAGAGTTGGGTTACATCCGTATATTCCAGCACTGTGTGCCGTGTTTCCTACCGAAACAGTAAGTCACTTAGCAGGCAGCAGTACTGGCTGGCTGAGACTCTGCGGGAATCCCGGGTGTCAGCCGAGCTTCCAGCACTGCGCAGCTCGTCTCCTCCCGCCGGAGCTCGGGCCAGGGCTCGCTGCGTCGCCGGGCCGCCGGATGACAGGCGCCAGGCAAAAGCAGCAATCAGCTCGGATGGAAGCTGATGGGCTCTGATGAAGCTGTATTAGCATTTGCAATATGCAGGGATTTGCACTATAATACGTGTTAATAAACATCATCCTTTCACTGGTGCGGTGAAACTGGTATAAAAAAAACAGCGGAAAAGCAGGATCCGCGTGAAGCCGGAAAATTGAATCCCACAGCGTACTAAGAATCTGTGAAGATGCCCAGGACGCTAAAAGTGCTAAAACGGGTGGGAAGCCAGCAGCAGGCCCGCTTAGGGCCGAGACAGCCAGCACCGCAGCTCCGCCTTTTACTGCATTTATGTGTAAGATTCACTTTCTTAGACAGTATGGTTGTAGTAATATATATGTAAAGTTTGAAGATGTTCAGGTAAAGAAATTGAGGTAACGTTAGTAACCACTGTTCATCATACTATGACAAACGGCTTAAAAAGTTGCAGTGATCGTTCACGTTTAGCGGAAACCCAAGAGCCACCACTAGGTGGAACACTAGAGCAGTGCAGGAGTCACTATAAATCCTGGCAATATTTTTCTATTAAGCAGTAGATAGCAGACAGGTCCTTCTGCTACATTACCTGGCAATGAGCCCATCAGAAAATCAATCCCGCCCAGATTGTCTATCTTAAAAGCAGTACAACGCAGGAAAAGTGCCAGTGAAGAAACTGAACTGATTTCTGATTCTTGCTCTCTGGGGTGTGTCTCAAAGTGTGGACTGAAGATGCAGATGCACACTAGAGAGACACCTCACTGGAGTGCAGCTCCATTCACCAGGAAAACTGGAACTGCAAGAACTCTGCATGTATACCAGTGATGTCCATTAAAATGGGACCAGGAACTTTTATAAGCGCACTTCAACACTGACAGAGAATTCACTCCACAGCAATGACACCGTTAACAGAAAAACTGTTATTTCTGTTTTATTAACAAAATAAATATCTGTTCCAGGACAAGAAAATCCCAAGCAGCACAGTACCCTGAGAGAAGGTTCTATTCTGTGACGTTCCGGAAGTGAGATCTGCCTGTTAATCTGGGCACACGGCCTTGGTGTTCAGCACCTGGTAGCAGACGGTACTGTGGCCCGCGTCCTCCACAGAGTAGGCCGCCAGACACAGGTTCAGCCAGGGTCGTGTTGCTGGGGAGGAGGAAGGGGCACGAGTCACACGCCCAGCACACTAACCATAATAAACCTTTAACCATAATCCTGCTTTCCACGGATCACTGGCACATCCAGTGACTGCAGGCATAAAGCACACACACAAATCCATCTCCCTTAGCTGATTCTTCCCCTCACAAACAGCTTAAATGGACAGAGATGCAGGTGCTGTAGCCGACTGGACTGCTGGCCCATCAGTCACTTAGAGCAATCAGACTACACTGGCTTAAACCCAGAGGTTATTTATAACCTGCAAATGAACGCTATTAAAAGACCCCCAGTACTTAGAATCCGGTTCACTGTTTACACAAGCTTAAGCTCCACGGATGGTTGTAGCCGTGACAGTGAATGTTACCCATAGTGCCCTCTGGTGGGCAGAGTCTGTCCATGGTGCCTTGTATTCTATCCTGCAACTGCTGATCGGTCGCAGCGTTGTGGGCAAAAACACCGAAGAAGGTCTCCTGCAGAAAGAGGCTACTGTCAAGATCAAGCAAGGGTCTAACAGAGCTCCATAATAGAGCTCTACCTCCATAATAAGGAAGCGAAAGGACAGTCACTAGTGCGAGCTGACGCCGTGCCCTGCTCTGCGCTGGGCCAGTGTGTCTGTCTGGCACTTCTCTGTGGCACGGGCAGTCTCTGATGCAGCGAGTGACTCTGCGGGGCCTGAGTGTTTGCGTGTGTGTGACAGCCACTCCTCCCACTCTCACTCACCGCGTCCTGCCACAGCAGGGCTTGCAGGGAGTCTGTGCTGTCCTGCAGCTCCAGCTTCATCAGCAGCACGTAGCGGAGCAGCTGGACTCCGAGAGCTGGAGGACACAGGTGCAGAGGGTGGCTGATCAGAGCTCCAGGCATCAGAGCACATTCACTTTAAATTCAACAAGATCCATCAAAACTGATAATCGCACTCATAGCTCCGAAACTTCATTTCAAGATCAAATGAGCCCGGCAAGTGAAAATTAGCACTGGGCCAAGTCTAAAATGCCAATATGATAAATGTGAGCAGAAAAGACAAAGAACTTTGACTCCAACAAGTGTGGATCTTTTACTGGGTTACAGAGAGTAGGTCTGAGGAGAAGGTGAAGTGTGAGGATGCTGAGGTGAAGTTGTCCTACCCTCAGCCACCCTGTTCTCATCCCACCCCTGTATATCCATGGAAAGGGGCTGCTGGCATTCCGAGCGCGAGCAGTTTCTGCACCTGTCAAAGAACGACAACTTCAGCTCAAGTGAGAATGGAGAGAGCTATTGATTAATATGAATGAAATGCAATATCCTTCACAGAGAATGTAAATATGATGTGATTATTAAATGCACCTGTAACAGCTCTGTGTAAATCCAAATTAGTATTGCATGATATCAGCCCTGTGTGTGTGTGTCTTGAAATGGGTTGGCATGTTTTTCTTCTAAGTCCTATCCATCCATCCATCCATCCATCCATCCACCCACCCATCCATCCATCCAGTTCTTCTCCAAATTCCATTTGTCTTGTTTAGTGTTTCTGTTATATTTCCTGTTTGTGTTACATCTGTTTGATTTTATGCTGCACCTCTGTTCTTTTAAATGCAATGAATTATTTTGATTTGATTTGATCCCTGCCTATGTTCTGGCACAGTTTAACCACACCACAGTATCGGATCGTGAAGGATGGGATTGTGGGTAGTCAGGAGTTCAGTACAAACCCATAGTGCCGCGCTGAACCGTGGAAGAAGACAGGTACCGAGAAGTCCAGGAAGGCCATCTTGCCCTGATGCGACCTCACGGGGACGACGGCCCTGCTCTCTGAAATCTGACACACCTCCTCCAGCGTTGCTCCTGCAGTAGCGGAACGTTCCGGTTACCCATCCTAGCTGCAGAGACATGCCAGTGAGGAATATCTGCGGGTGCTCAGCTTACCTTCCAGGAAGATGAGGCTGGTCTGGTCGTTGTGAGAGCTGCTGGGGAGGTGCGCAGCCATCTGGCGGCCTGGCTCTGTAGACTCCAGGAAACCGGTTAAGAGCCACGGCTCACTGCTGAAGGCCGTGGTGCCGACTGCCCTGCGGAGGGTGCTGGCTATGGCCTCCTCGTCTGGGAGGTCCTGTCTGGGAGGCGTGGAGGCACAGGCAGCATGTTCAGTGCCGATAGCCTATTCTGTCTTACACACCAGTCGAGCAGTGAGTTCTGCTCCAGTCACGGATTGGACCACAGTGAGGACAGTATGGGGTACTTGACCACACATGCCTCTGTGACCCACTGTGGGTTACAATGTGTAGGGCTTTGCACTATGAGCAGTGTCAGTGATACAGTGTGCTCAACTCACTGGGCTTTGCACTGGGGGCAGTGTCAGTGACTCAGTATGTTTGACTCACAGGGCTCTGCACTGGGGACAGTGGAGCTTCAGACACTGGTAGAGTTTCTGTGGCTGGAAGGTCTTGAGCTGAGCTCTCACATGAAACATCCTGGGAGGGGTGGACTTCCTCACTGAGGACAGCGCCACCGGCTCCAGGGTGTGGTCACATGTGCGTTCTGCACCATAGGATGTTTCTTCTGTTAAAAAGCAGCAAGAAATTCAGTTTAAAGACTCATTATTTCTTTCCTAACACATTGTCAGAATCTTAATCTAAAGCAACGAAACAAATACTGTTATATTAGTGAAACACCAACTATATTATTTTGGGCTAGAATTAAAATACTACTGTAGAAGTGTAGCAGTGTTGGGACACGACTCCAGTCAATTTTCTAAATTATTGTTCGGTGCAGTTTAGCTCCCAAAACATTCTCACGTACCCAAAGACTCTGGGGGCGTAGACCATACATCCATAAGGGAGGCATCCGCAATGTCAGCCGACGAGGCGGAGAGCGACTCCAGAGCACTAAAAAGACGACATGAAGAAGAAAAAAAAAAAAGAGTGTGAGAGACAGAGAGAGAAGCTCTGCAAGTGGCAAAGCAGTTTTAAAATGACGCCACAGTCACAGAAGGCAGATTCAGGTTCATACTTGACTCGGTGAGGCTGCTGTCTCTCAGGCTCCACGGTGCTTATTATCACATAAAATCTGTAATTCTGCAGGGGGGGCATGGAGGCTCAGGGCAGCCCTGCCTCACAGCCCCTGTGCTCTGCACTCAGCTTTGCTCCCACAATCCGAGGATATTTGCTTACATTCACTAACATCTATAAACTACCCATAGTGCAGAATGGTACGTGCCCTCATCCCCGCCAGGGTGTCCTTCGGCCTTGTGCCACCTGGCATAGGCGCTGAGCCACCCTGGCATCCCCATCCATCCACCCATCCATCCATCTATCCATCCCAACACACAGGAATTCCACAGTTTGTACTGGGGGCATCAAGACAGAAGGTCTTCCCAGAAAACACCATGAGATGTGGATCTGGATGAGATGCCAGTCTATCAGAGGGCAAGTTAATCTAAAATATAAAATAATTGTTCTTTAATTTAACTGTTTATCAGCATGTATAATTACTATTTTCTGTTCTGAGAAATGCATAACAATAATAATAATAGTTAAATAAGCATTTTGGGCATCATTCAAATAGCTTTGTTATTCTGAGTAGGAAAAAAAAAAACAGAGTAAAAGTATATACCACTCTGTTCTGGCCGGTCGCTGTGCTACATCAAACTGCGGTACTGGACACCCACCTGCAATCTGTTTCCTGTCCCACACTAATTGTAATACCACATGCATCCTGGCTAATTGTCAAACAGCAACTTAATTTCAATGCTTTGAGACTTCAAGTCGTGGATAAAAATGGCTGCCAGAGATTAAGCATGAAAGATGGAGATGGTATCTGCTGAAGACCCAGCCGCGCCGCTGCCATGGCCCGCTTCTCAGCCCGCTCACCACTGGAGCTCCCGCAGATCCGGGCTGTCCTCGGGCAGGATCCGCAAGCCCCGGCCGTATGAGGTGCCCCCATGCAGTTGGAAGCACAGGTGCTCTGACTTGCCAGTAGGGGACGCTGTAGATGTGGTCTGAGGCACCGCATGCAGATTATAGATGCGCAGGTAGGTCCCAGGCTAAGAACACAAACACAGACACAACAGGGGGGGGTCTTTATCCTAACAGACTGGCTAACAAGCAGAACACACTAACCCGGGGGTGGGAGTAGACTGGGGGTCACGGCGGGACTGTCTGAAAGCGAGCAGGGTGTGGGCCTCGGCCTCATCGGCGGCTCAATTTGAATCATGAGCCCTGATTTTTATCCCACGTATTTAATACAAACCATAACCGAGGGGTGAGAAAACAAATCCCTGCCATTATTATCTAATACTCCTCTGATGGATTGTATTCAGTTCATTTTATTAATATTCAGAGGATGCCATTTGAAACAGGTCGTACTTTGAAAATATCATTAGCATATTTGTATGTTTGGCAAAAAGGACATGATGAAATCTTTGTCTCAAGGCTTTCATCATGATCGTATCACTGGGAAAAATGCATTATTAAAATTTTACATTCATGTTGTTCCCTGTTAATTAGTCTGTTAAGAGATGCAGTGACACCATCAGCCAGCAGGGGGAGACATGGTATTAAAGGAAAAGATGGCATCATTATGCAGTTAATAAAACACAATTATGATTGCAGAAAGAAAGAAAAAAAACAATTAACTCCAGCTTAGCCTTCCACTTTCATGCTGAAAGACTGCTGAAGCATTCATCAGTAGCCCCTTGAGCCACTGTTACATTCCTGGGGAAAACAGCCTCACCTCTTATTAACATAAAATAGGAACTAATGTGGAGTCAAAGAGTTGGTTTCCTTATGCCGCATCTCTGACACCCAGGGCATTTCATCCTGTAATGTGATTTGTGCAGCCTCCTCTTCTGTCATCTTGCACGAACAGCACTTTCTACCTGGCAACGGGACGCAGGAACACATGAGGAGCAGCATCTCTGCCCCGCGCCCCGCAGAGGCCACCTGGCTGTGGGGCTGAAAATGACATCCCTGACACCCTCGGGGCAGAGCCAGCCAGGCGGAGTCGGAGGGAATTCAGCTGACACAGCGCACTCTGAATGTGCAGGAGGACCGAGAACTTCTTAATGTATGAAGAGGGCCAATTTAACAGCACGTCAGTGAGGCGCCATTTGAGAGCAGTTCCATTCAATTTATTTTCATATAGCGCCTTTCACAACTGGAGTCTCTCCAAGGTGCCTTACACGGGTATGTACATTACACGATAACAGAATAATAGACAAGAAAGAAAGAAATAAAGAAAAAATGCTTGCACGTTTCACTCACCTGTACTCTACCAAGTAATGTGACAAAATGATTTGATTTGATGTGAGACCTGAATGAACAACAGACAGGAAGCAGACACTGTGCCGGATACAGTGCGTCACAAACTGCCATCTAGATGAGGCTTCAAGGAGAAACTGGCCAGTATTTCATGTTTTAAACTGGCCAATAATTTGCCATTTTCACAAGTACAATGAACTGCTTTTCACACATCCCATCTCACTCTCCTTTGAAACACAGACATTTATTTATTACATTGTGGGGGACATTTGGTTCTCAAAAAGTAACATAAACCTAATCTACGCATGCATGCACGCAGAGGATTATATAGATGATATCCTTGTGGGGATTTATTTCTATGGGCAAAACCCTAATCCCAATAATGACAACCTTAACCCCTACCCAGCCCTAACCTTAACCATAGGTAACTAAACGAAATACAAGACTTTTTAGTATTTGATTGCGCACACACAAACCTACACAAAGTATGGGGCCTGAGCACAGAGTAAGGCCATTTATATGGCACCTGGGAGCATGTTTAGGGGTTAAGGGCCTCACTCAAGTGAAGTAGAGGCTCACAATACTGCCGAGACCTCGGGATTCTGTCCCCAGCTGTTTATGACTGTGTTTTGCTCTATTTATTACCATCTACTTTGTTCTATTTATTATTCTGTGCTTTGCTCTGTTTATTACTCTCTGCTTTGCTCCGTTTATTACTCTCTGCTTTGCTCCGTTTATTACTCTCTGCTTTGCTCCGTTTATTACTCTCTGCTTTGCTCCGCTTATTACTCTCTGCTTTGCTCCGTTTATTACTCTCTGCTTTGCTCTGTTTATTACTCTCTGCTTTGTTATATTTATTACGGTCTACTTTGCTCTGTTTATTACTCTGTGCTTTGCTCTGTTTATTACTCTTCCCTGTGCCCAGACTCACTGGCCGACGGTTTCAGCGAGAAGCTGAGTGATGTTATTGCACACAGTATATGAGATTCCTCACAGCGGGCGGCACAGAGGTGGGCAAATAGACAAGGCGAGCGCCGCTTTTGGTCCGTGCTCACGGCCCAGTGAGGACATGCAAGAATAACTTCCACTCTCTGAAAAGGACGAGGAAGAACAGAGGCTTTCCATGGCTGCTGACAGAGCCTGGCAGTCACCGTTTCATGCGAGACTGAAAACGTGAGCTCTGAATCTACAGGTGTCCTCAAGCTAGCAGAAGTATCCTTGCTGCCAGAGGCAGGTGGGCGGCACTTACTGGAGACTAATTAATATACCGTCCAACAGCTACAATCTAACAGGCAAGTGAAAGACCAGCTCTCACAGCAAGTATGACCAAAAAAGCATGCTTTGCCAATTTGGAATGGTCACATTTTCCAAACAAAGAGGGAGAATCTGAATATACTTCTGAGCAAAGCAGTTGTTTTTCTAAATAAATTATTCTAAATCCACCAACATGGCAAAATTCAGATTTTCATTGCGTCACTAATGGGGTACATAAACAAAATACTGTCCAGATCAACACAGACAGCCCAGTGGCACTCAGACTCTACCATTCACCATTATTCCCTGCTGTCTTCTCTAACAGAACTTCTTACAATCAATGTGATGAGACGGTCCCCATACTCTCATTGCTGCAGTTCCATGTCCTACTAAAACATTGACTTTTCAAGATGAACCAAAATAAAGCTTCATGCATTATGTAGAGTTCAGGTGTTAAACTCCCAGATAGACTACAATTATAAAGAATGCTGCCCATGTGAAAAACAGCTCCCAAAATAGAACAGAAACTGTAAATGCTGCAGAGATTAAAGTACCATAACACCGCTGTCACAGACCTTTTCCAGAGGCATTATTTTCTTGTCACTCTCATGCCATGTGTGTGTAATTTAACCTTACCTGGTAAATCCACATTATAATACGTATATAACTCTACTTTTCTGTCTAACACACACACACACACACACAATCCATACATCCCTAAGATAAAGATTACTGTGATACTAAGTTTACTGAATAATATGATGGAGGATATTTCTAGAAAAGATTAGATGGGGTTTATTTTGAAGTTTTACCTGGGATAGACTCTGTACAGGATACCAGTCCATCTCAGGGCATAGGGATGAGGTACACTCTGGACAGGATGCCAGTCCATCTCAGGGCATAGGGATGGGGTACACTCTGTACAGGATGCCAGTCCATCTCAGGGCATAGGGATGGGGTACACTCTGGACAGGATGCCAGTCCATCTCAGGGCATAGGGATGAGGTACACACGAACATACATGTAGGTATGTATTGATGCAATTTTATCAGGCTGAGTACGAGCATCGATACTCGCTTTCAGGTACTGACCTTTACCTATATCAGTCAGGGCTGTGCGATGTCTGTGTGAAATAATCTGGAAATTTCATCACACTCATTATGTTTACGTTTTGGATGTTTAATTTGGTTACTAGTGTTGTATGAATCTGATTTTGTACCTCCTCTTGATTAGTATAGCAGGGTTTGCAGTCTGTAATGTTTTGAATTTTGTTGTCACCTTTGAAGTATTTCCACACCACAAATATTTCATCTTGTGTATCAGTATCGGCACAATTTCACAAGGGTGAGTACAAGGACATGATGAATGGAAGCATGGTATTGGACCCAATACTGATATTAGTATCCCTATGTATATGCATGCACACGCACGCACACAAACACACATACACACGCACGCACACACGTGCATGCACGCACGCAGCGGAAGCCAGATTCAGCTCCCACCTCATGGGCTTAGATTTTAACGGTGCAATTCTCCGAGCCGCCATGCCACCCTTTGTGGGGAGAATATGGTTAATATGGCATGTGGCATCCGGTACTTTGGCATCCTAAAGATCTTAATGAGGTCAATGAGAAGCCATACATTCACACATAACTAAGAAAGGAACTGGACAATCGCTCTCACCTATAAAGGTTCCCACACTACGCACAGAGATAGGATTTCTTCACAGAAACAGCAGAAATGATACATTTAATCTAATTGTATGACTTTAACAGATGGCATTTGACTATTGCTCTCACAAAGACGGATAACACAGAGGATAAATGGAGCCGATGTGTGAATGTAGGTCTACACAAACGCTCTGAGCACAGAAATGAGGCTCCCATGCAGGAATAAACTATAAAAAAAACAGCAGCACATCATTTTTTTGCCTCTTGGAGCAAATGAAGGATAACAGATCATGTCTTACCATGCATTATGCAAGACTGAGGTACTGCTCTACAACCATTATTAATAGGCATTAAAGACAAAGCAAATCACCATGATGGCTTAAAGATGTCACAATCAGTGCCACAAAAAACAGTAACTCTAAACACACACACACACGCACGCACACACACACACAATCAGAAAAGATGAACCACAGCCAATATGTCCCAAGACCATGTGGACTTCCTGCAGATCAGCAGGGGAAAGGGACCAGATGTGAGAAGTGAAAGAGAACATGTCCACACCTGGGATGGGAGGGAGAGTGCTACGAAAATGAGGCAAAGGAGGAACCCCCCCCCACTTTCTCTCTGAAGGATCCCACATGGTAAGTTAGGGGAGTCCTAATTATTCATACAGAGTGCCTGGAAGATAAAGGATCTCATTTGTCCTTTTGTTAAGTAGGCGAACAATCTCACTGGTTCCTATTGCACATATTGATATAGACGTGCAACGTGTAACACTAAATGCTTTTGGTGAGTGCAGCAGCAAGAAGGAATTAATTTCCTGAAGTAACACGGCCAATTAAAGCATATGCTGCCCTCCAGCCGGGAGCACATACTGTACTGGCCCATGCCGACTGCGGTTTGTGCATGTGATGTACCCTGAGCCAAGCATGTGTGTGTGTCTGCACATTTTTTTGAATATTAAATATACATATATACAGTCAGGTCCATAAATATTGGGACATCGACACAATGCTAACATTTTTGGCTCTATACACCACCAC
>JABFEB020000001.1:1547295-1561144 GCA_019775895.2 Stomatorhinus ivindoensis
CACAATGTTTTTTCAGTTGCAAACAATGTTGTAAACAATACAGGGAGGGTTTAAAAACGTCCAAATATACGTTAAATTATTAAATAAATATGGCGTCCCTACTTCGCGGAAATTCAGTTATCTCCTGCGATAAGTGAGGGATTACCGTATATTATTATTATTGTACATTTAATAATGAAGAGCAAAGATGCTTCGGATGTATAGCAATGTATCATTTTCATTGTCTCGATCAACTTTTTAATGAATATACAAAAAAACGCGATAGGCTGAAGCCGCAAGAGTCGAAGCGTGAAGTGGCGAGTGACAACTGTATACCCAAAACACCACCGTATACCATATTACTGTAGAAGCATCACACCTCTCTTCAGTATGGTTATACTCAGAGTTTTTTGCTTGCAACTTTCTAATACACAGCAGCTATGAGCACAGCAAGCACTAATCTATCAGATACATGTAGTGTCAGTCATCTGATCGGCAGTGCCAGAAAGGTAATATCCTCGCAGACTGCGTACGCGTCACCCAGTCAGACACCTCAGGGGGCCCCAGGCAGAAAACAACTCCATGGGGCCCTTCAAATCAGCCTCGCCTGACATTACGCACAGGCAGTATCTTTTTCCTACCATCATAACTTCTAGACATTTCACTCCAGCACATGGTATATGATGGTATTTAAGAAAAAAAAAGCGTAAATCATGTAGGCTACTGTAAACTTTGGAATTAAAGAGTCTGAACAGGCTGATTGGTCTGGAAGTTAAGCAGTAGGGAAATAAGGAGCCAACTCCTTTTTGCAGAGTTAGAAAGATGACCCTTAATTTAGTGACACCACTGTCACTGACTAATCTGCAGATGTCATCTTTTCCCCACAATGCATTTCTGGTCAACTTCATGCCCCACATGCTGCATACATAATTCCTTCAGTTTCACAGGGCTCCAGAAGAAAAAAATATATTTAAGAGCCAAATTCTTTTTTTAGAAGCCATAATCTCCATCACATGCCAATGAAATAAATAAAATACTTGCTTGGCACATTGTGTCTCTGGTCCACTTCACGATGCCTTTTCTTTCTCCTATCTGAGCTATCTGATCTGCCTACTATTGCCCTCTGCATTCTTACACATAATAATATAGTCATAAATGACACTGAAATATGCAAAATGTAAGCGTGACAGCTGGGCTGTTGAACATGAAGTACACATAGAAACTTTGAAATATTAATTAAAATTCACCCGTAAAGAAATCTGGAAACCAAGGGTGTTGCTTGCTTTTGTTAAAAGATATTACAGCCGGAAAAGTGAATGTAAAGTTAACTGTACCGTTATGGACTCCACTGCATTAGGGTGCTCAGAATATTCATGATACAGAAATAAGCCACTGGACCACAGCAGGATGCTGCAGGTTACCCCAGCAAACGCCACTTGTCCCCACCACAATCAGATAGTTTGCTGATCAGCACAATGTTACGCTGTTCTTTATACACAGATCATTACTGCTGGGGGATGAACGCTTGGTGCAGCTCCCCACCTCTCCAAAGGAGTTCCTGTGTTGCGGGCATATCTAACAGTCCGAAAGGGGCTTTAACACTGAACTGTGAAGACAGACGCAGACAGCGTGCAGACAGACGGGAGCACACAGGCAATGAGACAAATGCCGAGTATGACAGCCTGTCAGATCACATGTGGGGGGGCGGGGGGATGGGGAGGGTGATCAATTCTTTGGGTGAAACATTGTAAATCAAGCCAATTAATCCTTGAGTGAAATGTAGGCGTTCATCATACCGATTGGGAGGGAGGTCGGCAAGGGGAACTCAAAGTCCCTCAGGGACCACTTTCAGGGCATATAAAATTCCACCTTAAAAGGACACACAAGGTTTAAGGCAAATGCCAGCTGCGGTACAGTGCATCTGGGAGGTTACAATCCACCTTCAGTATGAGTCTCAGGGCTCTGCCTGCTCATTCCACCGCTCACGCTGCACCGTTAAAACTTACAGCAACTTTCGAGACCGTACAAGACAGGGTCAGGGAGTCTGCTGTCGACTGGGCCCATTCGAAAATCGTTACAGCATGAAAGGGGAGCTGAGCCTACCAGGCAGCCGGGGATTTCCAAAGGCTTGGTAAAGAGCACAGGTCCCACTCAAAGGCCGCTGGGTGCACCTCAGCGTTTCCTGGAGCGGATCGATGGCAGCTCCAGCCCTCCAGGCCACGTATGGACATGACAGTCCTGCACAGTTCCACATTGCAAAGAGTGGGCAGAACTACCCCCTACCCCGCCATTTATTCCTTTTGAGCTGGGGAGCCGGCTGGGGATGCCTGACCTCCACCGACAAGAATACGGTACGGCCAGCAGAGGTATTGTTAAGTGAGGTGAGCATAGGGAACCATTGGACAGGACTGGGGCCATGGTGGTCCTTGGAGCAAGCGGGGAGAGCCCATTCCTTACAGGAAGGTGGGGGCCAGTGTCAGAAAGCAAAGAGGGGGAGTTGGATAGGAAGGAGGGGAGGGAAGGGGCCAAAGGAGCGTCACACAGTGCTTCCCAAAACGGCTGACTGTATATTCAGGGCTTTTCTCCAGTCACTTGATTCCCAGGCTCTTCAGTCAGGGTTTAATGTCACATCTACTAGCAATTACAGATCATTCACAAGGAGCTTGATAATCACAACTGAGCAAACATAAGTGAAATGTGTTTAACCAAGTACTGTATGACTAACTTTATTCAAGTTAATTATAATCAATCACCGAATGCTTTTGGCTATTAAAGATCCTTTGTAATTAAGTAATTTATCATAGTCTTTTATTAAAAGACAGATACTTTTCTTTTAATAATAATTAATATTAAAATGTTTAATATTTTAAATATACATATATCTGTGTGTGTGTTTTCAGACTAGTACAAATGATCTTTCTCTGGAAACAGACGGACAAGCATGTTCTTGAAGGTCCTTGTGTTACCGTCACCATGGAATTACCTCAAAAAGAACATCTGGAAGGAGACAGCCACAGGACACAGGTGTCACCATCCAACTTCCCAAGTGCACATAAGTGGGGGGACTTGCTGTTTGAGGCCGCTGTATAACAGCCAATGACGGGGCCAGCTGGTCCCATCCCCACATCTGGCTTTATTTCCATTGAAGCTCAGTGGACCACAAAGCTACCAAGGGCAGCAGATCAGGCTATGCCGCAAGCCAAGTGCCCTTCAAATGTCCACAAACCAGGACTCACCCAAGACTGAATGTTTGGGTCAGCACAGGGGCCACACTCCAGGGATTCCTGCAGAGAATCGTCTCATCCCGACTCCCAAATAATCAACACATCAGAACAAATTAAACACCATACTGGCCTTCTCTTATTTTCAGGTCATCAAAAGCTCATAATGACCATATGTTGAGAGAATCCAGTAAAAGGGCTCCTGAACAGCATGGGTGCACTGGTTCAATGGGCAGTCATATGAGTGTGGTCTGAGCCAATAGTATCTCCACCTATGCTCAGTGGGGTCTTTCATGTGCCTTCTTTGGTAGGAGTGTAACAATCTACGGTTCAGTTCAAACTTCAGTTTTACTGGGGGAGTGGGGATAAAAAAAAAAAAAGAAACATATCCAGGTTTTATTAATCAACAATATTTTGGTTATACTAAAGAGCATTATTATGCATGCTGAGCTAATCAAACTAGCCTAGGTTTTACCGCAGGCATGATCACTCAAGTATGATTGGAACCTTAACACAAGATCATGAACGCTTATATCTCGGTTTTGGTGTCGGTTTCAAAACCGTTACACTATTACCGTGACGTCAATGGGGGCATTGGGAAGCTGGACTCCCAGGCCAGACTGCTGGGGGTGAAATCCGAGACCTGTGGGTCATTTAATATGGGAAGGCAGTGATGGCAGGCGGGGTGGCTCAAGTTATCACTCAGCCTTTAATGAAGACACCCTTTCACTGGTCTCGGCAGGTGACAGCATGAATAAAAATGAGAAAACACCACCTGTGTGAACCTGGATCTTGCGGTGATGGGCGAAGGAGCAAAAAAAAAAAAAAAAAGTCGACCGACTCCACTACAGGCTGTGGGGGATGGGTGTAGGGGCAAAGTTTCAAAGACACAGGGCCTGTTTCATAACCCAAAAGGATCAAGTTGAGCACACGCACAAAATCACAATCACACCTGCAGTCTGCAAGGTCACATTCCACAGAAGACTACATGCAATTACATCGTGATGTTTGGAATGGGGGGGGGGGCATGGCACCACTCCCATTCTCACAACAAAGCTGGCGATACGACCGAAAGAGAGGGAGTATGAGAAAGACCACCAGAGATAGATGGATGGCTGACCATACGGAGAACGATCTCAAGGTAAGAGGTAACAAGAGAGAACAAGAGAGGTATGCCGGTTACCAAGCCATGCAGGGGATCCAGGACATGGGCTTGACATGTACACCAAAAATATGGAGGAACTATTTACCTACTGATAGGAGCTGTGATGTTAATGAATCCATCGTGTTAAGGCAGCCTTGGCTGACATCACAAGGAAGAATAGAGAAGGTACCTCCCCACTCTATAGCTTCACTGCCTGAACCACAGACAAATTAGTGCCGACTTCACAGTTTCCTTTCATCAAACTACCAAAACCAAATGGGGCAGGGAATCTGAAATCCCAGTCAGTGTAGTTGAGCAGCCCAACAACCCACCACATCATCCCATGCAGGACTAACCCTACTGACAGCCTATTGCAGAAGTCCTTCCCTCCCTAAAGCCTGGCAGTCAGATATAAGCCCTGCATAGTAGCAGACAGTCTGAAACGGCATGTCCACGAGACTGAGGGGACGCACTTTTAATAGCACCTTTTCAGCAGATATGTGGGAGTTCTTACGCAAGATGCTCCAACTGTCTGCTTCAATATGAAGCACCAAATTCAGAAGCTGTTATCATGCAAGGAAAATAGAAACTTTATCCTGCAATAAACTGTGCTATTACCTCAGCTGCACAAATGCAGCGCATGAATGTATGAATTTCCTTGCTGTTAGAAGATGTGCATTTATCCTAATAAGGTTATAAAGTAACTGTAGTTTGAAGTGAACATCTAATACAAACCTAATGAAGCCTAATTAAATTAGTAGAAAAATGTCAGCTTTTGTCTGGAATCAGTTAGACACTCCTGCTTTCCCTAATGGGCGCGAGGTGTTTTGGAGGATGATGAAATTAGGATGATGATACTGAACAGATCAGATGGAGTTGTCGCTTTGTTGCTTTTGCATTGCCTAACTGAGGTAGATTTCAGTTATGCTCCTCAAAGACACAGTATAAATGTTCAAACAAACTTTGAGCCCCAGAATGTGCTGCTTTAGGAGGACCAGAGGTGGCAAAGTGACCTGTGCAGCGGTGGGACAGCTGGGGACCACCACCCCTGCCATCTCCCTACAGCTATCACCACCAGGAGCCCATGGGGAGCACTGGCGTGTGGGATCCAAGCACTCTACCATGAAGGCCTGAGGAAGCCAACCGACCAGTAGGCCAACAGTGCACATAGACGGGAGAGTGTGTTTTCCATCAGCCCTGCTGAACTGGCTTGGGCGATGGGCATTGAGCATGCTTGGGATTTTGAAATGTTCGCAATACATTTCACTGAAGGGGGGGTGGGGGTGTCCACAGCATTGAAAAAGCAGGTTTCAATTCAGCAAAAAAGTAAAAGAATCAAACCCTCTCATCACTAAAAACTGACATTTTAAATACATAAACTAGCAAAACAATGTTTCAAAGAGTTTTTAAAAATCCTCCCTTCCTTTATGACAGCAACTTAAATATCAGTAGAAGTAAACCAGTGACCCAAAAAACTGGAGATCTGGTGAAGTTAGGAAAGTACAAACTGATGAAGATTCCAACACATACACCTACACTTAGTGACTTGTCACCTGTCCAGTCAAAACCCTTAGATATTTTGGAGTGGGAGAGAGAGGCAGGAAAGAAAAAAAGAACAGCAACAGTGTGAATTGTTTGCAATAAGTGCCAAGAGCAATGTTGCGGGCTGGCACATCCAGTGTTGTGAAACAGCCCTCTCCCATGCACTTGGGTTGTAAATCGAATTCAAACGCATTTTGCTCGAATGTGAAGTCGACCTAGGAGAACTCTTGCTTATCCTGGGGGTGATGCCTTTGCCCTTTGAAGTGAGAAATTCAAAGTGTTTCAGGAGACACTTTCTTTGTAGCATGAGACTTTTAGCACCGTATAGCCCAAGGAGACAGCTGGGAGGACGGCTCATGCAAATGGGCCCACAGACCACTCAGCAATACTGCACTAAACATTCTTGGACAAGCCCATCAACTACAACATTCCCACATCTCCAAAGTGATACTATTCTTCAGCTGCATTTTTGTTAAATACCAATCTTTAAACAGAAATTATATTAAATGAAATCCATATGCATTCTATGCTAAATTAAGAGATTAACAGCAAGAATCAAGCTTATTGACCCAGCTCAGGTAACTAAGTAAGCTTAGTAAATGATTTTATAAACCTCAGAGGTTTTAAATAGGATCACAACACATGTAAACAATTCAAAGACAATGTCTGCTCTGTGGATTTGAAAAGGTATACAAAGATGAGTCCAAAGAAGGATAAAACAAACATCAGACACAGAAGGTTCCACCAATCAAGTACCCCCATTGGACCATGTAGACACAAACATGTTGGGATACATTATCCATCCCCTCTTTTTGTTACAACCAGGGCTGAGAATTCAATGGGCCAGAAATTCTTTTATAAAGAGCACCACGGTGTCATGATCCGCCAGTCCAAGCCTCATGTGTGCCACGCCCCCCTCATTACATCATGTCCGATCCCGATTGAAACCACCTGTAGTCTAACCGTACCTGCCTTACCTCTCTGTATTTAGTCCGAGTTTGTATCAGTCTCCCCCAGATTAGTCATTTATGTTGCCTAACGTAGTGGTGTTAGTGTCTTGTCCTGCGTTGTACCCTGATTAAACCCCGTATTCACCCCTTATTTCTGTCTGCCTGCTCCATAGGACTGCCTCACGCCGTCGACATCACCCTGGACATGACACATGGAACTTATGTATAAATTTATATTGCTTGAACAAGGAAACACAAACAGACTAGACACAGTGACAAAGCTAGTTCTTTGCTGGGCCCAATGAGAAGGAAAAGTAGCATGCAGATCGACATGTGTTACAAGAGCGTATTCAAAAATAACAGGGTGGCTTACTGAAGTAATCCTACCAAAGAAGCAAGTGAAACTGACTTTGAAAGAGAAACAGAGATACAGAAAAATAAAGGATAAAAACTTATAAATATTTGCCTGTGCCTCCAATAGACACTGCTCCAAACCGGAGTCATTGGACCATAGCCGAGGGAAAAGCAACAAATTAATTGGCTGGAGAATCAGGAAGACGTAAACATGAAAACAAAATAGAAAAACACAACAAACTGATTGTGCTTCACCATTATCTAATTTTTCTCTGGATCACAATCAAAACTTAATGCTTAATGATTTGACTATGATTCAACTTAAGGGGACACTAGAACAAAGATGATAGCATGAAACAAATCACAATTCAACAGATTTATTCCTTCTATTATATGAGACTTACACATACACATTGTTTGGTTAAAAAAGAACCTTAATCAAAACACATTCATGATATACAATAGTGATGCCTAATTCGACATATAACTATGCCAAACCCATTTACGGAAAGATTACTCAAAAAGTTCTTTCAATGGCTGTAATTTTATTGCATTGTATCATTGTTTTGCATTGATTCAAACAAATTCAATGCTGCACTAGATGTGACTTAAAACAGCAATTTCAATCCATGGATACATTTTGGATATAATACCCCCAGTCCAGAAAAGGTCTTGCATTTCAGGCTATGAAAGAGGTCTAGCTATTCACCCCTTTTGCCTCTGAACATCACCAGTTTGGAGCCACACACGACATAGTGCTTGGAAAATGAGGGGCAAAAGACACAGCAAAGAACTTGTAGACCCTCTGCCTTAAACATATTAAGGGAAAAAAGTGCCAAAAAATATTTTTTTTAGATTTGACCCTTTAAATATAATGCCTTAAGAAAACAAGTACTCTGTAGGCAGACATTGCAAAAGGTTCAATTAGACTTGAATCACAGTCTTCAGAAGAACTAGCTAATGACTGATTATAATGAATACACTCCAAGAGGAACCATGATGCTTCTAAACAAACAGCAGGGTGCTGAAAACAAAGAGCCTAGGGACTGAAAAGTCACAGCATAAACACAAGGCCAGTCCAAGACAAGCACACAAAAGCTAAAAGAAATACACTCCCTGAGTACAATAGAATTAGTCAATTATTTTGAACACACTACAGCTGGCGGCTCTTTGCACACATCAACACAAGAGTGATAATTCATTGATGTTCACATACGCAATCTCTTGCATTTACGAGAAAACAGCCATGAAGTCTCAACTAAAAACCTCTACAATGCACCACATGCAAAAGACACTGGTACAAGCATGATGGGACTGGTTGACTGACATACTAGAGATGGGCCAATCCATATTTTTTCAGTTCCCATCCGATTCTGATGCACAACTGCCAATTCAAATTCCGATACAAGAGCTCTTTTTGTGAATAATTGAACTAGTAACTGCAAGCAGTGACAATTGAGTCCAAAGCTAATGCACATCAGAAATGGATTCATGGCATAAAATTAGTAGTACAGTAATGATGGGAAATGAAGTACAGACTAACTGCTGGCTAATGCACTTAAATAGTCAAAATATGAAATGGTACTATGATAGTACCATGACATGTTGATATTACAGTAGAAATGTTCAAGTTAGGATAAAGGGTTGATGAGAAACGGAAGGAAAATATGTTTGTATCTGTTTAGGAGAAATATCGCCAATGTAGATCTGTCTGGTGCAGTGCCTGATTGAATGTAAGGTTTGGGTCTGATGGTCTGAGCAGTTGGTAGAAATAGGCACCTTCCTACCTGATGTGGCAAGTTTAGATCTGGAGCCAAAACCTTATCATGGTGGAGGAGTTTGTGTGTTCCAGTGATCCCAGGAGCTAAGTTGCCCGGGGCTTTATGCCCCTGGTAGGGTCACCCAAGGCAAACAGGCACTGGGAGAGGAACCAGACGAAGTGCTGCTCAAAAGAGAAACATAATGGACACACATTTTTCCTTGCCCGGACGCGGGTCACCGGGATGAGGTGCTGCTGACCGTAGCCTGGGATGTTTTGGGTCGGTGAAGACCTTTTCAATCCCACCGACACGCCTTCCAATGAGGAAGCAGATCTCTGGGGTGGAAGTCGCTGAGGTGGTTAAAAAGCTCCTCAGTGGTCGAACCCCTGGGAAGGATGAGATCGGCCTGGAGTTCCTTAAGGCTCTGGATGCTGTGGGGCTGTCCTGATTGACACACACATTTGCAACATCGCATGGACATCGGGGGTAGTGCCTCTGGACTGGCAGACCAGGGTGGTGGTTCCCCTCTTTAAGAAGGGGGACCAGAGGATGAGCTCCAACTATATGGGGATCACACTCCTCAGCCTCCCTGGTAAGGTCTATTCGGGCATTCTGGAAAGGGTCCGGCAGATTGTCGAACCTCGGATTCAGGAGGAGCAGTGTGGTTTTCACCCTGGCCGTGGAACAGTGGACCAGCTCTATGCTTTCCACAGGGTTCTGGAGGGATCCTGGGAGTTTGCCTAACCAGGCTACATGTGTTTTGTGGACTTGGAGAAGGCATTTGACTGCGTCCCCCGGGGAGTCCTGTGAGGGGTGCTCCGGGAGTATGGGGTACCATGCTTCCTTTTAAGGGCCGTTCGGTCCTTGTATGACGGATTTGTTTCTGGTGAGGGTTGGGCTCTGTCAGGTCAGCCCTTTGTCACCGATTCTGTTCCTAGTTTTTATGGACAGAATTTCTAGGCGCAGCCAGGGCGTTGAGGGTGTCCAGTTTGGTGACCTCAGGATTAGGTCTCTGCTTTTTGCAGATTCTGTTGGCCTCATCGGACCGTGACCTTCAGCTCTCGCTGGGACAGTTCAAAGCTGAGGGTGAAGTGGCTGGGATGAGAATCAGCACCTCCACACTTGAGACCATGGTCCTCAGCCTGAGAAGGGTAGAATGCTCTCTCTGGGTCGGGGATGGGGTTCACCCCCAAGTGGAGGAGTTTAAGTATCTCAGGGGCTTGTTCACAAGTGGGGGGGATGATGAATTGGGAGATCGACAGGCAGATCGGTGTGCCGTCCGCAGTGATGCAGGTGCTGCATCGGTCTGTCATGGTAGAGAAGAGGCTGAGCCAAAAGGCAAAGCTCTCGATTTACCAGTCGATCTATGTTCCTACCCTCACCTATGGTCACGAGCTGTGGGTAGTGACCGAAAGAACAAGATCACGAGTGCAAGTGGCCGAAATGAGTTTCCTCCACAGGGTGGCTGGGCTCTCCATTAGAGATAAGGAGCTCAGTCATTTGCTCCTTCAATTGAGAGGAGTCGGATGAGGTGGCTCGGGCATCTGATTAGGATTGCCTCCTGGACGCATGTCCCACTGGGAGGAGGCCTCGGGGAAGACCCAGGACACGCTGGAGGGACTATGTCTCTCGGCTAGCCTGGGAACGCCTTGGGATTTCCCCCAAGGAGCTGGATTAAGTGGCCAGGGAGAGGGAAGTCTGGGTTTCCCTGCTGAGACTGTTGCCGCCGTGACCCGACCTCAGATAAGCGGGAGATAATGTATGGATGGAAGTTCAAGTTTATTTGAACTGGGTGTGTAAACATAAGCTGTGCTGCATATTCTTAAAAACAGTGCTGAGTTGCATGCAATAGGAGTGCATGCAACTCAGCTGCACTACTGCATGCAATAGTAGTAATATCACACTTTGGTTTTTTTTGGCCTGAAAGAACTGAATGGCATTTATGAATGGAGTGCCATCTCCACATGCTGGCCAATTTATTGAAACTGTTCTTGTCCCCACAGGCTAAAGTATCATTGAAGTCTGATCATTTTCTATTAGTGAAATGGCAGGAAAATAACAGGCAGTTAAAAATCTGGAGTCATATGAAGGGAAAGGTAATTCTTTGAAGGTTTTATGAGAAATAAGGACATTTCAGCTGAATTTGCTAACGTGGGTCTTAATCGTATATTGACAGTGGCCATAGCACCACCGTTTGACCGATTGGCGCCAAAGAGAGTCTCTGAGGTCAAGTGCTACATTAGTGTGCCAAATTTGGTGAGGATTGACTGAAGCATGCCTGAGATATAGCTGCTTGATTGAAATGGGTGTGGAAATGGTGCTCGTTGGGTGTGGCTGGTGTCCAAACTGTACAAGCAGGTCAAATTTTTTTTATGAACCATCCATAAGGGCAGTGTACTGAATGACCCATTACCAGAATGACCTAGGTGGGGTGGACATTGTAGGAGTTATTGGAATGTGTCATTTATAGAGTTTTTAAAAGTTATGGGAAAATGCAAATGACTTATTGGACAGTATGTATTTCTGGATTTGGCATGACTCACAGAACTTACATTACAAAGGATTTCACCAGTAAGATGTCACTCAAACAGAAATGAGGAAAATGTATGTTGCACTGGTTTTGCAGGTTCAGAACGACATTTCATTGCTGTAGCGCCCCCTATTTACTGATCAGCGTCAAATTTGGTGGGCCCTTCTCTAGCACCATAGTACAGGATATATTTCAGTTTGGCTGAGGTAGGCCTGAGATACAGCTGTCCAACTTAAATGAGCATGGCACCAGTATGGTCTGGGTATGGCTGGGACAAGTGCAAAAAATCCTGTTATAAGACGTATGTAAATTATGCCAAAACGCAAAGATGGAGAACCAGATTCTACATGTTGTTTGATCTCGCATATCATACTGAATTGGCCAGGCAATAAATGTCAACTGTAGGGTTGATGGTTCTGGAGAAATAGGCAGAAGCACAAATTGTCGCTGTAGCGCCCCCATCTGGCAGAATGGGGTGACCTTACCAGGGTGAGGTCAAGGTCTGTCGACAAATAGACCATCCAGATTTAGGTCAGACTGGTGATTGCTAGGCCTGTCAAATGGATGCTTTATTTTAATTGGCTAATTATGGCCATTTTATGACATGACTGCCATAGTAAGGGTATCACCTCAGGCTTGGCCATAGTAGACATGTGCCAAATGTCACTTAGCCTAGCAGTTCAGGAGATATAGGAAGTAGGTATTTGTAGCGCCCAAAATGCAAGCCTGCCTTGTACGGTGTCCCCAGAATGCTGCAAGGAGGCAGGATTTCCAGTTGGTTAAGGCAGGACAAGGGATGGCCAAGTTATAGCAGTTAGACTAAAACAGGCCAAATTTAGGTGGAGTTAGTGGGTGTGGCTAGTGGCCGTAAGAGAGAGAAATGTCATACTTTTTTCAATATCTCTTAAACAGCTCAGGACTGATTGGTTTGACACTTCATTTTTCTGATTAGGTTGGACGAGGTAGGACTTTAAGGCAAAAGTATGTATTGCAAATTAGCAAAAAATCTAAGTAGGTGGAGCTTCATAGTCCAATTGACAAGTTGGTAGTGCATGGCTGTCTGTATCTGGAGGAAAAAAAATTTGACTGCAGGACCAACAGGACAGGAGATATCGATCAAAACGTGTTGGGGGGCGCTACGGCGTCCCCATCTGACTGAGAGATACGGGTCAGACAGTCTGAGTATTGGGTAGGAATTGACATCATCCTACCAAGTCTGATCAGTCTAGGTCTTATGGTTTAGGCTGCACATTCAGTATTAGGGCAGGAAAACAATACTCCTAAGAAATACAATAATGGTCCATAGCACTACATGCTTTGGATCCATAATAAGTATATTTATATATTACTAATATTTTTGAAACCAGTAAATACAAAAAAACTAGACTGTTCCACCTCATTTATACATCTTGTTTTAAGCATTATTGAGGCATTCGCTGTTCAATTTGAATATCTTCCAAGAGAGTATACGCAAGTGGCAAATGCTAAAATGCCCCACAATTTTCCTCCCACTGGCAACAGCGGCACTTCCACTTCACTGTGACTGCAGTCCCTCCTGCAAAACAAGGTGCAGCAACTGCACAAAAACCCAGGCTAGTGACTACCAAATCATTCATTGCTTTTTTCATATTACTTGGTTTGTTCAAATAATTGTGTGCGTTTTGTTTAATGGGACTTTCCACTAAACACATCTCAAATATTTTTTTTTTTTTTTTACAAAAATTGCAAATCACTATGCTACTAGCGTAAAATACTCACAGATCATCCACCCTCCTACCTGTGTGGAAGTAAAATTGGACATTGTTAGGCCCGGGAGGGGAGGCATATTAGATTTGTTACGTCTTAGGCCTTAGGCAAGAAGAGATTGTTTTGAATACTGTGTGACCTCGCTTTGTGATAGTTGCCTGCAGTTAGTTCTGCAGACCCTGAAGAAAGCTCGGACCTTAGAGAGGCAGACAGTGGAGCAAAAGGGGAGAGAAAACACTTGCAGGAGGAGATTCGAAGCTGCCCCAACTGGTGCACAAAGAGTTATAGCTTAATAAAATAGTTGCAGTAGACGATATATTTTATGTTACACAATTGGAGATGTATACGGAATCATGTTAATCATACTAATGTTAATCATACTAATCATATGTTAACATAGGTTCAGAGACAATACGTCAATATGTTAATCATTAATCAATGGAATACCCAAACAGTAATAGTGATTTAATGTCATATAATTAATATCTATATACAGTGGTACCTCGAGATACGAGTTTAATTCGTTCCGTAACCTTGCTCGTATTGCAATTTGCTCGTATCTCAAAGCAATTTTCCCCATTGAAATTAATTGAAATGCCATTAATCCGTTCCAGCCCCAAAAA
>JABFEB020000001.1:1606875-1627297 GCA_019775895.2 Stomatorhinus ivindoensis
GGACACTGTGACTAAGTAACTGCTATAAATCATTAATATACAGACATTGTGACCACGTAAGTGGTATACACCAGTAATATACAGACATTGTGACAAAGTGGTATACACCAGTAATATACAGACATTGTGACAAAGTGGTATACACCAGTAATATACAGGACACTGTGACTAAGTAACTGCTATAAATCATTAATATACAGACATTGTGACCACGTAAGTGGTATACACCAGTAACATACGGACACTGAGACTAAGACCAGGTAATCCCATTCTCTTTAGCACTACAAAGTTCATCTGTCCAACTGAAGAGCATGGAGAGCTGCAGCATCCTCCCTCGTAACCTTCTCCGCAGCCACCCAGTTTTAAAAGAGTTAAGGTAAAAAAATGCCAAAAGAGCATCACTGCTTATATCTCGCAGGTCTGCTTTCATTAACATATGTAACATTGCTTTTGAAGTGAGCTGTGTGCATTTGACTGCTCAGATTCTTAATGTCTCTGGTTAAATAATTTGACATCACATTTTCTCCACTTGGGCGGGAGTGCCATTTAAATGTAATCAATTTCCCTTTTGTTTGCAGCTGACTCATTAACAGAGACAGTGATGTGTTTCAATGATTAAATGACATTGATGCGTTTAAGAGTATTCATTCATTTTAATACTTTCAGGTACCTGTTAATGTCTCCATTTTTCATGTGATGATGTAACAGCAGATAAATTAATGTCTGTGATGCTCTGGTCCATTATTTACTGACCATAATGAAGTTTTGTGGTAAATGTACTAATTTGCTGGGATACTGGCCATTCCTTTGAGCTCCAGTGACCTTTCAAAACTGGTTGGTGGAATATCCATAACTCACAGCGATACTGGAAAGCACAGATCATTATTATCAGTAGCAGTAAGCTTTACCCCAATCCCTGCTAAAACTCTAGTAGTGGGGAAAAGCTGAGTTATCGATCTGAACAGTTGTAGCAATGAGCTGGTAATGAGAAAAAGACAGATTTGAAACTCTCACATGCACGATGTTGCACAGCTAAATGTGGACAGGTTTTATCACTTATAGAAAAAGCATGTTTAGTGATTCTTTGAAGAAACACTAGTGAGACAGTGACAGTTTCGGAAGAGCAGAAGCTAGCATGTCACGGCGCAGAGCGCAGAAAAGGCACAGGAAGCCAGGAATCGGGGAACACGGGGTTTAATCATACGTAAGGCAAACAACAACAGGTTGACAATACAATGACCGGACTGGGGAAACAAATGGAAATGCAGGCTAAATACAATGGACTAATGACAACGATCAGGAGCAGCTGGTAAACATGGGGAATCCACACAGGGTTAACAAGGGGGCATGTCACATGGAAGGAGCAGATGATTGGGGCATGACATAGCAAATGGGATTAATCTCTGTAAAGTTTAAGGTGAATGAGTCTGCTTACTTGAAACAATAGGAGTCACAGTACTACTTTGTTGATACTTAGGATTATAATATAGGACAACAAACTCGTGCAAAGCAGAAGGTTCTGGAAGTGTAGCACTGCCTTAATGCTGTCTGGCAGGGTCCCTGGAGCCAGGAAAATGGTAGGAGACTCATGAATAATTTCCCTTAAATGGGGGGCCTCCCTAGACAAGGGTCCTGACAGTAATCTCTCGGTGAATCTGACGCCAGTGTGATTTGGAAGCACATTGATTTAAGGCTGCTCTCCCTGAATCTGGCAGACACTCCCCATACAATACTGCTATAACCTTTTACTCTAGGCTACCTTTTCACATTTTGGTGGAGATTTTGAAACTCCACAAGTAGAGCCTCATGCTAACAGTGTGATGATTGTGGGTTTGAATCCAGGGTGTGGGCATAAAACTACTGTAAGTCACCTTAGAAAATCAAGACAGGTAAATATATTCAATATGCCAAATTCCTTTGTAGAAAAAATTTACTACAGTGAACAGATCTGATGGGTTTAGCACCCAATCCCGAGTTGTTCCCTGCCTTGCAGCCATAGGCTCTGGATCCCCACGACCCTAAATAGTGGTTACAGGAAATGAATATGACCCTAAATAGGACAAGCAGGCACAGAGGATGGATGAAATCAAACACCACAGGAACCTAATCATTGTTCCCAGTCTCTTTCTCCCACACACAGAGAACAAGAGTATTTCACGATATTATCAGATAGGTGGGAGTCCCCACAGAGCAGGGCCCCACAATCTTACAGAGCAGCTGCAGCAGAAAGACCAGCGTCATTACAGCATTGGGCCAATATCGCAATGGACAGTTTATTGTTATTGCTAATCATCTGTCCACCATTCTAACATTCAGCTGCTTAATCAGAACTGGGCTCCATTTATTCTGGGTTTTGCACCCATTATTATTATTATTATTATTATTATTATTATAGTTGTTGTTGATGATGATGTTGTATAAGACAATATGTGCTACCAGTCAAATGTTTCTGCACACCGCAGGTTTTACCACTTTTCCATTTATTTAATAAATTGCAGATTTATTCTTATTAAGCATTGGAAAGTTGACTAAAGAACTATGAGTCAATAAGTCTAATTAAATTCCCTTTATAAGATGGAAAGAGTATGTAATAGTGCATGTCTGACATCTTATTAACTGTGTTGATGGCATAGTCAAATTCTAGGCTGTTCTGTAACTTTAAATGCACTACTTAGTGGTTTCATCCTATGAAACAGAGCAGCATTTAATGTCCCTTGTAGAAAGAATTTTCTCTGCTGTTATAACTGCTAGAGGAGGTTAATTAGATGAATCAAAGATATGGCATTTTTCTGCCAGTAAAGGTACTCGAAAGGTACTGAGGCCAACTGACTCTGCACAGGGAAGCCTGGGCCAGCTGACGCCGCCACCGCCCAGGGACACCGGGGCCGGCTGACGCCGCCACCGCCCAGGGACACCGGGGCCGGCTGACGCCGCACAGCGAAGCCAGGGCCAGCTGACGCCACCGCCGCACAGGGACACCGGGGCCGGCTGACGCCGCACAAGGACGCCGGGGACAGCTGACACCGCCGCCACCCAGGGACACCGGGGCCGGCTGACGCCGCACAGGGAAGCCGGGGCCGGCTGACACCGGCGCCGCACACGTAAAACAGTCCTCCGCTCACACCCTCCAGGTACTGCCAGCCTTCTAAACCCACATGGAGGACAACAAAATTTTGAAAAAGAAAAGAAACCACCAGCCATTGCAGTTCACCACACTTTCCTTTGGGGCAATCATTACATTTATGTGAAACTTTAATCCAAAGAAAATTACAGTAGAGGGTTATAATGTATATGCACTCTCTGGGATTTAAACCTATAACCTATGTATTATCCACTCAACACTCATTTTATCCAGCTGCAGAAGCAACCACACTAGTCTTGTGGAGAGTGGCTCTCTGCACAGGTTTGTTTCTCTGGATAGGTTTGTTTACTTGAAAGGTTTGTTACTTTGGATGTTTCTTTGTCATTTCGTATGTTTGGTGTTTTTCTGCTTCTCTACAACTTGTTGATTTTTTTTTAGTTTCACTCTTCTCTGAGTGTTTGCCTGTCTTTTGTTCCTTTCGGTTCTGGTCTGGGAGTTCCTCTTCTGCATCCACGCTCCACACTCAGCCCCTTCCCTCTGCTCTACGAGCTGCCCTTGCCTCTCACCAGTCCAAGTCCCCTTAGCACTTTACTGAGTACTGAGTATTGTACTCCCGCTGTACAGCCTACATATGGAAATACTGACTTATTAATTCGACTGATTTATGAATATTTATGATTATTGTTCAATGCTCAATGTACTGTCACTTTATACATGTTGTGATCCACGTTCGGACTAACAGGCAGGGATCAGGAAATCATGAGCATTTATTACAGACAAACGAGGAACCACACAAGACAAACGTCAATGACAGACCTAGGGAAACAGGCTTGAACGCGGACAAAATACACAAAACAAGCGGAGAATAACAGGCAACAGGTGATACCAATCAGGGATTAACACAAGGGAACGAGGGGGGCGTGGCACACAGGAGGATCGGACGAGCAGGTCATGACAATACACACATACCATTTCACAGTCTTGAAATTAGGCCACCAGGCATTTCACCAAACACTCTACTGAGTTTAGCTGTGTATGTGAGAAATGAAACTTTGACTGATTGACTCTGACATTCATTTGTCTACTATTGTTATAATTGATTGCTTTCCCTGTTATGCTTTGGCCTCCTTTTCCTTAATAAATGATTGAGGGTTATTGACCGCTATCACCATTCATGACAATCAAAACCATTAGTGACAAATAAGTCCTAAAATTAAGTCAGTTATTTGATCAAAAATGAACATAATGACACATGGAAACTTAAAATTATATTTAAAAGCCAAAGTTCATGAAGATTTTAAGGCAATATGTGGTGCATTCGATCATAGTAGCATGAAATGTATTGTCGAATTAACATGACTCCTAGTGATCGGTTAGTCGTGATTGTCAGTAACAGGCGAGTGAATAGGTAGAAAAGGGATGAAGTCAATATATCTTGTGCACATGGACCCTTCTAGTGAATGTGAAGTAAAATAAAGCCAGGCAGGGCTCTTTGGGGCAAGACGATTCACTGAAGAAACAGCTCTCTGGATTGAATCTGGGGAATAAAGGAAAAGTCAAAGATATAAATCTTGGATTCTGGGACAGCAGACTTACAGACCGTGGAAAACCTGGTCACATGACGCTCTTTCAAGGTAGCATTATGGAAAGCAAATTCCGGCAGGTGTAATGATTCAGCCCAGCACACCTCAGCCAATCAGAAAGCCCATACCTCCCCTAGATAACTGGATGTATTATGTATTATTAACAATAATGCACCATAAACACGTGTGCACAGTAAGCACAATTTTAGAGATGAGATAGTACATCTTGTTATTAGTATTGTAGCTATAAATGTCATGCAGGGAAGAAAGCAAAAGTCCACTAGAGACTTTGTGTTGATCTTCAACAATTACACTGTTCTGGAGGTCAAACGCTCAACTGTTTCACTGGAATTACTGGTTACCTCTGATTACTGCTGTCAGAGAGGGCTGCGCTAATTGTCAGTCAGCCTGATATTCATGGATTTCAATGGCTTGGTCCTGAAATTTCTGCTGTAATTGTTTGATCCTTTCTTTGTTGTAATTTTTCTTTGTAAATCAGGCGATTTTGTTACCATTCCATAAAATTTGCAGAGATGAGGGAAGATTAATAAATAATTGCAAGATCATCTCTATCAATTAGGAGCCTGCAACCATGTCTAACTACAGATAACAATAATTACAGCAAATGTCTAAAAGCATCAGGATGATCATTGTAACCCAGAAGGGCAATCTTGGAGACTTAGACAGGATCTCAGTAAATGGATAGCAAATGCTTAGTGACAAATATAAAGCCTGTTAACCACAGAAAAAGGCTACCCCCTTCAGAAATAATTAACTGAAAATCAAACATTTAGATATGAAGAGACTAACACTACTGGAATTACCATAATAACACCCCTTACTGACCATTACTGATAACGACAACTTAATGATTGAGAAGAGGACCCAAAAGTTCTACAGCAGTGTTTCTCTACCCTGTCCTTGAGGAGCCTCAGACAGTCCACATTTTTGCTGCCTCCAGCCCCCAACACACTTGAACCAGATAATGAAGCAACTCAGGGCATTGAATATCCGGTACAAGTTGGGGAAACATTGTCTTAAACGAGAGAGATTTGGACTGAACTCCATCCCTCACCCCTATTCTGCTTTTCCTGGTCTTTCTGGGATTAGTTTTCATCAGGCCTTAGTGATGTGGACAAGCATTAACACAAGATGCGTGAGCATTTTCCACTTTTATTTCTGCCATTATAGTCAATCAGTCTTTGTTTCCTCGAAAAGCCCCCCATCTCCGCGTCATTCCCGCCTCTTCCCATGAGCTCTTCCCTCAAAGCCGCCGGGAAGCTTTGATGGTGCCGGGAAGGTGTTTGGCGTCTCCCACAACTTCAAGATGGCTCAGGGTCGGCGGGGGCTCAAACAGAACCTGATGAGCCTCCTTGTGGGTGAAATGACCATAATGTGCTAGTTTATTGTTACCCCTGAGTATTTCGCAGTGAAAGAAAATGAGAAACATAAGGATACAGCAGGAAGAGCTGCTAATTTAGCTTTTCAGCATCTAATAGAACTGTGATTATGATAATTATCAGGGGAGGCAAGTTTGAAGGAAAGTACATTTTCTATATATTCCATAAATGGCCATATTACTGTCCATAGATAATGTGAAAGGCTGACTCATTTTATGAATTGATGCAACCTGCTGTAATGCTGAAGGAGGGAGTCACACAACAAATGTGCAAAGAGCTCGCAGCCAGTCGCTGTGAAATGCCAAGCCGCCGGAAAAGGAGAAGATGCTCCGCGCGACATCTCTGAACACAGACGGTTAAAATGTCACCCCTAATTGGCATTTTTCTCCCCAGTTTTTAAAGAAGTTTGCTTGAAGGTCACATTTAGAGGCGTGGAGGTTCAAGTAACAGCCCACAGGCGAAATTATCGGCAGCGGAAGCCCAAGGAACTGGTACATGAGTTTAATTCGAAATTTTACAATAAACGGATAAGATTATCGGCTGCTTGATAAGAGAAACATCTAAGCAACCAAGAAAAGATAACAATAAATTTCCATTTGCAAATTGAAAACCTACAAGGATACAATGTCAATAAATACAGAAATGCTGGCTAGGAGTAAGAAGGAAAAGAGAAATTGTTGCAGGTGTTACTCTATCCATTTTATAACTGTCCACGTATTATATAATGGCAGGAATTTATGTAATCTTTTATTATTGAGATAAAACTACTGAAACGTTCAAATGCAACTCCAACAAAACTCTATGCCTGGACTTGGTTACTCCATCCATACATTCATCCACTTCTCCTGGATCAGGATAAGATTGTTACTTTCGGTTAGATTCTCTTTTTATGTATAAGGAGCTGTGAACTATATATGTTGATTTACGGTGTTAAAACAGTACATTTAGTTTTGTAATAGTAACCCATGATGAAGTAAAATGTAATGAACATAAAAGACCTCTGATTGAAAGTGACCCCCGGTGAGATGAGAGTAGAATTTCTCCTATTTTCATAAAGACAAAACCATTTGTAGAATAAAGTTGAATGATATTATTAGGGGGCTTATGAAAAGCTAATTGACTAATGACTGGCCTAAGATCATTATCTTTGCCGGTTCTGAAGTATGGATTTACGGTCCATGGTCTTCTGTCTTTCTGGAGAGAGGGCTGCTTGTCTGTCCTCTTGGTTGGAAAAACTGTACTTGTGACAGCTTGCTAATAATCCTTCTTTTATGCCAGATAATGATTTTATACTTCATTTTATCTAGTTTGTTTTATGTATGATTATGTAAGTAGCCTAATGTTCCATATGCAAGATGTTTTTTTCTTATTTAATCCAATAGCAGTAGTCTGCTATTATGCCAGTTTACCTAGATACAATTTGTAATGTTCCTTTTTTGCTTACAGACTGATGTGACGCCGTGAATGTTTCCTCACACCAAGATGACGGATGCCAAAGGCGGCCAGGGATTCAGCTGAGTCCCAGGGCGTGGTCTGAGGGCTTCCTCTGTGAAATCGTACAGTGGGATCGATGGCCAGGCTGCCTTGTGGGATCATCACCCATTTCCGGAGAGTTCTTGAGGAAGCATGTTCTTCCTCTTCCTAGTGCTTTGATCCACCTGGTCCTACAGTTTCGTACGGACTGCAGTATAATGAACGAGGCCGTCCCGGCGTCTGCGTAGTGGGATAACACTGCTTCCAAAACATGAAACATAATATTACTCAAAATTGTGCAAAGATGAAAGTCGAGGCAGTACACAGTACCATAATATGCGTCTTGGTGTTAACACATCATGTCCTGACTTATTCATACTAATGTGCCACCTTTGAATTCACGGGGTCTTACCTCTGACTCATTTAGCATCGTTCCACAGATGTTTTCTTATTATCTTAATAAAAAAACAATCGGTTATTCTCAGTGTCAGCGCATGCAAAATTACAACGGCATCAAAAATAGCATGCGTATTATATCCAGCAGAGAAAAACTGCTGGATCTATTGCTTGTTGTACAGTTACATTAGAGCTCAAGCATGATCTTTATTTAAAAGTAAAACGCTTTACACTGAGTGGCTTATCTGACATTTTCATCCAAAGCAGCTTACAACTGTACACAATCTGAGGGTTTAAAGGGTCACTCTGGTTATGTACCAGTGTGACAGAGGGGTTCTTTCTAAGACTGACCCCACTGAGCTGAGGCGTACAAGAATTTGTCCTTAGATAAGAACTTAAACTGGTCCAGCATTATTTCTTGAGGAATCTGTAAATCTGCTGGCATTTTAACCCTCATAATTCTAGATCATTCTGGCATCTGGCAAGAGCATAAATTAAGAAATTCACCATAGTCTTGTTTATGGAAATGTTAAATGTCGGTGTAGGCAGAGAGATCAGTCTTGGCATGAAGTACAGAAAAGCCATGATCCAGGTTTGGAATGAAGCCATTTCAATTTGTCACTAGGAGTTCTGCAGATTGACCAGATTTCTGCCAACTTGGACCTTTCTTGTGGCAATTGCTGGATGGCAAGATTAGAAAAAAATCTTTTGTCAGATCTTAATCAGCCAGTTACTTCTAGAACTGTTTAACATAAATAATAATTAAAAGTTTTTAGCCTTTTTACAAATTGGCATGTTTGGACTAGCTCCCAGTTTACTCAGTGAGAAATGGAAGTTTATTTGAAATTGTTTTCTATTCCCTAGATGTTGTGCAAGGCTTCAATAAGTTAAAGTAACAGATGCTGCAAAAAGTCAAACAAATAATTGACCAGAAACAAAATTGGAATGACACTTTTCCATTTGTAGTTTAAATTCCCTCTGCTCTTCTATAGGACTTCAGTCTGATCCCAGCACCAATCAGGTCTTCTGTGATTGACCCAGCATTAAGGGATCTGAAAGAGCTAAACACTTTTTTGAACAAAGTTGGGTTCCTGGAATACTTGGGGGTTAAAACATTTGACATGTGCTGCGATTTGAGCTAACAACCTTCCGAACACAGATACAGCATCCTAATCCACAGAGACACACACTGCCCCTACTATTATGTTCATTGTATGTTGCCTTTAAATGATTGTATTGGTGTCTTACAGAACAGCATCATGAATACATGCTGAGCTCTAGGGTGTGAATCTTTGGGCTACCTGCAAATCGATCCAATTATCGGCTCGTCTGTTTACGATTCGATTTTATGCTGATTTTTAAAAAATTCAAACGATTGATTCGATTAATCAAGCAGAACATCATTTCAGCAATTTGACTAAATATGAATAAATACTGCAAGATATACTGAAAATGAGTATGATTTATATTAATATTTCTTGTGCAATGTTATGAACATGATACATTGGATTGTTTCAGCAAACATGTTTACTTCAACATCATTTTTTCATACTTCAAACTGAACACATCATACTTCAGGTCTTTTCTCTTTATACTTCATACTTTTATCATTCAGATTGGTACATATTTTCTTTCAGATCCACAAAGAAAAAAAACAAAACAGCAGTTTTCTAAAACAGATATACACTACCCAGACATCTGGTTGGATATAATCAGTTTGCTTAACCTACACATTTAAAGCTTAAACTTGACAAAGAGGAATGTGGACTATTGTAGATTTACAAATTTACGAGTGCAGTCTACAGTGGGATTTTGAAGAGAAATATAAAATCAATTAGCGAGTCAGGTTATTTTAGATGAACCTGTACCTGTCTGAGTTTTATTTTTCTCAAAAATATGAACTGATCGACATGGTCTGGCTAATTAGCCTGATAGCTCCTGCTCCCTCTTGGCCTACCTGTCTATGGTACAGCTGCTAGTTTCCAGACTTTATAACATTTCAATTTTAAAAATCATAACAAATTTCATTCCAACCGAAAAATTACTTAATTATCGTAACAAAAAAGTTTCCTACCATTAAAAAAGTAACTGATCATAAAGCCACTTAGATAAAAATATTTATAGAACATCTGTTGGCATTTCAATATGGCTGCTTATGTCACTGTGCCCATCCTGTTTGTTTACATGAATAACAACACACGCCATGCAAAGTATGCTGATCTTGGCATTCCTACCTCCATAAGGTTCCGGTGATCAATATCAGTTACAGTCCCTTAGTCTATAAACAAGCGAAAATGGTCAAACACTGCAAAAAAAAACACCCTTGTTTAGCAGGCGTCCATGATGTCATCTGTTTTTGCATGTGTATTTCAGCATGTATATGATTCACAGCATTCGATATGCAACTCTCGGCCTACTGAACAAAATAAGCCCTCACACGGGCCTATAGGTTCAGGTCACTGAATGGAAAGGATTTTCAGCCAGCTGCCTCCTAACATGAGAACTACCGGCCCTCCCTTTTTACAGACATCTCGACCACCAAGTAACCTGCAGTATTTGAAATAGGAAGAAACTAATAACCAGTAAAAAGAGAAGTTCAACGACATATCACAAGCCCCGCCATATTTTAAAACTGTGCTGCATAACAGGTTGATGGCGCTGGGCACTGCCGCACGGGACAGGGATAGCCAGCTGCTCAGGGGGGGTCTCACTGGGAATGACTTTTAAATCTTAGAATACAAAGTCAGGAATGGAATTTAGCAGAAAACTGCAATAAAATAGGTGCGCTTTTAACTTAAATTTGCAGTTTTCAAGGCTGGATAAACTGGAGCTGGCATGGGTAAAGCTGATCAAATGTTGCCATCACTGAACTAATCCAGACAAGATTTATATAGATTGTCTCCAAGGGATATAATTTTCAAAATACTGTTTGTGAAAATAGTAAAGGTCTCCAAAATGCTTACAATGGCAAGAAAAACCCACATTAGCATTTGTGTGAGCACAAGTTTCTTATTTACAGTTCAAGCTTATCTGTGTAACTAAAACTTTTAGAAATCTGTTTGTGGTTGGTTAGCATCTCGTGGCAGTCAGAATTTAAATCACACCATGTTTCTGCATATTAGGTTGTTTGGGTGCTTTAAGCATTTTATTTTGAGAAGGTCCTGTGTATGTGATATCTTTCAAATAGGGGCTACAGGTGGAAACAATTCTTCTACTATATAAACAGTAATCACTGAAGCACCATGATAATTACAGTGAGATTCATAAAAAAGAAATCTATTTTTAACAAGTTAGATTGAATTTTGATTAACTTTAACTGCTCTTAGTTTTAAAATACAATGTAAAGATCCTTGCAGTTGAATCTACAGGATTTCTATTCAATGTATCGAGTAAATGAATGAACTGTTACACCACTAGTAAGCTCTAATAAGAGGTAACCTCTAGTAAGTGTACTATATAAAATCTAATTTCTTGTATCTGGTACAAATTGCACCCAATTAATGGGGCTTTTTTTTGGAAATGTTATTTTATGATTCTAATTACTATATTAGTTGGTACTTCAACTAAAAGCCTAGGTACCGTTATACAGAGCGACCTTGGCTGTATATCCGCTCACTTTTAAAGAACAAAGTGGTTAACAAGAACAAAAGACTGTTTATTTAAAAAGAAAAAAGGCTTTCAACTGAATAAATTAGCCTGGAATTTAATTTCTGGTGACACCAAGCAGGTAAAGCTCAGCCATCAAAGCGAATGGACTTGGAAAGCCTACCTCTCCCCATGAGTAAGACCACCTTCTGTTGCCAGGGCAACCGAGGCTGCCTCAACCTTAGAGTCTTAAGCATGTTTACAGGTATGAAGCAGAGAGTCCTTAGACTCTCAATAAATGAGAAGACTATTCAAAGCGAAGCCTCATTCAGAAACAGATCCCAGGTAGGATAAGATAAAACAGGATAAATTCTACACTGCTTTGAGGGGTTCCCATGGTGATAAACAGGTATTTGACAGCCTACAATGTCAGTTCTCCCTCTGTGACAGTTGGGTAGGGTGTGAATATTTAAATCTGAGTAAGATAAAATTTGTCAGAGATTATTAATTTAGAACTTTATACGGTTTCTCTGGTATGTACCAATTTCATTTCCAGTCTCTCCCTTTCATCTGGAGAAGGGGTCTCATAGATGGGGGGGTGGGGTCTCCCTCTGAAAAATTTGCTGACCGAGGGAAGTGGGGTTAAATTGTTGCAAATTTTGTGTGATCGTCTGTTAAGAAAAAAGAGCACAGAATTTGCCTGTGAGGGCAGGTCAATTTTGATGTGGGTCCTCTGCCATGATGCCACCCCACCCCGTCGCCTCACCCCTCTATGCCACTGCTGTTCACAGATAACCTGTTTACGGCTCCCATCCTGACACTATCAATTTACTCTGATTGTACTTCAGTTGATATCCACCTTAGAGTCATATTATTGCCTTTGACTTCTCAGGTCTGTATATCTGAGTCACCAGATAAACACAAAACGATTATTTAGTTCATTATTCCGTTGTGATAATTAGCTAGTTTATAAATCTATCTCAGTAATTCTGAACATGGAAACACCATTAACAAATCTGCAAGCAAACATAAATATGCTTCACACACACAATCACACACACACACACACACATACAAATGGTTGTGATTTCCTCACTGATGAACCACCTCTTCTGCACAAGTGTTCATCAGATGATTCACCAGAATGCCATTTGCTATCTTGCCCTGAAAATCAGATTGTGGTATCCGCACCCTCTCAACAATGACACGTGTTATTGGTTGAGTAGCTGTTTCTGTCGTAATCCAGCTATTCTCATGGGTAGGATGCTTTGGGCACAAGTCTTTTGTTGTCAAAGGTTAAGGCTTTAAGATACTGAAGTATAGCTCTGCACCTGCAGCTTGAGTTCTAAAAGCTCAGGGGGTTGCATGTACCCTGACCCCCATCCTCACCCCACTGGCCCTAAAAATGTGAAATCGGCTGGCTAACTCAGCGTCCCCTCAGAAGATGGTGCCCTAGGCAAGCATCACTGCCAGCACCCCATCTCTGTGACAACAAGAAATCGGCTGGCTGAGTCAGTGCCCCTGATGCTGCAGAATGAGCTCCCCCCCACACACACATACACACACATATATACACACTCCACCCACAGCCTCTTTGCCAACTTAGGGTGTGTTCACAGTATGGGATCTGTGCTGTGCCTTTCACTCCCAAAGTCCAAGATTGGTCTGACTGCTAGGGACCATACAGCAGCCCGTTTAAGCTGGGCCCGGGACCATGTAGGAGCCCATTTGAGCTGGGCCGGGGATCATGCAGGAGCCCGTTTGAGCTGGGCCTGGGACCATGCAGAAGCCCATTTGAGCTGGGCCGGGGATCATGCAGGAGCCCGTTTGAGCTGGGCCCGGGACCATGCAGAAGCCCATTTGAGCTGGGCCGGGGATCATGCAGGAGCCTGTTTGAGCTGGGCCTGGGATCATGCAGGAGCCTGTTTGAGCTGGGCCGGGGATCATGCAGAAGCCCGTTTGAGCTGGGACCAGGACTATGTAGGAGCCCATTTGAGCTGGACCGGGGATCATGCAGGAGCCCATATGAGCTGGGCCCGGGACAAGGACCATGCAGGACCCTGTTTGAGCTGGGCCCGGGACCATGCAGGAGCCCATTTGAGCTCAGCCCAGGCTTGGCTCAGTTACACTTGGACATGGTATGCACTTAGTGTGATCGCTAACGGTGCCCGAGCACAGAACTCAGATATTTAACAAACATGGGCTGATGAGAGTATCCAGGAAAAGCAAAAAAAAAAATCTTAACTTTGATGAGTGGGTTGAATATAAGGGAGAAATAAAAGGAAGGGTCAAATATGACCCCGTGGGTTCCCCAGGGATAAAGAGGGGCTGGCATGGTGGACCAGGGTAGCACTGTCGTCTCACACCTCTAGCGTCACAGGTGTGGGAAGATGCTCTGAGCTCAGGGAGCTGAAAGCTAGAACAACCGATAGAATTTGCAGAAGTTATTTTCTATCATTGCTAGCTATCTACAGTTAACAACAGTAATCTTTTTGGAGACATAATTATAAAGTTACCTCTGAGCCACTGTGAGATAATTAACATAACACTATGTTTTTCTTAGATGAAAACAATAGATATGGCCAAGACATGTAACATGTCTTCTGCCAGAGTACTTATTTTAAGACAAGTGTTGCATAATAGTATTGACATTTTTATTTCAGATGATTTTCTATGCTTCTTTAATTCAGAATTCAGGGAATGTTGCTGACCGGCCGGAATTCCAGCCCAAAATTCACCCAGCCTCGTTTTCCTGCTCACCTGGATGCCCGGAGTGCACGTGCTCAGTCACAGCTCCATGTTACAGCAGCAAGCGACCTAACAGCTGTTAACCCTAGGCCCCCCAGCCAGCTTCTGTGTCCATCTCATGCTGACGCTCCCCCCCAGCCCTGCCATTCCTTGGGGCCGTGTAATTATGCAGTGTGACAGTGCTTGCATGCATCATGGCATTCCACCTCCTCCACTGTCCTTCCCCTTCCAGACAGTCCCTTTGATGACATACAGAAGGACGCTGTCACTCAGTTGGCAGACTGCTGCACCACATTCTTCCTCTCTGGCCCCTTTCCAGCACAAAGCCAGGTAGCCTTATACTCTGCTCTACCATCTGCCAACTTCAGGATACCATATATGGTATAAAGCCTCCCCAGATGCTCATATGCTCAAACACAGCATGCTGAGTGTTTATGCTGTGCAGAGACAGGTGATCCCAACTGACCCCACCATAAAATTATGGCAGCCAGATGACTACAGACATCGTAGCAACAAATACAACCTTTGATGGATTTTCTTGTGAAGAATTGTCTACCTCCTATTTATTAATTGCTCTCTTAATGAACCATATCAAGGCCAACAGAGAAAGGGAACAATGGGTCTGCTATCTATCTCAAAAATTAGCTTCTGCAAAATATTAGCTTCTCTTATAAAAGGAGAAATCACTTTTGGGAACATTTGGAATCCTCCAATATCGTCCAATATCTTCCAATAAAATATCCTGCAGGTGAGAATGTAAGAAATGTGCTGTCTTTAAAAGGTCCCCCTTAATTTTATAATGTAACTATTATGATTCTAGCTGGACTGTGCCACCCCTAATGATAATCCAATTGCTACCCAAAACAAGCACATGACTTTTGCCAACATAGCAATAGTTCAGTGATGGAGCAGCAACACAGGAAACCACGTGTTTAATGGTGTTCTCAAGTGACTTCCTGGGTGAAGATGGTGATCGAAATTTCATGGGCAAACATGCTTTGAAGGATGTGTACTTGTGTTACTGGAGCAGGAACATCTGTGTGGATGTGGGGAAGACGAGCATCAGAATAGCAGAACATATTATTAGCAAATCAACCTTCTACCCTGGGAATTCCCCTGCAATGTCACCCATGCTTCAGGGGGTTCACCATCACTTGGTATTCAAAAAGCAGTTATGTAAGATGATAAATGGGTGGATAGATGGATGGATAATTTGTCCTATGAAATTACTGGTCCTGATTGCTGCAGCAACTGAAATATTAAATGAACTAAAAATGTAGTTAGCTATTTGTGTTATTTACGTTTTGATTTCATTATAATATTTTATATAAATTATGAAACAGTAGGCCTGCAAACTGAATGGTTGTAGAATAGGCACTAGTATAATTATGTTGACAAATGACATCAATACATTAGCTCCAGTATCTTGCTGGAAATATATCAAAGGTAGTATAATTGTCATATTCTGAACAGATGATTATGCACAATGTGCCTGATAGCTATTAACGTTTGCTGTGATGTCATGTTTTTAGCTCATGATTTTATGGTGGGACATTACGAAGGAAAGGAGGGATGATGTACGGACTGGCTCACAGCAAACAGAGGGCTAAGCAGAACATAAAGGGGGAACTACAAAGTAAAGGGACCACAAGGAGTCAAAAACAAAATAGGAACTAAAAAGTAACTACAAAGTAACACACTAGGAGTTAAACTTGGGGATAACTACAGCTAATAACACAGAGTAACAACTAGAATGACTGACAGATGAACGGAGCGAGGGCAGGCACATAAATCAAAATGGACAAGGCTAACAAGGGGCAGGTGTGGGTCATAACAAAATCAACCAGTCAGTACAGGCATAGAACAAGAAGAAACAGATAGAATAATCACAATTATCAAGCACAAGAAATAGGAAATATTACCAAACACAGAGGCTAAAAACACTAGGTAAAAACTAGAAACAAAAGTGCAAACAGAACAAAATAAAACAAGGTCCAAAGAGGGTAAACTGAACTCGATCTCAGGACTGGAGGGGTACAGTCTCTGAGCCACAAGCTCAAACCTATGAGCTACACAGTGGCCCAGGCAGTCGAGAAAACACACTAGGGGCTGGGGGACAACAAGTCAGAGAGGGGGGGAAGAAGGATGACCAGCAACACTTGTTGGTCATCACAGGTCAGGGTGGAATGAGCACTTTGATTCCTGAAGGGTGGGTGGTGGCTTGGGGGTAGTGCTATTACATCACCCCCTCAGGCCTTGAGGTCTGACTGCTGCCCTTTCCTTGCAACAAGTAGTTGCAAGATTAACGTAATTATTTTAATATAAATATTAAACACAATATCCACACATGGTGAAAATCAATTTGCCGTTTTACAGCAAATTCAAAAACTGGACTTGCCCACAGGTTAAGTGCAACATGAATGACTTTTTATTTGCATTTTTTTAAATGCCCCCCTCCCACCACCAAAAAAAATGAATCATGTAAACCATTGCGCAGTTGCCTTACTAAGATAAACAACAGATGGGATCATTTGTTCTGAGTCCATGCCTCGCTTGTTTTATTGGCCATCACATAAGGCTGGGGCCTTTTAGGGCTGCCTTCACCAGTGCCTGCTCCTGTGAACACATCTCCAGGTGTGTCCATGCCTGTCAGCTGCTAGTCTGGTAGGTTCTTTGAGCATTGTTGTTGCATAGTGTGTGTGTTAGGCAGTGTCAGTGGAGCATCTGACATGGCAGCCAGGCAAGCAGATCAGGCAAAGAGGAGGCCACCTTTTCCAATCAGCACAACCACAGTGGTATGTCTCAGGTCTATCTTCACAATAAAATATCTAGCATGCTCTCAAAGTGTACTTTTTGTGCAAAGGAATCATCACAACTTCTAAAGAAACCTTAACATTTCATGTTCTGGAAGATAGGAACTGAAATCAGAACCTCAGTATAGCACTCAGCAAGGAATATGCATACCACAAAAACACCACCTTTGCTTACATTCAAATCATCATTTATTTATTCAATTTTTGTTCTAATTTGAACATTATTTATTATTACAAAACTGTGTATTACATTTATTATAATACATGACATTTTTGTTTACTTCTTATTTGCATTATTGTTTATCATTTCCACTAATTCATCACTGCTGTGGTGAACTTGCTCGCAAGATTTTCATTCACTTGCACTTACCAAGTGTCAAGTAATGTGACATTTGATTAGCTTAAGAGTAGAAGCTACAGAGCACTTTGCTAGAGAGTTTGCATTTGCTGAGCGTGGTTCCCAGCATTCCACGGTCCAGGCCCCAGGGCACCTTACCCACCTGTGGAAGGCCCTCCCTGTGCCAGCTCAGGTCCTCTGCTCCTCAGTGGGCTATAACAGTCCCACAGCTAGGGGACTGTCAATCAATCACTGGATAAACTTCATGTAGATCCAATTCCAGTTACAAGACTTAAACGCATTACATCACATAAGCGACTGAGGAGGGATACATTCAGTATCCAGAACTCATTGTGTGGATAAGTCAGGCTGTGAAGTGAGAGATATTACATTAATAAAGGGAACAGTGTGAGCCTTGGCATCTCTGCATTTTGCTCTGCTGGATTCACTAATCCGACCCGTTGTCCACTCAGAGCAGCAGCTTGGATCAGCGTGGTTGTCTCTGTACAGAGACGCCCAGAGCTAGGAAGGAGTCCTCTTAGCTTGGGATCATCGGAGCTTTTGGACAAGTATGGGTCAAACGGCAGGCCAGCCCTAATTGGATAGGGAGATGTTCAGATTGACTTAGCCGATCAGGTCTCTCTCTTGATCTGCTTCTCCCTCTCTCACTCACCCTAGGTCATTTACGGAACTTTCTAGTAATAAAAGAATCGGTGTAGAATAATATAAAATAGGATTTTGCAATCATAAATCACACATTATGCATACACAAACTACCAAATTCTCAGAAAAATCTTGGACGATCAAAATCCATACAGTGGGTAATAAAATAGCTCTGTTATGTGGCCCAATTGGCAGGGAGGCAGTGAAATTTCTCCAGATGACATGCAGACTCATTCATATGTCTCTTTTCATTTCGGGTGCTATTTGTCATATCGTATTTTGTTTGCTCCCTGTCATTTTCTGAGCATTCTGTCCTCATTTGCCCCATGAAATGGCTAAAGGGCCTCTTTTAGAAAAGCAAATGTGTCACACCATGGGGGGCAGGATGTTGTATGGTCCAGCAGAGAAGGTCGCCCATTCAAATCCCATGCTGGGCAGAGACCACATCTCCACTGAGCACATGACACCCCAACAAAAGCTCTCGGAATGCCAGATGGACAGTTGACCCCAGGCTTCACTCTTACCTCTATGTATACGTGTTTGTTTTACCAAAAATGCAAGATGGGATATGTGAAGACAAAAAACACATTCCAGTATACCGGTTCTCATACTTGTACTTTCCGTAGAATTCACACAGCTGACCATAGATGAACCACAGTGAATGATCTGGGCCTAATTGGAGCAACAGAGTGTCACCAGCGGGTTACCTAAGGACACAAGTCTAGTAGCCTGGACATAGGTCTGATTGCCATGGAAACACTAAAGATTACCCAAATCCAGCTTTTTACATTTGTGCCTTTTACAAGCTTGGAACACTTTTAAAACTGGAAAAACTGCTAATCTGATGTCATGTGGAGTTATTTACACATCACACTTGTCTGATTAAAGTGAGTAATCCCACAGAAGGCAGGTTCACTACACATCTGTTGATATCTCAGGCTCATTTAGAGGTTTCTCAGGTCAATAAGTATCGGCAGTAATTATGCAAACATTTTACATACCAGACATTATATGTACAGGTACAATGAATACACTTCCGCTTCGCCCTCCGCGTCCCCCTTTAAGAGCATATTGCCTGCCGCGTTAGCTAATTAACTCACTATCAAGCCAATTAAAAAAGCTCAAAGACAAACAATCAGTCCCACTCCCAGTGAGTCAGTCCATCAGGCCTCCCACAGATTAATCTTTTTCCCCCCCATTTTAATATTTCTGGTTTGTTTTCAATTTTTTTAAATTCATCTATTTTCACTAGCCAACTTGCTGAAGTCTATTCAAAGCTCATATTGGAAAAGCACAATGCATTAAAAATGTCCTTTTTTCCGATGCTCAATTTGATAAGCAGACCAGAAAATCGATGGAAATATGGATGGAATGGTATTTCTTTTTACAGTTCCGATATAAAGTTATGTTATAAAATTGCACTTGTGTCTGATTACTGTTGGCTCCCGTTATAAAGGGAAGTACATAGTAATACTGGATTAACCTTTATTTGAACAAGCACTGTGAAGAAAGCTGTCCTTCTCCCCAGGATTTATTTCCTGTAAAGGTTATCCTATCATTCTTTAGGTGCCTTGGTGGACTAGATGGGCAGGATGTTCCTGTTAACACACAAAGAAACAGTTTACACAAGAGCGACTCAACAGCTAAGTTGTTTGTTTTGATGAAAAACTGGAAAATAAATATTTTAATAAACATATTAGAAGCAACAGAAAGGTAATATATTTCCTGAGGTTGAAAGACTGAATTTGTTCATTCTTGAGGATATAAAGATGAAGAGAGTTAAAGTGTATGCAAACAGGAACACAAACTGATTTAAAGTGTATGCATACAGGAACATGGAGAGAGTTCAAGTGTATGCATACGGGAACACAGACTGATTTAAAGTGTATGCATGCAGGAACATGGAGAGGTTAAAGTGATTGCATACTGGTACACGGACTGATTTAAAGTGTATGTACACTGGAACATGGAGAGAGTTAAAGTGTATGCATACAGGAACACGGACTGATTTAAAATGTATGCACACTGGAACACGGACTCAGTTAAAGTGTATGCATGCAGGAACATGGACTGAGTTAAAGTGTATGCATACAGGAACATGGATTGAGTTAAAGTGTATGCATACAGGAACATGGATTGAGTTAAAGTGTATGCATACAGGCACACGGACTGAGTTAAAGTGTATGCATACAGGCACACGGACTGAGTTAATGTATATGCACACAGGAACATGGACTGAGTTAATGTATATGCATACAGGAACACGGACTGAGTTAAAGTGTATGCATACAGGAACATGGATTGAGTTAAAGTGTATGCATACAGGAACATGGATTGAGTTA
>JABFEB020000001.1:1662329-1676092 GCA_019775895.2 Stomatorhinus ivindoensis
TGTATAGTATCAGTATAAGGTGAACGGCAGCAGTGACTGCATAGTATCAGTTTAAGGTGAACGGCAGCAGTGACTGTATAGTATCAGTATAAGGTGAACGGCAGCAGTGACTGCATAGTATCAGTTTAAGGTGAACGGCAGCAGTGACTGTTTCGGTGCAAAGGCATGCTCTGGTAAAGTGACATGTTTGAATTATTCAAGAGAATTAGGAACTCAGACTTTACAGCTGGAAAGGCAGAGGCCTCGCATCCCGTCATGTGGATATCGCACAGGTGCAGCCGTGTGGGCAGCTGGGCATCAAAGCATGCGAGTAAATGTCGCTCCACTAAGGAGTAACCCCACTTCCCAAACGGGGGAAGAAATGGTTCCCTGAGAAAATCAAAAGCACCAGCAGAGCGAAACAGGTCAGCGTCGAAACGGATCAGTGGTCTGGACCCAGCAAGCAGCCCACTCTGAGGACGGCAAGGGGGAGGAAAATCTTATTTACCAACTATTGACTGAGGATCATGAGAGATTGAAATTACGCTCCAAAAACGTGCACATGGAAGCATGCACACGGGCTGAATGAAACACGAGACAAAATTTCAATTTATTTTTCTGTAGTTCAGAGCAAGACTTTTCTCTCCACACATCCTTTGGATTTATGGGGGTCAGGGAACAAAGAGACAAAGATCCCCTACGGTCAACAATCAAAGAGGACTGAAGAGGAGACGCCGGGGGAAAGTGACGCAAAGAAACCAACTGCTTGTGTTCCCACAAGCTTCAGGGTTTGCAAACACAGCAAAACAGCCAAGTCGTGTGGCAGGATGCTCCAAATAAAACACGGCAAAACAGGTGAGTGCTGTGGTGGGATGTTTCAAAGACAGACACAGCAACACAGGCAAGTGGTCTGATGGGATACTCCAAGGCATGGACACACATGCTGACAAATTCTCTTTTATTATTTTTAACAGGGGCTCAGAGGTTTACATTACCAACTCAGAAAACCCTGATTCTCTGTGTGGCCGTATGTGTCCTGCCTTGAACCCTGTGCTTTCTGGGTGGATTCCATGTGCTCCGTGATCCTAAACTATCAAACCAGTTGGAACATGGGTGGATGGAGCAATGAATGGATGGAATCTAATACTGCAAATTCTGTAATTGATTTACAATTTATATTTCACGCAGAAATGCTGATTTCAAGCAATGTGGATAAAATAGCTTTGGATACCCAAACAAAAAAGTAATGCTGTATAACTCTTGGAGATTTGTTCCTGTGCTGTAAGGAATCAAACTCATTTTGGAAAGCTGTCTTCTTTGGAATGTAATCACACAATATGTTATGTCTTTCTGAGGTTAGAAATAGATGTTTTCAAAGCCTCCAAAGTTTAGGCCTGAAAGCAATACGGGTGTTCAAGGTAGTTAATAATAGGGACATCGAACTCAAGTTCAGATGTTCTGATCGTTTCCATCATATAGCTTGTCATTTTAAATCAGCTTAGCTATAGTGTTTTAAATGTGTGAAATTGCTGGATAGATGATAAGGAAGAGAAGCAGTGAGGACTGTTTTGGCCTACATTGTTTGATAAGCAGCCGGGTTGTTTTGAAGTAAAGGGAGTGGAATTCTAATGTAGAATATGCAGGACAACTGCGGCTACAGCAGCACGACGAGACTGGGAATGTACTTAATTACAAGGAAGACATGTAGAAGTCCAACACTAGCTAGCCTGGGAGGGTGACAGTGTGGGCTGTTCACTCACAAACAGCATGGCGTTTAGGATACGCCGTCTAGCCAAGCACAGGTAGGCAGAGTGTTTCAACCGCCGACAGCAGTGGCTAGACTACTGCAAACTATTAGCCGGGTGTGTGCAACTTCTCCCACTTTAAAATTACCTCTTTAAGTTTGACACTTGGGCTTTTTGGTTCAGTAAAAAGTCACACAATGCTGCATGTCAGAAGCGAGTTGAAGGCACTTCAGTATCTGAAAATGTCTACAAATCTGTTGAAAACTCGGACTGCATCAGTGACACCCAGAGCCCACAGCATAGTCTACCAAGCAAAATCCAATTTAATGTGACGTTAAATAAAGGGCAGCTTTATAAATGTAAGCATGTATATGTGTGAAATGTCAAATGTTTCTGAAATGGAAAAAATAAAGGAGAGACTTTTTAGAGGCTTTAAAAATCTGAAATCTCACGAGGACAATGTGAAACCGAAAGTGACTGCTGCCAGTGAGCTGACTGGATAACCGGGACAGAGTGCTTTGCAGATTGTCACTTCCAGGCAGAAGCGTTCTTGTTCTGTTTAGGGTGACGTCATCTGTACGTTTCAAGAAGGAAGAACAAAATGAAAATGATATCTTAGGTGGAAGAGGACAGGGTACAGGCTTGCTTCTTCCTCAGATTGTTCAGTGAGGTCGACAGCCGTTCTCGTTCTCCAAGCCTGTGGGGGACTTTCCTTCCCAGCCCACTAAACTTTAAGGCTCAGCTGACACCTCCAATTATTTTCAAAAGAGAGGATTGTGATGCACATTGCAGCTCTGAGTTCAACTGCCATCCCTTAATTCTAAGGCTAGAATCTCTTCAGTATTTACATCAAGCACGGTCACTTCAGAACAAAACCTACTTGACATTGTTGTTGTTTACCAGTCACATTCTACACCGTTTACCTGAAGATACCGCAGCAAAGAATATCATTAGCATTTTCCAAGTCTTCCACTCTAGTCCAACCTTCTATCACTGTATTTCAAGGATGTATCTATATCCATCCATTCATCCATCCATCCATCCATTTTCTATACTTTCCCTATTCAGGGCTGAAGGGGTCCAGAGCCTTTCCAGGAAGCTACAGGGGAAAGGCAGATAATAACCCAGGATGGGGTGCATTGTAGGAACAAAATCTATTATGTGGTCTATTTTCTATCTTCTAACCTTTAATCTAGTTCAGGGTCATGGGGGACCTGGACAGGGCACAGGGCAGATACACACCTTAGAGCAGGGGTGGGCATCCCTGATCCCAAAGTGCCAGAATCCAGCAGGTTTTCCGCCCTACCTGGTCAATGAGGAACCACACTTGGTCTCAGGCAGATAGGAACTCATCAAGTAGAATAGAAAGCCTGCTGGGTACTGGGGCTCCAGGATCAGGGACACCTGCCCTGCCTTTGAGGGAACAGCGGTCTGTCTCACGCACGCAGACATACACTAAGAGAACCCAGAGGAAACCCAGGCTATTTTGGGAGAGCATGCAAACTCCACAGGCAGGGGAGGGGTGCGATTCAACCCACAAACTGGGTAAGCGGGGACCTACAGCGCTGCTCACTGAGCTGCCGTGACTACGACACCCCCACATCTCAAATAGTGACTCATTTCAAATCTGCCTGCTTGGTATCTGTATGCTTGTTACAAAGGAAGGAATTTAAAGCCTTTATACAGCCTGTCTAGGCAATACCTTAATTTACAGTGTTGGTACCTTAATTTACAGCATTATTCCAGCCTTTAAAATACATTAGTAACCAGATTCAAGGGAAAACTTGAAATTCTGTCATGATATGTGTCATAAATAAAAAATCTTTCTCTGCAGTGATAAATGGGCCATTTTTCACTAAATGTACCTCCTGCCATGTGGATTCGTCCCCAGGTGTGACACATGTGACCTTTCAGTATCTGTTTCCCTCCACACGGCTCCATCGCAACCCCCCAACGCCACTCTAATTCTCCCTTTTACCACCAGCAGCCAAGCGCACTGCCGCGCACCAACATTGCATGACAGAATACGAAGGTAATTGCAGACGGGGAAAAAACGTATCGCCAAATGATCAGAGCATCACTGTAGCACATGATTGGAGACAGAAGTGCAATTGGCAGGCTTCCGGATGGCCGGGTTCGAGTCAACGGGCAAATCCATTTTCACTGCCTAGAGTTGTTTACCCATTAAAATTTCAGCGAGATCACACGACCGTGTCTGGGACAGGGCGGGGTAGGCAGCTGAGCAAGACATGGTTGGTCAATAGCTAACAACACTCAAAAACACCCCGCTATTTTGTATATGGCTCTGAAAATCTGCCATCTCAGCCATTACGTGGGATGTCCTGCCATGGAGACAAGATCTTAGAAGTAAGAGGAAGTATCATTATTTCAGGAACAGAAATCAGGACTGCAATGGAAGTTATGGAGACTTCGGTCATTTTAAAGTTAAAAGGCACATGTATCCTACAAACTCTGTCTGGTTTATTTGCAGCCCAAACAATGCATTTGATGTATCCTACAAACTCTCTTTATGGTTTATTTGCAGCCCAAACATTGCATTTGAAGTCATACAATTAAGGAACAACATTAATGAACTTATAATGGCATCTGAGAGGCTCATGCTGAGGTCCAGGAGTAATGATTAATCTATGACAAGTCATACATTGTGCATTTTTTTAAATGCATGGCAAAGAACCAACCGACTTGCAGTGGAGAATTATAGATTATTGTCACGTCGGGGTTAGGTGGTGACAGCGGGAGGCAGGTTGACGATGAGCAAGCAGGAGTTCGTGGTGAATACGGGGTTTATTTAGCAATACGGAATAGCGACAGGAGACTAAGCACAAGACATCGCACGTAACAATACAATGACTTCTCTCGGGAGTCGGACTCAGACGCGGACTAAATATACAGGACAGGCAAGAACTGATAAACGACAGGTGAGTACAATCAGGCACAAATAGATAACAGGTGGTTTTCATCGGGATCGGACACTAGGTAAAGAGGAGGGTGTGGCACACACGAGGCTCGGACGGGCGGATCATGACAGAACCCCCCCCCCAAGGCGTGAACTCCGGGCGCGCCCCAGGGAAGGGACAGATGAGACGAGGGAACACCGGACCTGGAAAATAAAATGAGAGACAGGTTAACAGGAAACAGGACCGAGACACAAAACGCACACAGGGGCACCAACCAAGACAGGAGCTGACATAGGATGGGGAACACGGACAAACAGACTAGGAACGGGGACAGAGGGGGAACACCAACAGGCAGAACAAAAGGGCCAAGGGTGAACAGAGGAGCCAGAGGGGGACAAAGAGCAGAGATGGGAGGAAGGAAGGGGCAAGGAGCAGAGACAGGAGGCCACACGGGAAAGGGTGGAGGACAACGGGGAGCCTGAGGGAGCCCAGACGGGCGACGGGTGGTGGCCGGAGGAGCCGCAGGCGGAGACACAGAGGGAGCAGGAGAGGACCACAAGGGGGACACGGAGACGGGACGAGGGACAAATGATGGAGGAGCAGAGGGAGCAGGAGGGGGAACCAGGGGACGAGATGAGGGGACCAAAGGGGCCACTGACGAAGGGACGGAGGGAGGGGAAGCCACAGCAGGCAACGGTGCAGGCCGAGCTGGCCAAGGCGCAGCCGCCTGATGAGCCGGAGGAGGAGGGACCACAGGGGCCTGAGGAGCTGACCTCGGGGCACCCATAGGCGACCGAAGAGCCGAGGGCGGCCGGCCTGAGGATGGGTGACGGGGCACCGCCAGGGGACCCGCAGGCGACCGAGGGGCTGGAGCCCCAGGCGACGCAGGCGCCCCCGAGCCCCAGCCAGGGCAAGCGAGGGCGAGCCAGGGGGCAGGGCAGGCGGGACCGGGACCCCACGTCTGTGTCCCCTCCCCTTGCGGGACACAGAGAGGCGAGGTATTCTACGGCGGGGTCCAGGTCGCGGTCGGGTCAATCCCAGCAGGGATATCCCCGAGGGGTCCCACTTCAGCTCCTCCTCCAAGGAGGAGGGAGCAAAGGAGCCACTGTCCGGGACCTCCTTTGGGATCTGGGCCAGGGTCACGGGGGCTAGAGTCACTGGGGCAGGAGGTTCAGGGGCAAGAGTCTCTGCGACAGGAAGCTCAGGGGCAAGAGTCTCTGGGGCAGGAAGCTCAGGGGCAAGAGTCTCTGGGGCAGCCGAAACGGGGGCGGCTGCGGGCTGGGCAGCCGAGGCAGACGTGCAGGCGGGCTCCGCAGCCGGGGCAGATGCACAGGCGGGCTCCGCAGCTGGATCCGGAGTACAGGCGGGCGGCTCTGTCGGCAAGCAGGCGAGCGGCTGTGTCGGGCGAGCAGGCGGGTGGCTCCTTCCGCCTTTTCTTCTTCTTCCGTGTTTTTTGAGACGGAGGAAGGGTCACTCCCTGGAGCGGAAACTCCCCGTCCTCGGGGAGCTCCAGGGAGCGGAGGTCGGCGAGCCCGACGGAGATTATCACCTCCGTCTCCGGATCATCTTTCTTTTCCAGTGCGGCCCACCGCGCCCAGTTCGCAGAGAGCCGCTGGAGCAGCGCCCGGAGGTTGTCGCGTACCTCCTGGAAGGGGTATGCCATCCTGGGAGGGGGATTCTGTAGCAGGAGGTCCGCGCTTTGGCAGGCAATCATCTGCACCAGCGGGTCCTCTTGTACCTCCGGCTCTCTGCTCCAAAAGAGCACCTTTTGCTGCAAGCTAAGGCGGTCTGCCTCGGCTTGTCGCGGTGCTCTTTCGCGGAGAGAAGTCATTCTGTCACGTCGGGGTTAGGTACTGATGGCAGGAGGCAGGTTGACGACAAGCAAGCAGGAGTTAGTGGTGAATACGGGGTTTATTTAGCAATAGGGAACAGCGACAGGAGACTAAGCACAAGACATCGCACGTAACACTACATGTAACAATACAATGACTTCTCTCGGGAGACGGACTCAGACGCGGACTAAATACACAGGACAGGCAAGAACTGATAAACGACAGGTGAGTACAATCAGGCATGAATAGATAACAGGTTTCCATCGGGATCAGACACGAGGTAATGAGGGGGGCGTGGCACACACGAGGCTCGGATGGGCGGATCATGACAATTATAATTGCCCATGGATTTACTGCTGTGATTCGCCCAGATGGCACTATGTGAGCAGTTAAAGAAAATCAATCAATATCCTTCTGACCAATCAGATTGGTGAATTCAACAGTGCTGTGGTACAATATTACAATAAACAAAAGCACCTTTCATCCTTAGGGGTATGTGTGTGTGGGCTGAAGGGTCTCATAGGAGGATAAAGACCACGACTGTATGGTGTAGCCAATTAGGAAGTGGAATCTAATTATGCTCAGCTAAGCCACACTTACAAACAGCCTTTCCATAGATAACCCTGCCCCTCAGAGTGCCAGCATGGGACTGTAGCATGAAGCCAGCCACTGCTCACCCCCCCCATGAAATCAAATGATGCTCTATTTGTCCAAGTATGAGAATAGGTACACTGTAATATATCCCCTCCTGTACTTTATGGAGGTGAGAGCAAAGGTTGGGGTCTGAGTGCAGGATCAGCAGTCAATGCACCTTCTTTGGACCCTACAGCATGGAATTCAAACTGATGACCTTCGGACCACAGCCATGGAGGGCTATCCAGCTGAGCCAAGCCCCTTATTGCTGCCAAAATGAAAAACATTTCCATCCTTTGCAGGAGAATCAATAAAATTAACAGAGTATGTAGGGGAACTTGAAATCCAGAACCCAGAATTTAATGACGTTACTTAATTAAATGAACATTTCCCAAGTTTCCAGGTACAGTTGAAGGTTTTCATCAGACCATATAAAGACACAAAAATGTACAAATCTGCAAACATGCTAATAATTAGTTATCTATTTTATCTTCTGAAATAAATCTCTGACAGCCACATTGATTTTTAACTGTGATGTGAAAAGATGTGAGTAAAACATTTCATTGATGATTTTACGCAATATACAAAACCTGTGGTCCACAACAATCAGAATCCACACTCTATGCTGAAAAACAAACACCCAACTGTCACTCTTTCCTTTGTTGACATCAGTGGAAACTGATGAGCGAATTAATGCCGACCTGATCTCCTCTCGGTTCTCCGATTGATCGCCTCTTTCCTCCTCGCCTTCATCTCTTTTCTTTCCCTACTCTCTTATCTCTCACTCCCTGCTGCCTTCAAACAGGCCACCAGAAAAAATATAATAATCTGTAGTCCCCCCCCCCTTCCTCTTAAGAACCCTTGAGCATACTGCTTTAAAAAATTGTCCGATTGAGCTTTTCCCACATAATTTATCTGAGTTGATGCAGCCTGGCCTGCGGAAGCTGTTGCACCTCCTATCCTCAGACGCCCTCCTCCGTGCCGTTGAGTCTTGTCCCATTGCTCCACCTGCATTCCCAGCCAAGCACTGAGGATACATGAGCTCCATTTACAGTTACAAATGCACTTCGTCCATTCAACATCCACCTATCCATCCATCCCACATAAGTAGTTCAGGTTCATGAACCCTGTGTGGATGGAACTTTTTTCCGGCGATTATGAGTGGGTGCAGCAACTATAAGTCTGGCTGAAGTCGTTGATAAGTATGGTTGGCTGTAGGTGCTGGTATACATAGCTAGTTGTACATGTTGTGTATATGGCTTACTGTAGGTGTTGAAGTACATAGTTGACAATGGGTTATGGAGTATATTATTGGCTGTACATTCTGGTGCACATGGTGTAACACCGAGTCGAAATGTTATATAGCCCAGATGGAGAACGCCGCGGGCTAATAATGCACGGGAGACGAGAAGATGGCGTACTTTCCTGAGTTTAATAAACCGCCTCAAGCGCCGGCACACTCGTCCACATACATGGGGAGCGAGTAAGGAGAAGGGAAAGAAAAATGTACATAAAACACTCCGCTCAGGTTACAAACAGAAAAGAACCAAATAAAAGAAAGGGTACAGGAAATAAAGTTGTCGGTAGAGCAAGTTACCTCTTCGCCTTGTCACCTTGTACTGACGCGCACTATATGCCACCCAGTGGACAATCATTCGCAACATTACCGTAAATACCCTAGTGGCCGCTACAGAGTCCCCCCTGGAAGAAACAGGCTGTCCTCAGCCAACAACATTGCGAAAATATAGGACATAAACAACCTAATACATGAATAGTTGTAAATGCTCCCTTCAAAAAGAAAAACAATGGTACATGATGAGAAAGACCAACATACATGACAGTTTTTACCTCACCAAACCCATTTTGTTCTAAAATATATAAAGAAAATGTTAGAAGCAAACAGAAAAGAAAATAGGCATTCTAAACCCGTGGTAAAACACATTTTACAGGATACAGTTTGTTTACATACGAGCCGAGCATAACAGTGTTGGTTAACCTAGAAACAGTCAACAAAACCCAACATTACTATACAATACTGCCAAATCATTGTGGTGACTCATAGAAATATACACACCAGATACTCCAGTCACAGACTCATTTCAACTCCAAACGACCAGCATGAAATGGATTGGTCCACTTATTGGTCTCCCAACCTGACGTGCACTATACGCCGCCCAGTGGACAATCATTCGCAACATTACCGAAATACCCTAGTGGCCGTTACAATGGCTGGCTGTAGGTATTGGAGCATATGATTGGCTGTAGATGGTTGAGTATATGATTGGTTGTAGATGCTGGTGTACATGGTCAGATTGGAAGTAGCAACTTTAATAAAACCTAACTTCAGCAGTGTTGTGGGTGTCCAATCAATTCTTTTTATAGCTTCTTGAATAACAGTTTCTATTTTTGGTCACTTGGTATCAATGATAGGTTTGGCTGGGGAGCATGCATTGGTACTGCACATTGCCACGCCCACCACAAACACCGCAGGATCCTGGTTTACGGTCTTCCCAGCCGACATTTGATCCAGTCCCACCCTCTGGAAGTTCCCATCTACAGATGTGGTACCCTTCCACAAAAAATACCCCCAACTATCTCTGAAATAACTTGAAACTAACATATTTATGGCATCTTTCATTGTTTATTCCATGTTTAACACAAATTTTTTATTCAACTGAATATTTACATAATAAGACAAATGAAACTGGCATGGACAAGATGGTTCCCTTAATTTTATATTTTGTTACACCACCTTTATCTGCAATTATTGCCATTTAACGATCTCCGTAGTCTGCAGTGAGATTCTGCATCTGCCATAAGGTAGTTTGACCCACTCTTCCTGAGTAACGGCTGTAGCTGTCTCAGGTTTGAAGGGTTCCTTCCCCTAACTGCATGTTTCAGATCTTTCCATGGATGCTCAGTAGTATTTATATCAGGGCTCACTGAGGGTCATTTAAGAATAGGTCAATGTTTTTTAATATAACCCAGCCCTCTCCATGTTTCACAGTAGGTATGCTGTTCTTCACTGCTTCATTTTTCCTTCTGTAATAAAGCTGATGTGACTGGCCAATAGGCTCCAGTTTCGTCTCATCCGTCCAATGGACATTCTCCCAGAAACTTTGAGGCTTGTCAATATACATTTCAGCAAATTCCACTCCGGTTTTTTTCTTTCAATATTGGAGCCCTCCTGGGTCTGCTTCCATGGAGCACATTATTGTTCAAAAGGTGACGGATGGTGCGAACATTCTCTCTGCCAACAGACACACTGCTTATGGCTGTGCCCAAGGGGTCATTAAAGGCCTGGATACTCGCAAGCCCAGGCACACAGACACCTTGCTCTCTCAAGAACCCCAAGCAGAGTCTCCATTGACTCCATGTGAAGATCACAGCATCGTTGGCAAAGTCAAGATCATTCAATCTTTCTCACCAAAAGATGCCCATAGACACTGGACCCCACAACCCTGCCCAGCACTCAGTCCATCCAAGCATTGACCAAAGCAATAGCAAGAGCACACACCTGACTACTCCTAGCATCCACTGGGAAGAATGTAGAGGTTCTGTCTCTACTCTGTATAGCACTCACAGAACCAATCTACAAGCCTGACATCCAACAACTTTGGGAGGATCCCACAAAGTCTTAGGATGTCCCACAGAACAGCTTCAGTTAAATGCTTTACAAAAATCAAGAAAGGCTCCAAAGACACCCTGCCAATGCATGCAATGCTAGGAGGACAGCCGCACTGCTACAGAAGTTCACCCTGGATACCACAGATCCCTGCAGCCTTCCCTATCCACAGCTGGTTCACCACCTGTGCAATCTCAAGCCTCAAGACCTGTGAACCCAGAGATGTCCAACCTCCTAGCCAGAGGGTCAGATTTAAACAGCTGCTCAAAGTAGCCAGCCCAGCCAGTCACAATTGAAAGGAGTGACACTGGACACCATCAGGAGGAGCTATTCCTCCACAGCAACAACTACTCCTTGAGTATGGCAGCCACCAGAGCAACCAGACTAATAAAAGGTGGAGCCACCTACAGAGATCTGGCCACTACCAGGTCTGTGTATCTCAGAAAGTGATGCCACTGAGATGTATAGTTTACGAAACTCCCCCAGCAGCAGGGGAAGATGGTCATCATGCAAATTAGGATATGAGTGTTGCCATGCAACGTGCTTCAGCACCATGCCAGTTCTGATCCCCAATAGGCCTGGCCGCACTGACTCCCTGACAGATTCGACTAACTGTAGGTCAACTAAATGTTTCAGTAAGAAACAGAAATATCTTGCAGTCCCACAATCAAGCTCTGGTCTGTGTCTAATGACCTGATCCCCACATGTGTATCTACTCCCACCGCCCTAAAATGTCAGGCTTGCATTAATTTATTTTTTGTTTCATGTCTCTTGTGTTGTCCCCAACCCCATTTCAAAGGTTTTGAAACACCCTTACTCTTGAATGGAAATTCAAGCGTCATGTCTTACAGAATTCAGCAAGGGAGCAAAGTACAAGCATGAGATAATTCCTCAGATTTCCCCCAATTGTCTTGAATTCTGCAAAATAACCACCATATGCTGGTAAAGCTGTTTTGCAAATACAAGAGATTCAGTTAAATAGTTAATCACAGGATATCTCAGGTCTCAGCAAATGTTTCACATAGACTCTCTGAGATGCAGAGATTCTAAGTGAAATGCTTCTGTCCAGGCCGACCCCTGCTAGTTCTGTTGGATTAAGGTCTTGATATGGGCAGATCAGGTCAATAGTTCAAACTGTCTTTCAAATTGCCAAGTCTTCTCGAGGTGAGTTTTGGGTTGTTGTCGTTCTAATGAACGCAGGATTGTCTGAGTAATGCCGGATGGCACGCCTTTGAAGTACGCTGTGACAGGAATGCTGATTGAGATCGCTATGGATTTGGTGAAGATCAGCCCTGTCACCAGCAAAGCATCCCCAGACCATGATGCTGCCTCCTACATGTTCGACAGAATGTACATGTGGAATATCTTAAGAAAAACACGACAGCTAGACACACATACTTTAGGATTTTGATCCATAAGACAGACCTGCACTACTGTTAATAAACCATATGTCATGTAAAGCTTAGCCATTTATACTTTGAAGCAGGTTTGAACTCACTACAGCTGGATGTGTCAGACCCAGCCAACGCCTTTATTTGGTACAATTTAGTGAAAACTAATGATTTTGTTTTCAATGCCAGGCAAACTTTCTTTCCCTAAACTCTTTAATTTAGAATTTCTGAAGCTCCTCATCACCTAAAGGCTACAAAAAGACTCATTAACACGGTGCAGCCCCAGGTGGATTGCCGCTTGATTAAGCAGCCATAGAGAAGCTGCTTAGCATCTGACGTGGTATTTGGTATTGCACCTGGCAGCCTGCCAATTAGGCCGCCCGATCGGTCCCTCCAGCAGCTTTGAATCTGAAGGCTGTTTGTATACAAGATAAAAAGCCTGGGTGTGGAGAATGCCGCTGCACCGTGTCCCACCTTCCGAAATCTCCTCTGTCACATTCATATGTCTTTCACTAAATACATAAAACAGTCTGATACTAACTAACTGCGGGCATTTTCACTGAGGGAGAAGAGAGGGGAATGATATGTTAAAGTCCGGGGCTCTCTGTGTTACGGCGAGACACAACAGGAGTGCCAGAAACCAAAGAGACCATGAAGGGGCAAAATAAAACAGCCAAAACATGAAGTAACTATAACTATCCACAAGGAAAACTAAAGAGATGTGAGATCCAAGCAAGGAGCATAACATTAGTCACACAGTAACAACCACAAGGTAGCAATTGAAAACAGCTAACACAGGGCTAACAGTCACAATGACCCACTGAGGAACAGAATAAAATCATGCATTTAAATTCAATCCCTAACAAGATGAGACGAAGTAAGAACCATAACTAATCAACTAAGGACTCAGCGCATCAAGGAACAGGTGAGATATATTACAATTAACAGGCAGAGTCTAGGAAACAATAACAAACACTGAGTGCTATCTACACCAGGAGAATCTAGGAACACAAGTAAAACAGAAGATAACTAAACAAGGCACAGACAGGGTAACCATTAACAGGGAAACAAAGTGAAGACATAGATTAACAATATCAGAGGGAATGAGATAAAATAAAATAATTAACAAAGGTGAGGCTGGAGGCAAGCTGAAACTCTTGATCAAGGGATGTCTGCCACTGAGCCACACACTCAACCCACTGAGCTAAACACTCAACCCACTGAACCACACACTCAACCCACTGAGCCACACACTTAACCCACTGAGTCACATACTCAACCCACGGAGCTACACACTCAACCCACGGAGCTACACACTCAACCCACTGAGCCACACACTCAACCCACTGAGACACACACTCAACCTACGGAGCCACACACTCTACACACTGAGCTACACACTCAACCCACTGAGACACACACTCAACCCACGGAGCTACACACTCAACCCACGGAGCTACACACTCAACCCACGGAGCTACACACTCAACCCACTGAGCCACACACTTAACCCACTGAGTCACATACTCAACCCACGGAGCTACACACTCAACCCACGGAGCTACACACTCAACCCACTGAGACACACACTCAACCTACGGAGCCACACACTCAGCCCACTGAGCTACACACTCAACCCA
>JABFEB020000001.1:1678674-1689204 GCA_019775895.2 Stomatorhinus ivindoensis
CCCCCCCCCCCCCCCCCCCCCCCCCCCCCCCCCCCCCCCCCCCCCCCCCCCCCCCCCCCCCCCCCCCCCCGCAGCTGAGTGTTAGGTGGCTGGAAAGAAGATCAGCACCTCCAAGTCTGAGGCCATGGTTCTTGAACGGAAAAGGGTGGATTTCCCTCTACTGGAGGGGGTCGGGTTACTATTTTGGTGAAGAGGGAGCTGAGCCAGAAGGCAAAGCTCACAATTTGCTGGTCAATCTACATTCCTATGGTCATGAGCTCTGAGTAGTGAACAAAAGAATAAGATCACGGAAGTGGCCGAAATGAGTTCCCTTTGCAGCATGTCTCAGCCTTAGAGAGGGTGAGGAGCGCAGACATTCAGGAGAGGTTCAAAGTAAAGGTACTGCTCCTCCACATTGAAAGGAGCCAGCTGAGGTGGTTTGGGCATCTATCTAGGATGCCTCCTGGATGCCTCTCTGAGGAGGTGTTTGGGGTATGTCCAACCAGGAGGAGACTCTGGGGCAGACCCCGGACACGCTGGAGAGATTACATCTCTTGGCTGGCCTGGGAACACCTTGGTATTCCCCTGGGGGTGCTGGAGGAGGTGGCTGGGGAGAGGGAGGACTGGGCATCACTGCTAAGACTGCTGCCCCTGTGAGCTGACCCTGGAGAAGCACTGGAAAATGGATGGATGGATGGAATCTTATGCACAAAATATATTCTGCGAAGGACTAAACAAACCAGAAAGAATTGGGTAATCATGTTAGCATAAAACTCATTTATGCAGCTGGGAGCATTACATTAAAAAAATGAATGAATGTTTATGTAACGTCTGTAAGTGTTAGATGCTACACTCCTGGTTATGCTACTGAAATGGAAGCCTAAGTCCCACACATGATAAACGCTATCTTGCAGGATACAGGCAATTACTAAAGCATCACTGAAACCAGTTTACAGGTCATACTGGAGAAAATGTCAAGGACCCTGCTCAGCACTCCAACAGTACCAAAACCACTATCAAATATGTTCCTTTAATTAGATATATATTACAACATAAATCAAAAATCATAGTATTTATCTGTTGTTATTAGTAGTAAATTACATCTGCATAAACTTAATATCCTGACCAAGATTTCACAGGTAGCTTCACAGACTAATTAGCTTTCATAGAGAGCTCATTTGGCTCTCCAATAAAACCGGATAAAGATTTAATTGTGGAACTTGTCATGCAAGTCCAACATCAAACACGTAATTATATAGGTCCATGTTTTAAAAATTGTGACTTCTTTCAGAGCTAATACAACTACTCTAAAGCACCATTTTTGTTTGGCATTCACAGGCGACCTACTTAATTTCATGACACATTTGGAATAGCGATTCAGACATTAAGTGTCACACTTGATGTCTGCATGGATGATCCCATGGTGACAGATGAATTATCTGATTAGCCATTTACTGATAGCTGGGATGAATAGCAGCCTCTGCTTCACACATGACTAAGGTCCTGGCTGTTGATTAGTACACTGGCTCAGGAGACCCAACTCAAGTCCACTTCATCAGCATGAGAAGGTGTTCTGCTGGCTATCTTTAAATAATTTCTGTGTTTAATACTGTCCACATACACTCACTGGCCACTTTATTATGTACACCTTGCTAGTACTGGGTTGGACCCCATTTTAACTGGCTTAATTCTTCATGGCATAGATGGTGCTTGAAACATTCCTCAGAGACTTTGGTCCATGCTGACATGACCAAATAGCTGTGCCCCCTGACAGCATTATGTAGCTGCTGCAGATTTTTCAGCTGCACCGTCATGATGCGAAGAAATTCTGAGCCTACCATCTGGATACTGCAGTAGAAATTGAGAATCATATAACCAGGCAACAATTTTCAAATCTCCCCGTGTCCTGTGCCCACTGTAGCCTCAGTTTCCTGTTTGTGGCTGACAGCAGTGGCACCTGGTGTGATCTTCTGCTGCTGTAGCTCATCTGCTTCAAGGTTCGATGCACTGTGCATTCAAAAAGGCTCTTCTGCATACCTTGGCTATAATGAGTGGTTACTTCAGTTACACTTGCCTATCTATCAACTTGAACCAGTCTGGCCTTTCTTCTCTGACCTCTGCCATCAAAAAGCCATTTTTGCGCCAGGAACTGCCACTCATTGGATGTTTTTTTTCTTTTTCAACCCGTTCTCTGTTAACCCTAGAAATGGTTATGTGTGAAAATCCAAATAGATCATTAGTTTCTGAAATATTCATACCAGTCCGTCTCGCAGCAACAACCAGGCCACGTTCATAGTCACTTAAATCACCTTTCTTTCCAGTTCTGGTGTTTGATGTGAACATTAACTGTATGATAAGTAACAGATAACAGCTACAAAAGTACTTTATTTGTTTCTTTTACGTAAATACAATTACACCGGGACACAAAGATGAGACTCACCACTTTGACTCACATCCCCAAACTTCCTTGGAGCAAAACCATTGTGGGTCCAATTGGATGTAAATAATTGACTTTGGCAGAGTTTTGAAAGTGTCCTCCTTGATCCCTGTTTAAAGTAACATCAGACAGCTTAAAATGAGACTAGCATGTTGGCAAGGTGGACTGTGCACTCTGATGTGATGTGATATATGATGTGCAGATATTTGATATCATTCATATTGCATATACCATAGAGAAATGTTTCAGACAACAAAAACAATTAACTCATTAATTCTCATGGTTTGGGTAAAAGTATTTTTGTTAACAGATATGTAAAACCATCAGTGATTTTTAGAGTTGTTTTTATTAGTAGTTCTTCAAGCCTTTGTTTCTGAAAAATACAGAATCCACCTTCTTACAGTGATTTGTTTTACTTTATGCCACATTTTGATTTGTCAGTATGATTCCAACCCAAAGATGTTTTTTTTTCTTTATGTAACACTTTTCACCAAAAGACTGTAAATTATTAGTTGCTTCGACATGAATCATCAACCAACCTGAAAATACCTGAGCATAAGAACACAAGACTCGATGTATCAACAGACAAATTCTTCATGATGCTCACTGGGTTTCATGTTAAATTAACAACCTTAATTTGGGTTACTTGGTAAACCCAGTGCCACAATTTAAATAAAGATAATATGGTGTTACCAAGGCTCTTCTGGCCGGGAGGATACCGCCTGAGCGAGACGAATGTACAGATACAAAACTCAGAGTGTGGACCATCTTCCCTCAGAGAAAGAGAAAGTGGTCTTTGCAGTCAGGTCGAAAGACTACTATACTGTTCTAGAGGCGACTTATGTCTCTCAACACTGAATCTGGTGAGAGCCCTTACCAAGAAACAGCACTATGTGAATGAAGCCTCTGTAGAAAATGCATAGAACCCATCCCAGAAATTCCATTGTGCTTAAAACCAGCGTCTCTGTGCGGGAGATTCATTTGGAGCTTAAATGTCTTCTTAATTGCACAGCCAACAACGCTAAACATTTGCAAAACATTCCTTTATTATAAATAAATTTTTTGTATAAAAATTAGCATGCTTCAACCATCGCATTTACAGATTCACAACCCAGGGCAGCAATCCTGTTAACCAATACAAGGGACGAACTCATCTCATTATGCATATCAGACAGTGAGACAAGAATTTAAAATCTTCACAACCACAAAAATACTAACAAGTAGAATAACAACAAACATGGTTGACTATCTTTTTTTTATAATTATCATCACAAGTCTCTTCTCCTTTTTAAATGTTTTTTTTTTTATAAATCTTGCTTTGTTGGTCTTTTTTTGCATGTTGGTTTTTTTACTTCATATCACCACCTTCTTGATTTTTATGTTCAGCCTCCAGTTTATTTTATTTACTTATTCATCTACCCGTCTGCCAAGAGCTGGGCAGTGAAGGCCCCTCCCTCACTCTGCCCTCAGTTCAAAGCCGGACAGCAGAAAATGGCTCATGCTTGGGTCCCAGTGGGCAATTCCCGTCGTCTTGGAACGTCTCCAGTCGGCATGTGTTCTGGTGCATCATGCAAGTCCTCTCCCTCTAGTTCTCTTCAGTTGGCATGATTACTATAGCTGACATATGTTGTCTTGGTTGATGAAGCTGTCGAGGGAAAATCAGAGGGATAATTACTTTCCTTTTCACCAAACAAATTCATTTTACAATTTACTAACATTTTGGGCCTATTAGATACAGAATAGGTTCCTTTAAACAACTGATGGCGGCTGTTACAATCTACTTTTAAACCTCAGTGATGTGTCTAACAATCACTACACGTTTCTATGTCACTTTAATAATAACCTTGAAATTCTCAGTTTCTAGTGTCATAATTAACACAATGTTTTTTCTTTGCATCTTGGAATCCAAATTAGTTTCTGGCTGTATAAAAGGAGCATACTTGATGGCACAGAACCATTCTCCATGTTCCATCCTCCAAGCGTTTGCACATTTAATGCATTCTGTAATAACACTCTTTCTTATAATCTGCACGATAAAGCTGTGTGTGCCACTGGTGATGCATAGGTCACAGAGCCGGAAAGTCTTCATCTGGATAGAGTGCTTTCTAATCAGACTGATTTCCATTATGCTTCTGAGGTACTGCCAGGGAAAAAGGCTTCAGTAAATAAAACAATCCCTCTCTGTACTGACTGAAGCCAAGATCCCTAAAACAATGTCCGAGGATTAAATGAAAAACTCAAGCAAACTAAATTCAAAGTCAAAGATCGTGCACTGGGCTGCAGTTTCCTTGCATACAGGCCGCAGGTACAGATAACAAGGCACCTACCTTCGTGACTCACAATAAGCATATTTTCCCCACACAAACACCGAATGTACCAAAACTATTTGGAATACAATGAATTTCTAAGGTAAATTTATTCTGGCTCCAGAAAGTGAAGACCTAAATTTTGTTTATTGCAAAACGTAGTTAATGCATATATACAAAGTAAGATCAGTGTGACTTGCTAAAAATAGACAAAGGTTTATTTTAATTATTTTTAACAGATTAGAAAGAAACAGGGGTGTTGTTGCCCAGCTGACACAGTACTCTGAAAATGACCTGGAATGTGTTGCATCAGACCACAAAAAGTTTAGAAATGTACTTCTGAGACAAATTTTGTTCTGGCTAAAATCATACAGTAATCTGTACAAATTCTTTTTCATTACTATGGCTCATAATGAATTTTCCTCAAGCTGTTTAAGGACTTAAAATGACCTGATGTTCTGCCTTTGTGTTCATTTATTAAATGAAATATAAAATGGAATAAACTTGCCCCTATGGGGCAAACAAATCAAAACAGATTTGTATTCTTTGTCTGTAGCTCTTAGGAAACAAATTAACCTTTTTGCATATGAGTTATTCTTTCTGGTTTATCAACAAGATTGGTTTTCAAAATGTGCAATAAGTTGACTTTTTAAAACTTCATGTGAAATAAAACTACAAATGTTAGTTAAATTGTTTCTAATGTCTAATGTATTCATTTTAATGTTATTTTATTAAATGAAAGTGAATCATTCTTGGAGGAGCCTGTCCAAAGCAGAGGGACACCATAGGAGAGAAGCCAGTCAACTGCAGGGCGCACAAACATTCACACACTGTAGGCAATGCAGAAACATCACCTACCATTTGCTATTTAATTTAGCAGATGCTTTTACCCAAATATTTTTGAGAAAACAGTGTCAGACAGATGCTGCAGCAACAGGAACTTAAAGGCTTCACTCAGAGTACCAACTGGGAAGTCAGTTTACTGACACTGGAATTTGAACCACTAACCTTCTGATCACAGGCACTGTGCCCTAACTTGCTGAGCCGCACACCTCCACCAACCCAGTTAACTGGATGTCTTTGGATGACAGATTCCAGCATCTATTTTTATAATATAAAAATCCGAGGTCAGGAAAGGCAGCGCAACACACTCACTGTTGGTCTCCATGCTCTCGCAGAGCTCAGTCTTCACCTCGCCGTTGGGCCGGTCACCCCCCTTCTGCGCCAGCTTGCCCGACATGGCGGCGGCGGTGACGATGGCCTTGAAGCTGCGCTTGTGCTTGGGCACATTTTGCTCCGGATGGAAGATGATGACGTACACCTTGGGCATGTAGAGCATACCCAGGGAGACGGAGGCGCTCAGGCTCAGGGAGATAGTGAGGGTCGTCGTCTGGATGTACATCTGCAAACAGGTTTCAACACAAACCACAGAAAAGCACTTAAAAGAGTCCTACGACATGTCCCAAATGCCAATGTAATCCATCATTAATTTAATCCAATCCAACATGTAAAATGATATTTCTGCATCTGGACACCTGGGCTTTATCAGTTTAGTGTAATGCTATTTGGGCTTAACCACACAACTTCTGACTCTGAAAGGATAATTCAGAAAAAGGCGTAAACCTTTTCAATTTTTTTGCATTATCTGAAAAATGCTGCAGCTTACTCCCTACTGGAATCCTAGGTCAGGTTTTATATCTTTTATAAATAGTACGACAACATTTCCTTTGTGTGTAACAACACTGTAAACTTGTGTTTTCAGTAGATCTATAGACATATTTTTCGATCAACAATGGATAATCAATAATATCAAAGTGGGGAAATTCATTTTTGGTAACCCTACCCAAAAGGCTAAGAAATTATTCCAACAAATACTGCAGTATGTGAGGATGAACTAGATTCTTTTGAAAAAGCACATAAATGGATCAGACGAAATGCATTTAATTCTGAATGTTACCATTAATTATTAGTCTAAGGAAGATTGAACTGAACCTCTCTTGCCACTGGAAAAAGCAAAACTGCCACCACTGTGAACGTAAAGCTCTTAATGACTGGGATTTTGGTCGATTTAACAGGCTCGGCAGTTCTTAATCAAAGAACACCTAACAACACCTGTACTTCCTCAGACTTCTGAGGCACAGATACCCAAGCCCTGCACAATTAAAAATATAATTGGGAACAATAGTGTCCCTCGACAGCACGGCCGCTCAGGATCACAGAGTCACATGAAAGGCCGAGTTGTCACAAAAGATAATTGTCATTGACTGTCACTTGACAAAGCTGCAGGTACAGCCTAACCATAATCAAAGTCCTCAGCCATCCAGGCGTTTTTGCAGCCTTGCTGCTTAGTAAATGGAAACAGCACTTAGACCTATAGCTGTCAGTAGGGTATGTATTCCAAATGAAGCTTGTTTTCTTTAGGGCTAGTTGTATTGGACCTGACACAGCACAAGGTATGGTATCTTTTTTTACTGGCTTCTACATTCAGTGCAAGGGGGGCAAGCTCAGTGGGCACCACAGCACCTCCAGGGTCGCAGGTTTGATTCCTGACCCAGCTGTGTTCAGTCGAAAGTATACCTGGGTATCCCAGAATCCCCTCACAGTAACAAAACTTTATTTGGGTGAATTAGCACCTCAAAACTGTCTGACTAATCGTGCCCTACATTTGTACTAGACTCACGTGATTCTGAACTGAATAGGAGGTTATGGAAGACAGATTTATCCTGTGTTTTATGCTATACTGCAGCCACTGTGTCTATTCTGTTAACATTAGCTATGTCTTCAAGAATGCTTCGCATGACTAGTTTGCAGACTGATTCCAAACTAATCCCTGGCATGTTCCTGTTTGACCACACTTATCCAGTCAGCCTGATCTGCAGCACTTAATAAATAGCACTGGGCCATCATATCCCTTTTAAGGATTCACATAAACTGGACCGTTAAATACTGGTGCCATTTAGAACTGAAGATGCAGCAATGTAGCAAAATGGAACAGCGGTACCGGAGCTGAGGATGGCTCTTTTGTCATTTGACGCTATAGGACAAATAAATACATAAGGAATCGACAAAGGGACACTCACAGCCTCCAGCCCACAGCCTGATAGTACATCTCCACTGTCCATTGTACCATTTTCTTAACATATCTTGGCTCCACTGTTGGCCACTATTCAGCAGAATGCCATGACACCCCAGCACTCTGTACACCAGCTCCACGACAAGACATAAAGCAGAATGCATACCTCAGCTGCTTGCGGTTCCTTTTGTAAATTTACCCGCCCTGATGAAAGTACTGACAACGGGCAATTAGTTCTGCACCGGTACCATTCTCATAAGAACCTTGTCTTTTCAAAAGTCAATATGGAGCTCTTTGTTTGTACCTATCATTTGCTCCTGGGCTTTATTCACCCTGGAAATGTGGTGCACCAAAGGACAACAGAAGCAAAGGACTGAAATAAATCAGACCATGCAAGAAGAAACAAGGACACAGCTATAAGAAACCGCAGGACTGACTGCTCTGTTAGAACCCTCCTGACTGTTTTCCCGCACTGACTCTGTTTCATCGCAAGAACATAAACACACATCTTGCTGTGCGATGCCATCAAAACTTAATCAACAAGCCATTTATCTGCACACCGATATTTACAGTATTGCAAAACCAAACAATAAGGCAGTATGCAAAGTATTCTTCTCTCTGTCACAAAGGCTTAATCTAATTTTTCATAAACTTGCGCTGTTGCTATGAAACCGATGCCAGCTTACAACTGATGCTGGACTTAACATGCAGGAGATGGCAACTGAACACATTTGGAAAAAAAGATTGATGATGTTGTGCCTACAGTTAAGACAACAGTTTAATACATTCCCTCTGGTAGGAACATTTTATTCAGAATCTGCGTCATAACTTCCATTTCCAAACTGCATATTATGTCAAGGCAGGGTGTATAAATACAAGCTACTGTCAGTTCCACATCTGTTGAGTTAACATGATTAAAAATCCATCAACTCCATCATTTCACATAAAAGGGCAATTACATAAGGTGCATAGACTGTCTTTCAGCAGTAATGCTCTGGGGTCTACACTTTCAGTGTTTCACACAAATACAACACTTCCATGCACCAGTGTCTGTACGAACCTGTACGAAGCCAAAGTCTCACCAAGAACATCGAAACCCGCAGTTAGTCAGCTGGTGAGAGCTATCAGTGCACTTAATCGCTCAAAGGCTCTGCTAATTCTTCGAAAATGCAAGTGCAGAATCTGATAAAAACATGTATGTAAGTGTAATGTCTTTTGCCTAGAACAACACTGCTTTCATCAGTCTCACAGAGATATGACTTGAAATTACTCCTTAAATTACACTGAATAAAACATAGCAGAGCAGTGGAAATACAGCTAGGAGGTGCAACAATCATAGGCAAAGAGATAGCAAGCATGACGCTTTAATAAAATGTTAATTTCTGTTCCTCATATTACATCACTATATCGCAGTAGCTAATGTATTGAACATGACCAGGGAAATGAAGGGATTAAGCTAGTGTGGATGATACATTGTGATAAATTTCACTATTCTTTCATTGTAATTTAGCTGAGAAATGATCCTGCATAAGGAATACCTTACAGAGGCCTCAGTGAAGTAGCAAAAAGTTGAAATATCACACACAAGCTTGAAATGTGACCTATGGTGTTACTGACTATACGGTTTAATGTGCATCGTGTTATGAATTTTATGTTACGAAACCCCCAGTAAATCGATGACTTTGATGATACTGAGTTGGTTCCCATGAAAAAACACTGTTTTGCCAAAACTATTACATTACAGATGCTTTATATCTAATAAAATACGTTTTGTTTGTTTATTAACGCCACATTAGCAACACTACATCAAATGTTATATTTCACGATTATTATCGTCTCATTTAAGCGTTCGTGGAAGCAAGTGGCTTTCATTAATAATACCAAACAGAGTTTCATAATTAAAGAATGCTGATTTATGGGAAAAAGAAGAGGGTGTGTAATTAAAGATAACCACATGTGTAACGCCCAGAGAGCATTTACGTATCGCGATCACGCCAGTTCTGGATTCCATGTATCTTTTCTTGGCCTGTCATGCCGAGGCCTGATACTCTTCACTAAAGCATTCATTTTTGGGAAGCTCAATGAAAATGTAACATATGAAAAACTTTATCAGCAAGGACTATTCGGAACTATTTATCTTTTTTTTTTTTTAACTTAATGCCATTTTTATCATCATGCCTCCTTTCCCACATCCTCTGAACATCCTCCCTAATGACACCTAGAGAGCCTAATTACTGCCGGAGAGGAGAGTCTGAGATTTGAAACTTGCGATGGGTGGATTGTTGAACGTTATTTCTGCCATCACTAAGCAATTAAATTGTGCAGATCCACCTTTGTTTAACAAAGTCTGCTAGTTTCTAATATCTCAAAAATCATTTGTAAAAGAGAACAAACATCATCATAAGGCACTATATGAGACCACCGAGTCAATGCTGGTGTTCCTGTTATTTGTCAAAAGTAAAGTACACTGAATCAATGCTGGAGTACCCATATATGCCTATAGTGAAGTACACTGAAGCAATGCTGGAGTACCCATATATGCCTATAGTGAAGTACACTGAATCATTGCTGGAGTACCCATATATGCCTATAGTGAAGTACAGTGATCCCTCGCTACTTTGCGGTTCACTTATCGCGGATTCACGACTTCGCGGGTTTTTAAATACAGTAATCCCTCACTTATCGCGGGAGATAGGTTCCAAGGCCGACCGCGATAACTGAATTTCCGCGAAGTA
>JABFEB020000001.1:1726491-1744397 GCA_019775895.2 Stomatorhinus ivindoensis
TGAACAAGACCCCGAGATACTTAAACTCCTCCACTTGGGGAAGGACTCCCTCCCCGACCTGGAGAGAGCACTCCACCCTTTTCTGGCTGAGGACCATGGTCTCGGATTTGGAGTTGCTGATCTTGTTTTATATGGAAGAAAAAAGGATGATTATATATTTCCACAGGCATATAATACACAGATACCCAAACAGCAAACACAGTAGAACAGACAGACAAACAGACAGACAGGCAAGAAGCCAGATGGATGAACAGGCAGACAGATAAACAGATAGACTGGCAGACAGACAGATGGACAGACAGGTAAGCAGACAGACAAAGAGATGACTGGACAGGCAGACATACATACAGAAAAGGAGACAGACAGGTAGGCAGACAGACAAAGAGACAGTTGGACAGACGGACAAACAGGTTGGCAGATGGACAGACAGCTGGACAGGCAGACAGACATGCAGTTAGACAGGTAGAAAGACAGAGAGATGACTGCACAGACAGACAGATAGGCAGGTGGGCAGACAGAGAGACAGTTGCACAGGCAGACAAAGACACAGGTAGGCAGAGAAACAGACATGCGGACAGACAGGTAGGTAGACAGACTGAGAGATGGTTGCACAGGCAGACAGAGAGACAGGCAGGCAGAGAAACAGACATGCAGACAGACAGGTAGGCAAACAGACAGAGAGATGGTTGCACAGGCAGACAGACAGACATTCAGACAGAAAGACAAGTAGGCAGACAGAGAGACATGCAGACAAATGGGTAGGCAGACAGAGAGACGGATGGACAGGCAGGCAGAGAGGCAGACAGGCATTGGGACAAGGTTAGACAAGCAGACATACAGATGGACAGGCAGACAGAGAAATACACAGACAGGCAGGCAACAGACAGACAGGCAGACAGACAGACAGAGAGATGAATGGACATGTTGGCAGACAGACTGTTACGTCCATATGCGTGTGTGGGTATGTGTATCCTTTCTTTTTCTCCTTTAGATCCCATTCCGCCAAACTGCCTATTCCGACACCGCATTTTCCATCTCTCACCACGAAAGCCGTGCCAAAACTGGATGGACTGGTTGTCATCACCTCGTTTCCGTTTCCTGCCTCTCCAGCCCCGGAGTATAAAAAACGCCTGAACTCCCCATCTGACAGTTTTTGCTCGTGCTTTATCTCTGCTTTGCCTTTTGCTTATTGCATTTTTCTGACCTACTCTTACGACCCGTTCTTGCCTGTCGACTTTCACGCTTTTGGTTTTAGATTCGGTTTTGGTTACTCAGCTTGTGTATTTGTTAACCCGTGTCTTCATTACTGTCTGGTTATCTACTATTCTTATTACGGATTACGGATTGGACTCGGTTGCCCGGTGTAAATACTTGTACTGTACTGTGTGTGTGTGTATATATATATATCTGTGTGTGTGTATGGATATAAGGGTTGTAGAGAGTGACTGGCATTTGTTTTCTGTGAGTACGGCGTTTTGTCCCTGTTTTGTGGTTAGAGAGACAGACAGATGGAAAGGGAGACAGAAAAAGTGTCTGCAGCGAGACGAGCCTTGGCAAAGCAGGACTGCAAAGTGCACCATAGTGTGGAGCCCATTTCATTCTGTTTGAAGTGCTGATGACTGGGAGTTTCTGCTGGCTTTTGTCAGCAAGTAAATTGTCATATGAGAGAAACATAAAACATCTCTGCATCACACCAAGACAGAAAATATGGGCACAATCCATCTGTCAGGCAAAGCCAAGGATCCTTAGATTAGATATTCCCAGGAAGCAATTTATTACCTATTTAATACATTATAAATCCCGCATAGTAATTTCTGTCTGTAAGCTATTATAAAAATGCTGCCTTTTCAGATTTTATTTTTTTGCCTTTTGTGATTATGGTAAAATACCACCTCTCAGCCTGGCCATCTGCAAGTGCCATTATTGAAAAAAAAATAGCTGAGAACGGAGACAATTCTGAAAACTCAATTGAGTCGTGTTGAGGTCCGTGTCTCTCTCCCGCATGTAAACAGCCTCCTGTGGCACTTTTTCATAAAACGAGTACGGCAAAGAGGGAACGCCCTGCTTTCGATATTCTCCCATTAAAAACAGCAGTGATGAGTTTAGCACACGCCTCAGTACACACAACAGTGTCAAACCCTTCACCAGAGTCATAGCATACGGTGAGTCTGAATGCTCATCTTCTCGATCCTCCCCACGAACATTTGCCATTTAAACAGGCAGATCGATCTTCGAGACTCCAGCACACTGAAGAAGGCCACTCATTATCCAGGCAGATCTTTTCAAAACTGCTCTCATACAACCATCAAACCATCTAGGATATTTCATTCTGTAGCCTTCATATTAGTGGGTCTATATATATATATATGCAGTTTGTGAACCATGTTGCACTTCCAAAGAAGGCTCTGTACCCGATAGCTGGTAGGTATCAGATGTCCGGTTATGTTGCACTTTCTGCTCATTAGCTTGCTTTGTTAGAGTTTGCTGCTGCTCCAATAATGCTTACACTGTACCTTGAGAATTACTGGAAGCTCGGCCTCACTGCACTTATGCCAAGCTAACTCCTCCAGTCATGTGTTTGTAATGTGCCACACTTGTACGTTGCTTTGGACAAAAGCGTCTGTTAAATAAAAATAAATGCAAAATAATATAAATAAAATGTAAATGTACAAAAAAGTCAAAGACAGGAGAAACTAAGCGAAATAAATGAGTGCATCTTTGTGACGGCTCACTGTCACAGTTTTTAGAGGCTGTCTTAAGAAACTTTGCTAAACTATCACATTTCATCATCCCAGTTGGCAGAATTGCTGTTAATCTAAGAGCGGCATCACTCGTCACGATTCCAAGCGAAAGCTCCGCACTCCGCGCAGTGTGAAAGCAGTATCAAACTCGAAAATGTAACAGGCTGTGGCCAAGCGGTGTCGCCCCAGAAAGAAATAATAAATCGGCAATTTAAAACTTGTGACTAGGAATGGCCGTGAGCCGATAGCAAGAGGCTGCAGCTCCAGGGTTCATCACAGAGGCTCTGCAGCTCCCCAGACGTTGCCACGGAGGCCTAAGCCCCCCAGGATTCGCCACGGAGACCATAGTTCCTGAGGATTGACCACGGAGGCCACAGCTCCCGGTGATTCGCCACAGAGGTCGCAAGATGCAGTTCCATGGACTCTACTCTGGCTCAACACAGCAGACTGACAGAGATCAGAGCCGTACACAGCAGCTCTGCACCTCACTGGCTTTCCACAAAAAACTACCTGATAAGGTGCATCAAGCTGCTCTCTCACATTGTATTACTTCTATAATTTGTTTCCTCTTTGCTTAGTCACCACACAACCCCCCCCCCCCCTCCCACAATGTACAATGGCTGTTAAGATACCAGTTCATTTCTGACTCAGCCACTGGCTCCTCCTCCAGTTTAGGAGGCTCTAACTTCGATCACAGCACGGCCTTCCTGCTGGTATCCCACTCCAACAAAAAGGAGCAATAATAAAGCACCAGGCCCGCCCACAGCCCAGTGCAGAATCAGAGAAAATGGATGGATGGATGGATGGATGGATGGATGGATGGATGATGAAGAACATGGTGAAACATTTTCAAGATCAGCAACTGCAGTTGTTTTTGACTTATGTGAGACATATTTCATGATCCGAATGGCTGCAAATCAAAATTTTCTAAATCTCAGACGATACTGGCAGTTACTATTCATCCTAAAAAGCTGCCTGTACCTTTAAACCCTTCATGCACAGCTGAAGTCCAGTCCAATGCTTCCCTTAATTACTTCTTATCTTAATAAGTTTGGGCCCCTTCTAAAGTGATGAACTGCACTAGTCCACTAATGAACTCGCATATCCTACAAGGCACGTCCTTTGATCTGTGGGAAATTCACATCCGTCTTGAAACCGCACATTTTGAGGCAATATCTTATTCTCACCCCTGAGCTTTTTGAACTCAATATAATTCAATATGATCTCCGGCGCAAATTAAATTGTACGTATATTTCAGCGGAATCACTTGCTTACCAATTTGCAATGCTCAAAGCAGCTCGTCATTTTGAACAAACCCTGGGTCATAAAAACATGATTACATGTAAAGTGAAAAATGATATTATGAGAAATATTGAAATAATGCGACTATTCCCATGAATAACATTAGGTTTTACTCCTAGCGTCCATTGGCTGAGCTATGTACAGCTTATGCTAGGATTCACAGTCTAAGGGAATCATCTGGATTGTTGTTGCTGTATAACACTGACCCCCCCACCCTTTTCTGGTGGGTTATCTTCTCCAACCAGATGGCCCTATGCATTTTTAAAAAAATAAAGCAAGCTGATTTTCAACCATAAAACTGAATGAGGAAATTAAACATTGAGTTGCTTTCTTGTAGGGTTCTCTCCATCATCAGATGGCCCATACTGATGGGGAGACTCCGGGGACAGAGAGGAATGCGAGGGGTGGTGCAGTAAGGCTCAGGCACTATCAGACATCTCTGTGTTCCTCACACATGTTCCTCCAACTTAGGAATCTCCTCTGAAGTATTACCAACATATACCATTAACTGGAGTAACTCAACTTCAGAATAAGTGGACATGTGCCTTGAACAATAAGTAATATAAAAACCTGTCATGATCCGTCCGTCCGAGCCTCGTGTGTGCCACGCCCCCCTTGCTCCCTGTGTTCAATCCTGCTGGAAACCACCTGTTGTCAATCCGTGATTGATTGTTCACTTGATTCGTATCTGTCCATGCTTGTCTTTTGTATTTAGTCTCCCCAGATCAGTCATTGTGATGTCTCATGGCGTTTACACCCGCGTGTTCTCCTAAATAAACCTCGTGTTTTGGATAATCCTGCTTTGCAATCGTCTTCCCTGCTCCACGCTGCTGACATCCAGGCACGCATCACCCTTGATCGTGAGAGAATGACTGATCTCAACGAAGAAGCACCTCCCCAAATGGACGCTGCCCACCGTGCCTTACTGGGTGAGGTGCTATACTGGAATAAGAACCCGGAGGTGTTCAAATGGACCCACAGGCAAGAGAAATCGTCTGTGAGAGCGTGGATCTCTTACTGCGAGAGCCTCCTCCCGGCATCGGGTGGGCGCTGGAGGAAGTGAAAGCTAACCTGTGGGCGATAGTACAGCGCGTCTCCCTGCTATGCGATCGACGGGAGCAACGTAACACGCTAGAGGGAGAGAGAGATCCGGAGACGGAGATTTCTCTCCCCGTCGTCTACAGCCACGCCCGCCGAGCCGACACCCGCATCGCCGGCAGCCACGTCCGCTGCCACGGCCGCCCCAGAGACTCCTGCCCCGGCCCCCGTGACTGTTACCCCCAACGCCTTTGCCCCAATGACTATTGCCCCTGTGACTAGTACCCCCGTGACTAATGCCCCCGTGACTTGTGCCCCAGTGACCCCAGCCCTGGACCCAGGCCCCGAAGAAGTCCCAGACGACACCCTCGCCTCCTCCTCCTTGGAGGAGGAGCTCGAGTGGGACCCCTCGGGGTTATCCCTGCTGGGACCGCCCCGACCTCAATCCGGGCCACGCCATAGGCTGCCCCGCCTGTCGGTGTCACGTAAGGGGCGAGGGCACAGGCGTAGGGTCCGGGTCCCGCCCGCCCTGCCCCCTGGCTCACCCTCGGTTGCCTTGGTGAGGGCTACGGGGGCTCCGGCCCTTCGGTCACCTACGGGTCCCCCGGCGGTGTCCTGTCGCCCGTCCTCGGGCCAGACGCCCTCGGTCCTATGGTCGCCTTCGGGTGCCCCGAGGTCGGCTCCTCAGGCCCCTGCAGTCCCCGCTCCTCCGAGGCGTTGGTCCCCAGTAACCTGTCTCTCCCTCGTCTCATCCGTCCGGAGTTCGCGCATTGGGGGGGGGGGGGGTTATGTCATGATCCGTCCGTCCGAGCCTCGTGTGTGCCACGCCCCCCTTGCTCCCCGTGTTCAATCCTGCTGGAAACCACCTGTTGTCAATCCGTGATTGATTGATCACCTGATTCGTATCTGTCCATGCTTGTCTTTTGTACTTAGTCCGCGTCTGAGTCAGTCTCCCCAGATCAGTCATTGTGATGTCTCATGGCGTTTACCCGTGTGTTCTCCTAAATAAACCCCATGTTTTGGATAATCCTGCTTTGCAATCGTCTTCCCTGCTCCACGCCACCGACATCCAGGCACGCATCACCCTTGATCGTGACAAAAACCACTACTGATATTTTACATTTATTGTTATTGAATCGGCAGATACACTTCCCCAATGTAATCCACAGGTGAGTAGAATAAAGCGCCTTAATCATAAGCATTGAATCATTAGTATATGACTGCTGAGGAACACCTTTGAAAATGAATAAGCAAAATATATGTTATTCTTCAAACCGGCAGGAGTACTGTACAGTTTCTGTAAGTATTGGCAGTGAGAGGCGGCTCACTAAGAGCATTTCAGAAACACCCCTAAGCAGCATGCACTGAGCTGTGGGGGAAATTCAGGACAAACACAATATCCATACACATTAAGCTTAAAAAAAAAACACGGGACCTGAAGTGAGAGGCCACATCGGCAGCCACTGGGCATGCAAAAGGTGATATTTCTGTAATCTAAAACGGGAATCATTTCCCATTTAGCATGAGGCTAAAAGAATTCAGCTATCACATGTGGTATTACCATGACTTAAATTTTCAAAATCAACAACTAATTTGCATTTTCCTGCCCTCCAACCTATTAGATACATTTTCAGATTCTGGCCAATGATTTGGCTTTCCCATTCCAAGGCATCCCTATAAATGACACGGATTTTAAAGGTACTGCTGCACTTAAAAATTTTACTACTTTAATTCAGGCTGATTAGCAATGTCCTTAACCTGCCCTAAAGAGCATGAAGCTAATTAAAGCAATTACCTCCATTTATGAGCTTCACGCTAAAACCATTAGAGTATTTTTTTGCACTAAAAATCCCAGAAAAATACAAAAATAATGAATGATAGTGAAATCATTTTTTTTAAATTAATCAAACACCAGTTTTAAATGACAGATAATTGCAACAAAAAACATTGAATAATACACGCAGGCTAATTAAAATTCTAGGCTTTAAGAACACCGGACGTACGTAGGCAATTGTAGTGTTTTCTCTGGAGCCCAATTAAATTAGTGTTCCCATTTTTCACTTTTACATCATAATTATCATCGACGTTATTGCCTTAATGTGAAGCCGTCATTATTAAAGTCTTGTCGGTTAAATTGACTCGCTTTTTTCCTGCATTGTGTGGCTGTGAATTGTGGAGAACAAAGGAATGCTGTGAACGAAAAAAGAGATAAAAAACGTGCGGCACAAGAGGACATGGAAGGAATTCAAGGTGCAGAAGTTAATTTGCCTATGAATGACTTAACAAGCCCCACGAAGTCTTAATAAATGTTATGACACGCTGGTGGAGTAACGGGCTTCCTCCTGAATGCGGATCCGCACTTTGCCCGCGCATCCAGTGGAGGGGGATTAATGGTGCTTGACACGCAGCAGGCTAATTCGTCTAGATGTTTTAAAAACATTTGCGAGACGAATGGCCTAAACACATTATTGAACAGCCTGGGTGCCACAGGGCCAAACTCTGTTGGCCGAAGCATTTATAGAGAGCACAACAGCAACTGTATCACACTCAGAAATGCTGGACATTTAACAGCCAAACAACGCACCTTCCCGGTTTACTTCACTACCTTTGTGGTCACTGAGATATTAAGCCGTTGTGTAAATGCGGTACAGCTGGGGGCCATGGCGAGTCAGTGGGCACTAGGGCCTCAGACCTGTAGGATAGGGGGATTTGATTCCATATCAGGCCTCTCTGTGTGCATATGCATCATCTCCCCCTTGTTTGTGTGGGTTAATGCTTTGGCTTTGGTCAATTGGTGTCTAAAAAAGCATGTCTTACAGTCAGGGGTAATTAGAGTACTTTTCCAGTTTGTGGGAATAAGAAGGACCAATCTTACTCATTTCATTAGCCAATGATAAGGGTTACTTTAGTGAATGAAAGGGGATGGGGCACGCCACGGGCCAATCAGCTTCCAGTACTACTCCTCTGTGTAGGCCATTACTCGCAATGGACAGGCACTGCATCTGAAGCATCCCCTGGTTCACGGCCTGTACACCACAGCTATGGCTGAATGAATAAAGCCAGCTGAGACTGCGGGTGAAGATCATGCAGTGTGATATTCCCAACGTGATGCGTAAAGTCACTAAATGCCACAGGAATCAGGGAGGGTTTTCCGTCGTGTCATCTGACAAGCCAGGGATCTTTATTTGCGATCATCAGGTAAACGGAAGATTCTCCATCCGTGGGATTGACATTGCTCTTCACAAGCTGCCTACCTGCCCCCCCTCTTGTGGAGGCAAGACATTCGCCATACTCGGGCACCTGCCTGCCCACCCGCCATGAGCAGAGAGCCCTGCCTTCTACCTGCATACACCACTCTCCCTGACTTACAGATCTGAGTGGGAGGACCCCTCGTGCAAACAGTGTGAGTTAAACCCAAAGCCTTACAACCCACACAAACATCCTCATTTAAGGCATTTCATTTTTCCCCCGCTCATTACACTTTATAATTTTACCTTCTCTAATATCAAGAGACCCCTGCAAAAAGCCTTCTGACATTTACCACCCTGCCAAATTAATGCCTGTCAGCGTACGCTGCCTGATGGTGAAATCTGGCTCAAGGTTCTCAGAATGCTGTCGTGCTGTGACTTGGGGCCGATACTAATAATCGTTTGCAAATGTGGCGACAAAAAAGTCTTTCAGACCGGCTGTCCTGAACGTGCGGTTCGAAGTGGGCGATCTACCATAAAAATGAGACACACTAAAAGCCAAGCTGAGTGGCGAATTATAGCAGCAGGCTGACGATAACAGAAGAGCTTAACGGACAATAATCAGAGAGGAATGAGTGTGGCTGTATTATCATCAGTCTGCTACAAGCATGCTTAGCAGTGCCAGCCGGCCTTGTGAGCTTGGGCCTGAATAGACCCCATCCGTCTGATTACCAGCATATAAACCCGACTCTCATCCATTTTTTATGTGGAAAATAGAAAAATCACAAAGACAAACTGCATGAAAATAACAAGCAAAAAAAGCAACAACTTCTATAACACAAAAGCAGTCTGAAACAGTGTTGGTCACACTGTCTACTTGTCTGCAAATGACATCATCAGGAAGTTGTTTTGCTTGAATCTCTAGCTGGCTGGAGGGTGTATAGAATCCCATAAGTCACTGTGATGTACGCAAGTTGCTTATATTATTATCAGTTAACGGGTCCAGAGACTCTTTTCTTATGTTGCAGTCAAAATACTGAGTCACTGTTTGGTTGGCTGCGATGCACTGGAGAACAGTGAATGGAGCTACAGACACAGATGTGTCCTGCAGTGACTATCCATGCGAAGTCGCTGCAGAACACTGGCCTCTGCTCTGAAATAGACAGCAGGGCATAGCACGCAAAATTAAATAAAAACCAGAGCAGAGACAGCAGTCAGAAAGGAAGATAGGCCCTTGATTTACTAGCCCGACGACAGCTGCGTTATCACTTGGTGTCTGAGGCTGTTCTCAGGAGAAAGCTGATGTGTTTTAGTACCACCCTGAAACAGCATGCTCACGCTAAACACTGCTATCTCAGCACAAGCAGCACGGTGGCCTCTTCCGCTGCCACATGCTGGTGACTCGCTTCCTGTTTTCTTTTATTTTCTGATTACGCCTTTTGCTTTTTGTCCTGCTTTCTTTTTGCCAAGTGTGCCCTGCTTAATTGCTGTAACGGAAGCTTTGGCAAAGCTTATTATTATGTTGTTTTTCTCTTCGGAAAATCAACGCATTGGCTTAGTGCTCCATTAAATAGCTAAGCAGGGCTCAGATCGATGCCGGCATGAACCGGAAAGAATATACGGAGTGTGGCACTAGAGGAATAAGCCTCCATAATTAATGATGATTCCCCTGGCATTTGTGCTCAGTCATACAAGGGCTTTATCAGTTATTTAACCCCAATTATGCTCCAGAAATGGGTTTGGAGGGAAAAATACATTTTCAGGACTGTTTACTCCAGTAATTAATGACTTTGCAGAGTAGCTAACATAGACTTGTTATTGTCTGAATGCAGTAGTTTCTCACAGAGATAATGAGCTGCAGGAGGGAATTTCTGAGGCACGGTTAACGTGGTTAGTGGCGATGGGCCTGTGGATGCAGCCTGACGGGAGCATGGCAACAGGGAGTGTGAGAGGAAACAGAGAACAAGTTCATTACAGCTAACCTGAGGGATTTAACCATGGCCGTTTACAGAACAAACGGCAAATAAACAGCGGGATCTGAGAGCTTCACAGTTTTCTAAGTCCAACGTGAAAGCTTGTAGCTTTTGGTCTTTACTCACACCAACTGACGTATCTGCACTTCCTCACATTTAAACAGTATCTTAAGCCGTTTTCACACATGAACCCTGGACATTGGAGTTGCCCTTTCACACATGTGGCACACAGAGGAGAATGTCCGTGTCAGACACAGTCACACAGACTACAAATACTCCAGCTGGTTTTGACAAAGGTGGTACTTGGCTGGAGTATGCAGTAGGCATGGCATCTCGCAAGAAGTACGCTGCAGAAATCGCTGTGTTTTATTGACAGCACTACTGACTGAAGGTCCCAGATCCAGTCGTCTCTCCAGTTAGCCATGTCCGATGGGGTCTTCTTTGCGTAAATGATGATTCTTCCTCGCCATTGGATGCTGGAAACTCCTCCTCAGCACGGCCATTCGCTCGTGGTGAATTCACCAGAATTCTCCCCTCTCCATTCACACATGGGGGTCAATCGGAAATTACCCAGACTTTGTACTGGGGAGCTAGCAGAGTAAAGTGCGTTTAATGTCTGACACGACATCTGCGATCACAGATACAGCCCCTCTGGGTGTGTAACAGTTCAGGGTGGCACTGCCTGTCTGAAAGGGGCTTAAGGGGAAAAGGAAATAGAAGCATATCACTGCCTGAGATCATGGATCCCCACTCATACAGAATTAAATAGGTCTCACATCAAAAAGTTACAATAAAACTGTAAAATCACACAGATTCTTTCAAAGTCACTTTACAGCAGAAAGAATGTCAAGTGATATTTTGGCCAACCATGTAATATGTGATTTTACATCACATTTGAATCACATGTGAATGAAAATTCTTATTTTCTGCTAGGGCTGCACGATTTGGGGAAAATATCGAATCACGATTTTTCTGACAGAAATTGCGATTATGATTTGATTTGCGATTTGTCAAGCTTCAGTTCAATATTCAGTGTGTAGTAATTTTAAAACATGACGCAGCACGAGATACCATCAGTATTATCTGGTCTATATTCTAATACAAGGATGAGAATTTAAAGATGTGATGTGTCAAGTTAAATAAAGTAAAAATTAAAACAATTATAATTATAATATATATTTATTATTACAATAAAAGTAGCGATCTTGCAGGTAACGCTTATTACCCTCCTAATAACTCTAGAACCGCCTCTTCCCATGCCAATGAACAAGCAAGAACTACTTCGCTCTATGCAGCCCTTTTGTTTGCGCGATTGTGCTGTTAGCTGCTGTTAACACTAATAACACTCAAAAACCCTTAATGTTCATAACAGGGTGGCTGTTCTGTCCTGAAACCGTAAAGCTGGAATTTTTAAAACGTAGTATCAATTTTATAAAATGTTGAATAAATAAATGTCGTTTATTGGTGCTTTCATGTTGGTCGAAGTTTCTGCTTTTTAACAACTGTATACGGTTATTTTCTATACAAATCAATTTAGGTGAAACAAAAAATGTACGTGTTAATGGATGCAAACTTTCAGACTCTCACGCAAGAAATCTTACGGCAAATCAATATTCCATTCTGAATTTAAAATGAGCTGCATCAAAAACTTTATTGCAGTTTGCAAGCCCTACAGACTATTTACAAGGGAATAAAACTTACATACTTGTAAATGTGTGTGCACAACAAAGAACATAAAATCACTCCAAGCAGATCATCAAAGTTGCCAACGCTGCATTTTATTTTAGATGAGAAGAAAAATGCAGTTTTAGACTGAAGCAGCTTGTAATTCCTTTGCTTTGTTACTCGGACAAATACAAATTGAATGATTAAACATTATATGCGTCTCTTTTTGTATGTTTTCTAAATAAGACCGCGTGCCCATACGCAACTGTAGTATCGATTAAAGCGATCTATTCTTTTAGTATTTATGTTAAAGCAAGACTTTTATTTTATTACTGTTGTGGGATTAATCTTTGGAAACACTTAAATTTAATAAACACAAAAACATATGACATAAACACGACTGTATTGTGGGTTTTGCGGGTTTTTTGGAGGTCACCGACTACGCTGCTGTGAGAATTACTGACTTTCTCGTTGTTTTGATGGGTTAGCGGTATACTAAAGCTATTGCCTATTAACAAAAACCAAAGCTATGATACGCTTAACTATGTTGCAGCTGGTGTTTAAAAGGAGCTCGCCGGTTCTATTGATGATAGGACTTTTCTGAAACAATCTAGGACTATGGATATAGGAAGGCAATTCACTTATAGCTCAGTAACGAAATCAGTATTTTCCCTCACCGCGAATGTAACATTTTCCTTGGGTTTCTAGTGTTTGCTGTTTGCGGGCCGATACGCCTTCTTGGGCCACTCCTGATTGGTGAGCATGACTGGCACGCGAGAAGCACGGCGCTTGTGATTGGTGAAAATGACTGTCACACATGGATAATGGCGTGAATTTGTAAAACTATTCTAGCTGCAGTTTTAATTCCTGGGTCCGGCGTGCTGAATAATGTATATCCTAAATCGCAATTTCTGCGACTTGCTATTCGCGTTGTTTCAAATCGCGATTTCTATTTGAAATCAATAAATCGTCCAACCATATTTTCTGCAACGTTTTCTAATATGATGGGGGAAAAAGCACACACTCTGAAATCATACCTGCACTGTCTGGTGTGACTGGTGTGATGACATCATGTCTCTAGACAGGGACGTAGCTGGGCCCAGGGTACATAGGGGGTGGGTGAGGTTGTGCCGAGCGGCAGCCCTGACAGTTGCTTTTGTGGGCCCCTATAAAGAGCTGGGCCCCCTGAATCTGCCAGGGTATCCATGCCTCTCCGGCACAACGCTTCTGCCAGACTGGTAATGATTTCAGTGCTCGGATGCAGCCTCTGACGCACCTCCAACCCACAAGTGAGGGCATCTCTCACAGCCTACTGATTTATGTGAAGCTCCCCGCGGCACTGACAACAGCTCATCTCAAAGGGCCCCTGGATGGTAAACAGCATGGAAATGCAACAATCTAAGGAAGAAGATGACCCTTAACCGCGTAGCGGAAAGCAGCTGCCCACATGGGCCGCAAGGGAGGAGTCCTGGGGGCGGGGCTTCAGGAGAGGCGGGGCTAACGCCACAGGAAATTTCCCAGTGTTACTTTATGCATTGTTTATGTTTTCATCTCAAAGATACTTTTTGTGGGTTTTTTTTGGAGGGGGGGGGGGGGCGGAGGGCTTCTTTTCTTGTGACTGAATAGTGGGTGTCACTGTGGGCCCTTTAGGTAGGCTCAACCCCCCCAATACTAAATCCTCAACTACTGAACACCAGTCGAAAGGTTTCCCCCACAATAATATTTGTTGAACTGGGGGTAAGAAACTTATATGAAGGTAAGGGACAAATCGTTACATGGGTTTAGAAAAGTATAATTTTTTTATCTCGGGGGTGGGGCTGAGACAAAAAACAAGGGGGTCTACATAGGATCTAGTGGCGTGGGGTCTGGCTCACACACTGCTAGTTGTTGCTTGCATTCCGAGGCACGCAGAATGGTGTGCACACCCCTGCGCTCAACTGAATGTGGTACGATCTAGCGATTCATAAAAATAAAGTACAAAAAAAAGGCGTCGTGGGACACGGTACCGGTGACCCAGTTGGAGAACGGGGCAGCCAGCACATGGCCCCTGATGAGGATATTTACAGGGTCCAAAGGTTAAAATGCAGCGTTGCTCACCCGCCATTACCCCCAGCATGTAGCTGAGTCATCCGGACTACAGAGCTCAGCGAAGAGCCGCAGCATGAAACCTGAGTGTGACTCTCGTTTGCACAACTCCAGCCCCCTGTTCCATGCTCGTTTCCATACGCAGAGTCTGGGTAACATTTCCAATAGAAATGTAGCATTAGCCACTAAATGAATAGGGAGATCATACCTGATTTATTCCGATTAGCTAACGCATTGTACCTGGGGGAGGAGGTTTATTATTGAGCTCTTTATCCATAGAAACTGGCTAACTCTAGAAAGCGGCTAATTATAAAACCTTCTGACCGCTAATGGAAGGAGCTTGCTAACTGGCTCAGCCTCTAGGTGATCTTTCTGGGCCAGCAGGACCCCACCAGCTGGAAAAGCATGGTGAATTCGGCAGGCTAACTTAAACTCTGCTTCTGTGGTGTCTCAGCGTAGGAGGTTGCTCGCAGGCAGCAAAGCCCCCTCCTTCCCAGGGACCTTCCTGGGGAGTTCCTCATGGGTATTTTAAATAAAAAGCAGACTCTCAGCAGTCAGGCCACCACCAGGCTCACCTTTAAACTGTTACAAAGCACATTTTTCCTCATTAGTGTTTTTCATAATTGGAGGATTGTTTCCATGGTACTGCTCAGAGATGGAAAGTTCAGGTCCAGAAAGTATAAATCAAGACTAAAGTTTTGTTTCAACCACGCAGTTTAATACTTAGTGAACGTGACTCATTATACTCAACTTTCTGGACCGGAACATTCCACCTGAGGTATTGCTGCTGCTTCACACTTCCAGCACTGCTTGTGCATGATCTCCCATGGTCTCCCATGATCTCCCATGTGTCCATGTGGGATTCCTGCGGTTTCATCCCACCAAACGTCCCACCAGTGATGACTGGTGCTTTGCTCTGCATTTACCCCACCTGGCTGACTTTTGACCTCCATATCGTCTAAGGTCCAATGCTCTCTTCTCATTAGGTACTGCGTCTCCTGTGCTACTGCGTAGGAGGTGTGTGGATACTCTCCCCGTGGGGATGTTAGCAGAAGTTTCTTTAACGACATAATAAAACACAAAAATTTGGAGAAATACTTAGTTCAAGCAACTAGGTATATTTCAGCAATGATGACTTAAAGTATATTTCTTCTTTACACTTTTTCTTTGTTTGATTCTGTTCCTTTGTTCTAAGATCTATGACCTGTGCTGGTGGGTCATTCCTGCTTAGAGTATGGCCAAATTATATCATGTAATTATGAAAATATATCTGTATTTAATATTACTTTCTAAACACTTCCATCTTTGCATTACATAATATACGCTACATAACAGAATAAATTGAGATCTGTAAGAATGCTCAGCTTAAAAGTATACCATTAAATGTCTGCATATCCTGAGAGTACATAAAAGGCCAGGGTACATCATGTAATATCTACTCAATGAATGGTTACTCGTCAGAACCAGCATAACCTGGCTGATTTTGTCCCTCATGGCAGACAATTCCCCTCATGCTCAGCGATAGCGCCCCCTACAGCTGAAATCAAGTTCGTTCCGAAACACAAGATGTAAGACCTGAAGGCAACGGGCGTGAATTACCACAGATCATCTTAGAGCTGGTGCAAGGAATCTGCTGCCTCCCCCTGGAGTCTGGGATCCGGGCCGATCACTCGGCTGGGGTTCTGTTATAGGACGAGTCTCTCTGCAGGCAGCGCCCTGCTCTGACATTTCATTCCAAAAAGCACTCATTTTGTTTTATCTTACTGAGAGGCAGCAGGCCACGGACGTGCTCATCTTATCAAAATAAGCAAATCCGTCACGCGGAAGAACACTGGCCCTCCTCGTCATGGCCTGCCGTGTCTCCCAGCAACAAGAGAGGGGTGTGAGATTGCAGCACCAGTGACATACTCGCATCAACATGTGGCCCAAACATAAACGTAATTAAGACACGGGCTGAGCTGGAGATGTCAGTAAAAACGAAGGCTTCCTGGGCAGCGACAGTTTGCTCGTTCCAGTCCCATTACAAGCACTGGCACCTGGGGGCCCTTTTCTCTCATTGAATTGCTGAATGTCACTAATTTTGATCAGGGATTATTAGGACCATATGCATAATTTATTAAGATGGTGCCATAAATTACTTGGAAAATGTAGTTTTTATATTAAATGTGTCTGCTTATATTTTCATTCTTTTTAGACATTTTATCTACAGAACAGAACTAGTGACTAAAATGTGAAATACTAGTATAAGACAATTCTCTCGCTCATGCACACATAAAATATTATTAGACCTCATCATCCCTAAAATTTATGCACGTATGATCATATTCCAGACTATTACAATATTGTAGACTCGACGGCTACCTCATGGTAGGAACACCAGAACCATCTCACTGGACTACACTAATCTTCTTCTCAGTGCCCAGGACAGATAAGTATTAATTATATGCTAGCCAGGTTAATTATGTGTGCATGTTCCCACTGTTGACGGAGCTTGAAGTATCATAGAGTCCCACTCGAAGTGTACGAGGCATGGGTGAGAGTGGCTCCGATTTTCGGGGTTTGCAGGGGCTGGGTGGGGGTGGTATCCATGTGTGGGGGAAGAGTGAGAGGCAAAGATGAAAGAGAAATGGCTAAAGTGACCATCAGGGAGCAAAATGACCCATCAGCCATAGGCAGGATGTGTGTCGTGGTCTCAAGAAGCTTTCGGCCATGAGCAAGGGGTGGAGCAAGGCAAGACGACACAAGCAGCCCTGGTCACCTGACTCTCTGCCCAAGATGCTTCCCCACCCCCTTGCCCCTGCAGCGCTATCCTGTGATGAATGGCTGCTTATGCTTCCCAAACACAATGCACAGAAACAGCAAACAGGCTGTAATACACAGCGATGCTCATACTCTTAGTAAGGACAACATGCTTGTGTCTTTCATCATTGCTGTTTGTTTACAATCAACCAAAGGAATTTTTAGCTTATTTTCAGAATCTAAGCAAGAAAAACCTTACTCTCCGCAAAACATATTTCCTTAAAATTCCAAGAAAAAAAGCAGCAGTTTTTGATGAAAGCCTCAGTCCCAGATGAGCTCCCTAAGGTCTCAGTGACCCGGGAAACCTGCTTGACCACGACTCCAAAAGCCGTGTGATGGTTCTGCCTCTGATAAGATTTAGTCACATCCAGACCTGGAGAGAGACAAGAGTTCACCTTCTAATGAGACATTAGCATGCGTGGATGGTGATGTTCGCTTTGCACTGATGAGGAGTATCAGCAAATTTAAAAAAATCATTCGATTTGTAAAAAAAGCTTACTTTCTAACAAATATGATGGTATAATACCCAGTTATGCTCTGCCCAGGCCTGCCTGCGCTCATCCCGGGGTAGAATGTGATGCGGCTGTGTGTGTGTGTGTCCTCCAGGCTTCACGCCGAAAAGCTGCCCACTAAAAACTCACACAACAACCTAACAGCACCCAGGCTCATGGGAAGTTTTAGGATTTATATGGAAACAAAAGGGAGAAGCTTCAGTGCTGGAATGATTCATCCGTTGTTTATGCTAATGACAAGATCCAGCGCTCACTTTAATCTGAAGTACAAAGCACCATACATCCACATCCAGGCCAGAATCACGACGTGGGGGGGGGTCTTTCCCATTGGCAGTCTTGCTGCAGATGTCGTGACTCCTGAGTGTACTGTATGCCAGCCAGGGGGGGTCTTGCGGTGACCCCCAGGGAAAGACTTTCATCAGCATGACTACGCAGACAGGTTCAGCTTTGGGGGTTTATTTAAGCAGTTCCAACCCCCCCACCACCTACATACACACATCCATCCATCCATCCATTTTCTATACCCACTCATCCTACCAGGTCACGGGGGGTCCAGAGCCTATCCCAGAAGCAATGGGCACAAGGCAGGGAACAACCCTGGAC
>JABFEB020000001.1:1753227-1773102 GCA_019775895.2 Stomatorhinus ivindoensis
GTCTGCCTTACGCTTGGGAGCCATAATGAAGGGCAAAAAGTTCACAAAATCAAACACAAGCAGCTAGCCAAAATGGCGTCGCCGTCCTATGACGTAACCCGAGTAACCACGCCGTAACCACGAAACATCGTAACTCGGGACCGACGTAACCCGAGGACCCCCTGTATAGCTGTTTGCAGATCAAAAGAACGAAGCATACCGTGTCCAGAGAATGAAGCCTCTGCCTGCATGTGGCTCAGCCTGGCTACTGTACAGTAAGGCATGATGTCCCTGAGGACAACCCAGTCGTCAGGGACCCCCAGACAGTGCACATTTTTGCTCCCTTCCAGCTCCCAGTACATATGTACTAGATATTCAGTGTTTGTGACTGGCTGGGAACCTGGTGGGAGCAAAAACATGGACTGTCTGGGGGTTCCTGAGGACCGAGTTGAGAAACACCGTATTGAGTGTAGACCCAAGGTAGACCCACGTCTCCATACACTGAGAGGAACTAAAAATTAAGAAGCATTTCCATTCCTCAGTCTGTCGGACATTCAGAGATTAGATCTGAAGAAGACAGCAGACAGCACAGTTAAAAGTAAGAGCTTCCACAGAGCATCACGACAAGTGGGATGCAAACGGTGCCCTTGTGTTTAGTTTGGATGCAAAAAAACATTCCTGTCATGTGGCTTCGCGTTTATTAGTGAATTACTCACTATGATTAACCATCTCGCTTTTAGTCACATCCTGCTTTTCAGGAAAATTCTTAATGTCTGCTAATAATTTTGATATTATTAATTAAATATTCATTGCAGCTAAATACAGTGAGGGCAGGCTTAACATTCAAGAGCATTTCCCCCAACTGCAGAAAAATAATCTTTCCACATAGCACGTATTATTTAATCTGCTTTTATATTTCAGAGCTCTCCCTCAGTTGAACATTTCAGAAGGAAAAAATGGTGAAAATTGCAGCAGATTTATCCAATTTGCCCAATTTAAACTGATAACCTTCTGACGAGAACATGACCCAAGGTCAACCAGAAGGGCAGCCACAAATTCCACATGTGGAACTAACCCTGCAGTATACAATTACACTTATCTTCTTCGTTACTCATCAGAAAAACAGGAGCTTCCAGACTGCTGCTCTCTCTGGCGGTTTAGCTAACATGACACCTGAAAACACTCAGAGTGACCATTCCAGAGCCCAAAGATGCCTTAAGTGCATTTCTGTGCCCCCAAAGCCCAGATCACGGCAGCTCATACTTGTTAAATCCTCACATTAGGACAGACCTCTTATCTTGCCGGACTGCCAACCACTACAGGAGGAGAAGAGCAGCTGGGTCGACTCTGAGCTCCACGCTGATGCGGCAAGGACGGTGGAGGCTGGTGAGAGCTCACTCTGGGCAGACCTGGGCGCTCTCACTCTGCTATTAGGGAGATCAATTCTGCCATGTGTCCAGCAGAGTAGGGTGAGCGGTCTGAAGTCACGACTCCTTCCAGGTCCCGCCAGCACACGCAACATGCAGTTAAATTCTTTTTTTTCAGAAGTCAAAAATATTTCCAGGAACAAAAAAGCAAAATCATTTCAATATATTTTGAAATCAATTTGGCACATTGTAATTGCAGGTTAGAAAAGTTGGTGTCTGGCTGGGGGCTAAATTATACCTTTTGTTATTAAAATGCCAGTCTTTCCACATTATAGGCAAAGCCTTTAAAACAGAAGGAGACAGGTTCTCATGTGTTACAGTCAGAACGAGGCATTATACCTTCAAGGTAGGGTGACAAACTCTTGAACAATCATTTAGACTGCAGGAGACTTCAGGAACAGGCTGAGGACATATTGAAGGACCAGTGTCTGCATTGCTTGTTATGAGTATCCTTGGCTAGTTTCTTAAGGTTGACACTGCACAGCAAGTTATACTGCTGCTGATGATTTTTGGCCTTGATATCACTGCTACAGACGTTTACAACCATCACACACCTCATCTGCCTTATGGGTGGAAGGTGCTCCACCCTTTGCGAGTTCTCAGACACACAGTTGTCGAAGAGGAACCAATCTGTGGTAGAGCATGGTGGTCTTCACAGACTTTTGACTAAGAATAAATACCGCTGTAGCAGACCGTTTGCCTTGTATTGCCTTAACTGTGTATGTATCTGTGGTCTGTATGGGGAACACTGACAACAGAAGACAAACTCCACCACCAAACTTGATCCTGATTCTACTTCTCATGCATTGACCTCATTCATTGTTGCTTAAACCATTTATGATACTGCCTCATTCAGTTCGACAAGTTTCTGCTCTTACTCTTGCAAATTTCTAATCACATTGTTACAGCTTTAACCGTCTCTACGAGCAGCACAGCAGAAAACAGGCGGTGTCCCGTTAGTCAGTCACACATACACAGATATCAGACTATCTTTTTTTCTCCTTGGAGTGAAGCTGACAGGAACGAGATGTGAACCGGGAGAAACTATGGATCATCCAAGCAGAAATCATTTTTTAATAAGCCGGAGCTAGTTTCGGCTCTGCTTTGAGAGCAACCCCTTTGCAGTTAATGCCATGGCAATGCAATTTAATCCAGGAATCGCAGAAAGCAGGAGCTGTAAATAAACCTGCTGTATGAAGAGTGTAACCGTGTCAGACTGACACACCTGCTGTCTCTTCTCGTCAGTGTTGTCTGCCTGTTAATCGAGGAAAAGTAGTAGGACATTATTTTCTCAATAAACTTGTTTTTTTTTGTGTGTTATTTTGGGCATTTACTTAGTGTGCTGCCTGGGACAGGCCCTAGGTCCCAGCCCCCACTCAGGGGGAGCGGGTGGGAGATGGATGGATGGATGAGGGCGTTCATGTCCCAGGGCGGCCAAAGGGCCAAAGTCATCCGACAGGCACATTTGTTCAGCTCACCTCAGTTTCCTTATTCCCAGTATACAAACATGGCTGAGTAACGTTTCCTCTCGCTCCAGGTAAACAAGCACCTGCCCTTCTACACAGCCAAATCCCTCTTTCCCTTTTATCCTCTTTTTTTCTCATTCCTTCTCCCCCATTCCCACATCGTCAGCTGCTGTTCTCCATCCCGCCTGGGGCAAGTCTTACGGTGCAAACGATGCTCGAGAATAGCAGAGTGTGCCACTGTCCTCAAGGAGGATACGCCAAAGTAGTTATTGTACCTTTTTTGCTTTGTCACACGTTCTGTCGAGTCTGTTTAGTAGTTAATTGGATCATGGTACCATCCCGTGGCTCTGTCCTGCCATCCTGAGACTGCTGTAAGTCGTCAACTGTCTCAGGGGGGATTTTGAAAGGGAGTAATTTCTCCAGTCTGTTTCCGTGCCAACGAGCAGCGGATGCCGGTTAGGGATAACGACAGGCTGAGAAATTTTGAGCCTCCTCTTCTAGTGCTACATTTTGTGGCCTCTCCTCCCAGCCGGCGCATCTGGATGGGTGGGGGAACGTCCCGGCCCCGCCTGCCTGCTCTCACGCTCGACCCCAAGTCCCTGAAGTCACCTCGAAGTTTCACACGGTGGAGATGGGGAGTACATAGCTCGCACCGACACTTCTGAATATTCATACCGCAGCTTATGAATATTAATTCTGCAATTACAGCCTGATTAATTGATCTGCCCCATAGCCGCGGATGACGGCGTGGGAGAGGGGGAGGGATTGATGGCCACGTACAGCTGCACACGTCGAGAAGAGAAGCCTGGGTCACGGGTCTCTGTTATGAAACTTGTCGCTATCTCGTCATCAGATCCATGGGCGCGTCCTGCGTGTGACAGTTCCCCCCCGCCCACACCCCCACAGGCAAGCCCCCCAACCAGCAAGCTGCACTTAATTGGTAACCCTCCAACGTAATTGAAAGCAGCCCTCCTCATTTGGATCTCATATCAATAAATAATTTTGAGGCGGCAGTTGAGAGAAACTCTCATTAATAATTGCTGAATGAATTTCATGAAACGAATGTAGAGCTGATATTAAGGGGGGGTGCCATATACACTGTATGCCCCTGGAGCGGGACAGGAATGTGGGGCAGTGACTGTGCTCATGTCTAACCCCCCCCATATAACGCCCATCCAACAGAAAGTGTTGCATCCGTTTATAAGCCACATTTACGAAAACATGTCACACCCACGCCCACCCCCACCAAACTGACCAAGCATTTGACCATGTTTAAACAAAAGACATTGGACAAGAAGTGGAGCTTTAGTCTAGCTACATCTATAGTAGTTCTTGTACACTGTGTATAGGTCCATCATGTATGGCTTTTCTCGTGGGGTTATATATCCATTGTGTGTGTTGGGGCTGTCTGCAGAGTCTCTCCATGGGAACCAGGTTCATTTACATTTATCAGTCCCACCTGTTCCCTGTTTGTGATGGTGAATACACACACACACACACACTCTCTTGTTTTGTTTCACCCCCCCATAATCTGAACGCCAATTTGACTCCAGTCATAAGACCGGAATTTTCCGTCAGTTTGACTGAATTTCCTGTTCATCCGAGGCCATGAGTGTGTTAATTTTGTTCATGAACGCAGCACCATTGGTTTGTTGTGGACCATCCTCCCTGTATCCAAATCAAATTCCATTTAAAAAAAAGATTTTTCATGCCATAATGTACATTTGCTTTGCCGTTCCCTGGGTCACCCTGTAGCCACAAGAAGGCAGTCTGACACAAACTGTATGCACGAGCCACGCAAACACCAGGTAAATGGCAGGAAAACACCAGGTAAAGAGCAGGCAAACACCAGGTAAAGAGCAGGTAAACACCAGGTAATGAGCAGGTAAACACCAGGTAAAGAGCAGGCAAACACCAGGTAAAGAGCAGGTAAACACCAGGTAAAGAGCAGGCAAACACCAGATAAAGAGCAGGCAAACACCAGGTAAAGAGCAGGTAAACACCAGGTAAAGAGCAGGTAAACACCAGGTAAAGAGCAGGTAAACACCTTGGGGAGGGGAGGATCACCTACCGGACTCCCTGGAGATCTGCACAAAAGCCTCCACCCCGCTCTCGCCATAGTTGCCCTCCGACGCCAGGGTGGAGACGTAGGTCCAACCCATCGCCATGACGATGTCCAACATGGCCTGTGCCTGGTAAGAGTCGGGCGGCACCACGCGCGAGAAGAAGTCGTAGCGGGTGTTGTCACTCAGCTCCGGGGCGGTGGACGCGTAGCTGATCTGAGGTATCTGTGAGGACAGCAAGATATTGTCGATGGTGGGAGAAGCACAGGCTATCAAATGGGCTACAGACCAGGGTGTAATAACAGGTAGCCCAAAAGAACAACAAGAGAATTTTTGGACAGCTGAAGAATAGAGGAACTGAATAATAATGAGCATGGTTTCCTTTGAAGGGAATAGCAAAGTATCTACGAAGCTTCCCTCCGGCTGCTGGAATGGTAGCATCTGCGTCAGCTGGCTGATTTCACGTGTACTGCATAACACAGCGCAGTGGCAAGACAGGGCGCCTAAGGAGGGCAAACTGACAGTTCACACTAAGGAGGCTGGTGTATCGCAGATGATTGTGCTGACAGAGAGGCGGGCGAGGGAGCAAGCGGCTGGCCAGGATAAAGATCCCCTGCAGTAATTGATTGATGGATTGATCCCTCCACATGGAAAGGCCAGGACATCCTCTGTGGCGCCCCCCGCTGACTTGCTGGCCTTCTGGAGGAGACTGGGGGCATATAAATGGCACTCACGGCCGGGCAGGGCCGCCCGCTGCCTGCTGACTCGCAGACAGCCATAAACTGCACATTTGTAAATACAAACTGCCCTGACGGCTCCACACAACACAATCAGCTCAATATTTTTTATTATTATTTTAATTTTTTTACAGTTGCCTCTCTGTTGTACCATGGTAAGAAAATATGCGCTGCTTTGAAAGCAACACAAAATGTCCCCATAAAGATGTCAGATTTGTTGTGCCTTGCAGAAGACAAAATGAGGGCAGGCAGCCTGGGAGACTGTCAGCTGTGACATTTATTTGCATGTCATTTTCTCCCGTCAGATAAGCTATATTAAGTTTTATTTGACTCTTATCGATTTTAATATATGTTGCGCTACATTTGAAAAAGACCAATGAACCCCACCCTTTCAGCAGGCCATTCTAGTTAACTCTAGATAGTAATGTTAAAGAAAGCATTAACACCACTGTTTAACTAAACTGAAAAACTACTGGTACCCCCTAAAGGTACCTTGTGACACTACAGCAAAGCATAAGTGGCAAGATCAAGCATTTAACCCACCAATAAGCCAGTGATGGACACTACTCAATGTGATGAATATTACTCAAAGTTTTGGACATTATGCAAATAATGGAATATAGAATGGAATATTCAAAGTGCTGGACCCGACTCAATGTACTGGACACTACTCAATGTACTGGACACTACTCAAAGTCGTAGGCAGTACTCAATGTGAAGGACACTACAGTAGGTGATGGATACTACTCAAAGTCGTAGGCACTACTCAGTGTGAATGACACTACAGCAGATGTTGGACACTACTCAAAGTCGTAGGCATTACTCAATGTGAAGGACACTACAGCAGGTGATGGACACTATTCAAAGTGATTGACACTACTCAAAGTGATTGACAATACTCAAAGGGATGCCCACTGCTCATTACAGACAATACTTAGAGAACCAGCATGCCACTGATCTGAATATCTTTTACTTTGATGTGGCTGCCATTTTAGTCAACGGGTGTGAATTGAGTTTCTGTGTGACTAACCCTCAGTGGAAAGAACCTTCCCCACACAGTGTGAATATTGCTCAGCGCTGCTGGCTGGTAAACACGATAAGCCAGGCACTCATAGCATCTGCTGTTCAATTCCCTCCCAGAGCGCAGACACTGTTGAGTTAACATGAATGATGAGAAAATCGATATTTGCATGATTGGTTAGAGACATAAAGAAGCACATCTCATTACTACATGTTTAACGTAGGTGAAACGATCCCATTTTTAATACCACTACCCATGGTATCTGTGAAGCTAACCTCGCAAACCGCATCATCCTTTTGGCCGGACCCTTAAATTCACTGCCCCCGTGGGTGTCGTCTTAAACACATATCGATCAAAAAGTCAGGCCTTTGGGCCAAGAAATACGATGATAACGTAAGGAGCAGCCATGCGCATTCAGCGGCTGCCTTTTGGGGAGTAAGAACAAACGACATTAACAATAAATTACGCTGTGGGGGTGACTGATTCACAACGTCCTTGGAAGGAGATCTGGGACCAACAAAGGCACAGATTTTACGGTCATTGTTAAGTTTGGCCAGGGGTCAGCATCCTGCCATCCCATAATGCCCCCAGGAAACTGCTGCCACAGAGATACATGCTCAAGCAGGCACCTCCTTTTTGGGTGGAGGGGCTGTTTTATGAAGTGTACAGCGCCATCCTCCCCTGGCTCCCCGACTCAACGGGTGGCTGTGTGAGAGATTGTGCCAGCGCCGTGATAGATAGCGCACACCAGCGATAATTAACCAGGCGGCAGACCTGTGCTCCGGAACACGGGGCAGGGGAGGGGTGGACATGCGGGGGGGCAGCAGGCCCGGACGGAGACGGATGGAGTGCTACGCTAAGTGCTGCTAATTTGCGGCACGCTGCGGCCGGCTGGACAGACGTAGTGACGCTTATTAAGGGCGACCGTAGCCATGATATACAGCTACTGTGATACCAAGCTTTCTTTGCCTTTCTCTCTCTACGCATCCCTCATCCCTCCCTCATCCCTCGGGGTCTGTCTATCCTCAACTCTCTCCACCACTCCTTCCTTATGCTGCTTTGAATGCAGCCAGTGATTACAGCGAGTAAGTGCACTGCATGTGACAAAGAGATGAAGGCTGATGTTTTTAAAGCACATCATGCACCAGGGACCCCGGACTGCATCTCAGTGGGGGCATAAAGTCAGGCCCACTTGTCCTTTTTGGAGAAACACAGGTACAGAGCTCATTCAATTGTTTATCGGTCATTTTTTCATGATTAATCACTGCATTCTTCATGATACTCCAAAAATTCAGATCAAAGTCAAAATAAATTTATTAAAACTAAAAATAAACCTTGTCCTGTGGTGGGCTGGCGCCCCATCCTGGGTTATTCCTTGCCTTGCACCCATAGCTTCTGGAGGCTATGAACCTTGCAACCGTGCATAGGACAAGTGAGTATAGAGATGGATGGATGGATGGATGGATGGATGGAACTAATTCCTCATTATTTGTCGGATTACTCCATCCTCAATTTGTGCTGCTTTAGCAGGATAAAAAAGCAACAGACAATGAGCCAATCATCCTTCTGGACACATGTAGTGACGGTCCAACTGGGGAAACACAAAAAAGGGGACAGAGTCTGCTGTGGCCCCCACCCATGGGACCACAGCAACCCCAAACTGCTCACTACACAGGACAAGACCCTGTTGTCTCCACCCCTGAATTCATCTGTAGGAACCCCAGGAAAATTCTGGAAACAGTCCTGCTTCTCCAGTGACATCCGAACTCTTGCTCTACTTCCAGTAAAGGCAAGCAATGCTGAGGGAAATGCTGTGTCTTTACTGGAGATCATGTCATAATGAATCCCGGGTGAAAACCTCCACAGTTAAGTGCTTTCATCAGACATAGATAATAGACTGACAAACCCGGCATCATGCTTCTGGAAGGATCTCTGAAACAAAAGTTACAGAATAATTAAAATTGCATGTGAAATATTATATTCTCCGATTTTTACATAACATAACATGACCTATAAGATTGGTAACAGTGCTAACGTTGCAATACACCCTATCATAACATCAAAAGCTGTAATTTTGTACAATTAGTTGTGTCTTTGAACAGCCAGGCTAGTGCGAAATCGCAGTTCAATTCAGACACCGGTTTTAATAAACCCGTCCAGCTCGTCGAAAGTAGACTGCAACCACAACCATTAATTACGTGCCACAAATATCTGGCAGTCAGAACTGTCACCAGATTTGATTTCTTTTCAAGCAGTGTTGCGTGCTGGGAGAGCAGCCAGTCCGGAGAGATCCATCAGGAGGTGAGATGCACACTAGAGGCTGGTGTTACAGTGCCACATCTGAGACGCTGATCCATTCCACTTGTCCCTCATGTTAGCCCTGTTGCTAACATCCCTCTTGCAATTCCTATTGAGAGGCTATATTAAAATCATTTTTGTGGGCCCCTCCTCAGTCAGCCCAGGGCCCAGCAGCCCTCCATTTCACCCCATGCCCCCCCCCCACCAACCTAATGTGCTCTGAACCAATCGCAGGGCCTCCAATCTTCCACGCCCTGAAGTAACAGAGGGGGTTGACTCCCCGGAATGCTAATGCTAATGCTGACATCACACGAGAACCAAAACCAGTGCATCCAGGTGTAGGCGCTCGCTGGGGGAGTCAAACGACACCCCTCCTTGGCCTCCATCCAGCAGCACATGGCGCCCCAGCTTAGACGCAGCCCAAACTGCTGCAAACAAATGAATGAACTAATCAAGGTCCGAAAAAGGCACCACCAACGGAAGAAGACACTGTAACACTGAAAATGGAGGCACTTTATAACCATTAGCGTAATCGGGAGATTTACAGCACACTGTTTATGAGAGGAGCACCAAGCCTAATATCAGCTGCTAGCTATTTTGTTATTTTTCCCCTTATTGATCACATACCCCGCCGGGGTCATATATGTCCCTGAAGGACAAACATACTCCCCAGAGAGAGGCACATTCCAGGATGTTCCCAAGCCACCACTAGGAGGCGCCGTGCCAAACTGCAGTGGCTAACAGCCCCCATCACGCCACAGACCCTCTGGCTCCTCAGGCAGCACCATTTTTTTTCCAAATTGCAAGATGTTTTTTTTTTTTTTATCTGGAGGTGAAAATGAAAAGAATCAGAGGTGTCAGGAACATAATACAGTCACCACCAGCTCTGCTTGCAGATACCCCGCAAAGGGCTTTGGAGTAACGAATTACCCCACGACTCCAGCCGGACACCGACAGCACAGAATGTCAAAGCAACCACTTCTGCCTGGCCCAAACTACGAGGGAAAAGCCACTGTCGCAATCGATCAGTTATTCCGGACAGACTGTGTGGTTTTCTAGCAGATTCAACCTTCCTTTACTCAACTCAGTACTGCACCCAATTCGTAAAAATGTGAAATTTCCAAAATTAATGCTTAATTTAAAAGTCTATATTACGTAGGGGTAATGGAGCAGGCTTATTCCTAGGCTACAAAAACATGGGGGGGGGTCCACTCGCCCCTCCTGCTAAGATAAGACAACATGCAGCAGCTAGGAAGCATTTTCAAGAGGTGATGTGACACCCCGAGGCGATGCTAGTGAGTTTGGGCCCCATCAAAGCACATCATATGGGGCCCCCAAGCCAGACCAATCCAGTTATATTCCAAATTCTTTAGGGCCCCCGTTCCCCCAGGGCCCCTTGGAATCATCTTGACTTTCCCGCCCTTTTCCAGTACAAGCGACGCCATGGCGCACGAGAGCGGGGATTCAGATAGGGGAATTTCAGACGGAGGAATTTCGGAGGTAATTATCTTCAGGTTACCAGCTGTGCTGTTATGGTCGCAGAGGAGAATCATTCATAAGCACGCTAGCAGAACTATAAAGGGAAGTGCCCCCCCACGTCCCGAAGGGCTCTACTGCCAGCAGGTGTCATCCTGGACTCGGGCTGGGGGGAGGGAGGCGGACTGCCCAAAGATCCCCGACCGTCTGGCTCAGAAGGCCGCATGGTGGTGGTGGGACATACCTGGGCTATGATGAAGGTGCAGCTGTAATGAAGAGAGCAGAGTGTGACACTACAGCGTGGGCTATAACACAGAGGAGGATATACTGTGCTATGGGGCACCTCACTCCCCAGCCTGAAAGTGACAGGTCATTATTCACACAGCCCCATGCAGAGTGGGGGGGAGGGTGGTCCCAGAATTGGCGCCTGCTGCAGTAATTAGCGAGCAGCCGGCTTTGGCTAATCAGGGACCACCCCCTCGCCGTCACACGGCCCCTCCCTGCCACACGGCCCCTCCCTGGACGTCGCAGTGCACTCGGCCAGCTTGCACCATACAGTGGGGTGACTCAGGAAACCCCACACAAAAGCAGCTTTTCCCCAGTCAGAGTCGTAATGCTCCAGAACCACATCGCTGTGAACACCACTGTTCATTTGTCTCTTTTTCCTGCTTTTATACAGGAACAGACTGTATGCACACCCAGGTATATCAAAGTTTCCAAGCCCTCTATGTCAGCGTTGCCAGTCCTCAGAGACGCGCAGACAGTCCGCATTCCTACTCACTCCCAGCTCCCGGCACACATGTACCAGGAATGCAATGCTCTCAGTGGGACTGGATGGAGTGGGGGGGGGGGGAATTTAACCTGTTGCATCCCAATCGACACACACGCAACAGTCACATGGTGGAAGTACAGATGTAAGGAACATTTTGAAAATTATTTTAAAACAACTAAAATTTCATCATTTAAAATACGACTAACATTGTTTAGGGTACAGTCATATAACATAGTTAATGAAATAAACGGTTTAATAAATTGTTTGTCTGATGCAGGACTCTAGGGACTTGGTCTCAGTAACATAATAAACAATAAAGAACATACTCTTAACTATTTATTCATGTTTTGGGAAGGATAGGGAGGGGGGGTCAGGTATGCCAATATTGGGGGCTGTGCCTCCTATTTCTGATACCCCTGGATATTCTTGATTGGCTGGGAGCTGGGAGAGAGTGAAAGCGAGGACTGTTTGGGGGGGTCCCTGAGGATTGGATTGGGAAACATGACTCTAAATCATTTACATTTTCTTAATTTAGCAGACGCTTTTCTCCAAAGAGACATACAAATGTGAATAGCTTGGGGTCAGAGAGGAAGGGTTAGGGTTGGTGTTAAAGACCATGCAATGATATGATGGGATGCGACCCCACAACCTTGGACGTGGATACAGAGCCCTAACTGCGATACCGAGATACTCAGCACCCATATACATCAGCATCTTTTGTCTTTTCATGTATGGATCTGCCGCAGGTATCTAGCTCACAGGGCCGGTGGGGGCGGAGCCATGGTGAAACAGCAGCCCTTTGTATCCTCACACGACGTGCCCTTGTCACCCTGCAGCTTTGGCAGAGCCCCCGTCCCTTTGCCACACGCCTACCCCTCTATCCTAATCTCTCTCACATATCTGCTCTCCCTCCACCTTGCTTTCCTCCTAGACCCCCTGTCCCTCATTGTCCCTTTTCCTCCTGTGCCCCCTCCTTCTACACACAGTCCATCTCGGCATCGCAGCACCAATCTGTGCCCCCCAACCCCCATCACCCCCTCCAGCCTCAGTCCACTCCCTCCATCAGCCTCCAAATGCATTCAAAGGGATTTTATTGCTCACCCGACAATCTCTTTATAGCCTGGCCCTTAAGCAACACATTATTCCTCTCTCCAAGCCCCTGCCCTGCCATCTCCCCAGAACAAGGCAAATGGACCATCACTCTCTGTCACGTGCTGAGCGGGGCTGAGCCACTCCCCAGGGTTTAAGCACGCCTATCCCATCAGCAAAGAACAGAGTGCCAGACAGGGTCACGCAGGATGAAGGCTGATGACCCAAGCACATTTATTTGCAGAGGCGACCCGTTGATCCAACTAACAGGCGCTTATTCTGCCTGCTAGCACACAGGACTTTTTCCGGTGAAGAACTCAAGGTACAATGACGGGACCCACCTGAGATTTGATCCGGCAACACAGGTTTGAGTTCTCTGTGATCTAAGGTCACACAGCTGTGCATTAATGACACTCCCACCACCCCAATGCACTTCTAGGAGTGGGGCGCATAAGACAGACCATAATTCATAGAGGGGCCAACCTTAGCATTAGCCAATTATATGTTTTGAATTGGTGAGTGACAGGGGAGGGTGCCACTCAGCCCTCAGCCAAGAGTAGTGCCCCAGTGGTCCCGCCCCTGAATACACCCGAATGCCGCCCAGAATGGCAAACCGGCTGCCTGCGCTGTCACCGGAATTCGGTTAAGTACGTGAGCCGACGTGAATGCAGTGCATTTATCACGGAGGCCTGTGGGGCAGAGGTCTGGGTGATAAACAGAGAGCCACACTCGTACAGGCTCACTCGATCTTCCTGACAGCGCACAGCAGCAGAGCCGGCGCAGACAGACGCCTCCGTGACGCGCCGGCTCTTCCCTTTAATTCTAGATATGAAAGAAGACCCTTGGGATCGAGACTCAAAAATAATGACCCAAGTCTGGCAAGGAAATCTCCAAACAAGCCAGCATCATTTACACGGGCCCTGCGGAGGCCTTGCAGTCCGTCACCACAAAACAAGGGCCAAAGCAATCACTCTGGCCATGTGACATGTCTAATGCGATGTCTCCCAGGGGCCTGCTTTTTGCGGTGGCATAAAATGCGTTTAAAGTGCACTTTGTAGAAGAGGGGCACAAGAAGCCACAGGTCAGAAGCAATTAAAATGCCAGAAAAGCATCGCTTATGCACTGCTCTGCTTGGGGCCGCAGATGTCATCACTGAGACAGGCACAGGCACTGTCAAAGGGAAATCTGGGTATTTAAATCTAAACTTTGTGACGTGCAGTCACACAGCACCCACACTGAAGGAGTTATTTATAGCAGATGCGTGACCTGCTCCTGAATCTGTCACCTCTGCCTTAGTCCCTTATCCTAAGTTTTAGTCTATGGCAGGCATATCAGGAAGCTCCTGTGATACTCGGCTGAGCGCTTCCCACTTTGCTATCCAGTATCCGTGTCGTTTACAAGAACCCACCATTTTCTTTCACTCCCCAGTATCCACATAGCTCTATGTCACCGCTAAACAACTCGCAAGAACTCCCACCACCAGCAACCTGTCAGAACCATCTCCCAGATCACAGGTAATCCACTAAGGCACACTCGACATGGGCCACGCTGCACGCGAAGCCTTTTTTCAGTGTTTGGCTCGTTAAAAACCCAGCTTGAAGTGTTATGAAGGCAGCTCTTCATGCCTGCTGATGCTCGTCGGCAGCCTCTAGGATACCGATGCAGAGATACAATTAACATAAGCTGTCTTGTGGCTGCTCTGGGACTGCTTAGCTACAATTGTCAAAGTTAATTACTCTAAGACATAGACAGGAGGGCTGCGATCCTGATCAGGCAGGATATAAACTTTGTACCTCCTCAGAGTCCAGAGGTAATACATTTCTAAGAGAAACAAACACTTCTATAAAGTGATGCCAGCAGAAAGATTAGCTTTGAGGTGTGATCTGAATAATTCTATAATTACACACAAAGTCCCCCAGAGAATAACAAATTCATATTTCATGAAGGAGACATTTCACACCGCAGCCAGAATATTATAAAAGGCGTTTGCATAATTTAAACGGTATGGAATCATATGCAGAGAAATTAGCCAAAGTGGGCAATTACCAAATGCGTTGGATTATTTCACGCCATGTCCCAGAAAGCCCCCATCGCGTCCTTTCCTTTATTTCCCAGCTCTATAGCCCATGTGAGATAAAGCCAAAGGCAGAGTAAATACTGCCCCCTCACTGGCCCTGAAGATCAGCCCCATATGTTCCCGCGGCCGTCTGCTCCCCAGGTCCAGGCTGGGTCGCTGGGATTCCCCTCCAGCTGGAGCGGGACGTCAGCTGGCACCACGGCTCACCAAGCACCATGTGCCCAGACGTCAGCTCATCTCGGTACCCACATGTGGACAGGCAAAGACAGGGAAGCCCAGTGGCGTGTGCCAGTGTGAGTAATGGTAGCTTTGGGCGGGGGGGGGTGGTGTCTCTGTGTGGACATGTGTGTCAACTGCTGTCAGACTGGCTGTCTGGCCACACTGGATAAAAATCCTTTTAGAGGGATATAGATGTAAATTTAAAAATAAATGAAGGCATGTTTCTGTCAATACGCTGCACCTCACTCTCAGGAATCTTTTCCCCGGCATTATTACCTGCATCCCACACCGCAGCACTTCCCGAAAGGGGTCAAACTCATTTCTGAATGTGTACAAATTACAGCAAACCGTCCGCAGTAGAATCCCATTCTACTCCTTCTGGGGTTAGCGGAGGGTGAGATGGAGGATGGGGGTGGGGCTGACGGGGTTAATCAAGTGGTGTAAGGCAGACTTTCACAGAATAAGCCATGGGTCCACACTGTCCCATACGTGCAATTTGTGATTAACACTCCCCATTCTTTCCTCTCATTTCTCCTATTCTTCATTCTCTCCAAAAGAGATAAAGGTTTATCGCAATAATAACAGAAAAAGGAAGTGTATTAATATCCATCCATCACAAGGCACACACACCATAAACTCACACAAGCATTCTTTCACACAGGCACACCTACTGGCAATCTGGTAACTCCAATTAACCTCAGCATGTTTTTAGACTGTGGGGGGAAACCAGAGTACCGACAGGAAACCCCATTATGACATGGAGAGAACAAGCAAACTCCACACACGAAACCATAGTGGGGCTCAAACCCTGGTCCCGAAGGTGTGAGGCGACAATGCCCACCCCTGCAAAGTGGGGCTCGAACCCGGGTTCCGGAGGTATGAGGTGGCAATGCCCACCCCTGTATAGTGAGGCTCGAATCCGGGTCCCGGAGGTGTGAGGCGACAATGCCCACCCCTGTATAGTGGGGCTCGAACCCGGGTCCCGGAGGTGTCAGGCGACAATGCCCACCCCTGTATAGTGGGGCTCGATCCCGGGTCCCGGAGGTGTGAGGCGACAATGCCCACCCCTGTATAGTGGGGCTCGAACCTGGGTCCCGGAGGTGTGAGGCGACAATGCCCACCCCTGTATAGTGGGGCTCGATCCCGGGTCCCGGAGGTGTCAGGCGACAATGCCCACCCCTGTATAGTGGGGCTCGAACCCGGGTCCCGGAGGTGTGAGGCGACAATGCCCACCCCTGTATAGTGGGGCTCGATCCCGGGTCCCGGAGGTGTCAGGCGACAATGCCCACCCCTGCACTACATTATTACTACTACTACTGCTGCTGCTTTTCTCTTCTCACAACTCACATCTATAAAAATGTCAGCTTTGGCACCCTGTGAGGTGAATCTGAAGTTTACGCGCAAAAAGTTCTCTCACGCCTCTCCTCCTCCGGCTCAGCCATGGCTGTCCTTCTTCAGGTAACCCTACAGCACAGAATGCTTCATCTCTCACTCCTTATCGTCCACACGCACCTTCAATCCCTTGTCCGTGTCTCTGCCTCCACATCAGAGGTGAAAAACACTGTTACCCTGCGTATCCGCTGCATGTGACCCGGCGTAAACCTCACCTCCTTATAACACTGCCACCACGTTGTGATGATGCAACACCATCAGTGTGACACAATAAAGAATAAGAGCTCTCCTGAAAAGGCCGACTCCCCAGTGCCTGTAAACAGCAAATTCCTCTTCTGCTGCCATCGGGGGCTACATAATCAGGTGCCACCCCCTCCCTGTTTAAACTGTTTTAATGCCACCCCATTAACTGCTGGGGTGCATCAAAGTAAAGAACCTTCGTATTAGCACCGTCTTCAACAAAACACACAGGAGGAGCATTTAACGAAAATCTTGAAGAATCCTAGTGTGTTTACACTCAGGGGTGAAGATTGCCTGCCTAAAACCAGAAAAGTTAACCAGCATTTTTCGATTATCTCTGCAGTAATCATATACCATCTCACATAAGGGCTTATTAAATCACCTTATGTAAAGAGTATAATGCGCTAAAGCTAATTTGCAACACCTACATGCTGTTCAATGAATTTTACATGTATGTTATTACCCCAATCTGAGCCTGGATAAGCCGTATGCAAAGCTGAGGGATGGATGGATGGATGGATGGATGGACGTTATTGCCCTTTTGTTAGCACTTAATCCGAATGTGACCCTGCACAAAAGGCCATCAGTCCCCTGCTAGCAGCCCACACCTTGGCACTGTCACATCTGCCAGTCCTCTGGAAGAGCCCATATATTTCTTCAGCAAAGAGGGGGGCGGGGTTTAGCAGGGATGTCTCTTGCACTAAAAAATGCGCCATCTTGCATGCGGTAATCTAACGCTCCCCTGTGCCCTCAGGTCCCATCAGAATGAGGTTTATGGGCGACTTCCTGTCTGGCCTTAAGATTCCCAGCATGCTAGATGGTTCGCCAAGCGCTGGCTCTTTCTCAGTGGGAAGTTTACGGCATGTTGTGCCCGCGAGGTCATGCGTGGCACCCCACCCCCAATCTCTTTGCAATAACCATGTGACCTCCGGACTAGCCGGGCTGCCATAAGGATATGCTTATCATCACCTCAGCCTGTGGATTCATGCTAAGGGCACATGGGTAACGTGCAGGTAGGGGGCGGTAGGCGAGTATCTTTACACACTCGTCACGTTATTTATTACTAAAAAGTGCATTACTGTTTATTTGTGGTTTCTTTACCTATCCTTTGATGTGTCTTTGTTGTTATTCGATGATGATGCCCAACAGGTTTATATGCAGTTGGCAAAGACAAAAAGGGAATTGTGATTATGGTGTGATTCAGAAAATACACCTGATTCACATCATGAGTGGTGTTTTAAGAGCTTGTAAGCCATTAATTCCCATTTTAGCCCACAGAGCTGAGAGACCGAATGATACCTGAGCGGATTCTGTAAGAAAGGTTGCACTGCTGATGCAGAGCTGTTGACAGTGGGGGGCGCCAGAGGGCAGTGGGAATCTTCGGGAAGTTGAAACTTCATAACTGTATTCATCCATCCATCCATAACCAACTCAGAGCTTATCCAGGAGAGGGTCACAGAGAGCCTGGAGTCTAACCGAGGACACAGAGCACAAGGCGGGGGACACTCTAGCAGGGTATGGTGGGGGGGTCACCTTGGACGGGATGCTAGTCCATCGTAGCACAGGCATAACTGTGAGTCTGAGTACCTATTAGCGATGGGTGGGGCTCAAACCTCCAGCCTTGAAAATAAGTGCACAAATTAAGTTTGATGCAAGGACTACGGAAAATGTGTAAGTCAGAAGTATAAGTGAGAACTGCTGCCACAGATCTATAACAAAACCCCCCACTAGAATGATAATAATGCACTGTACCTCTTCATCACAGCACAGCACACATGCTGCGTCCTTAATAAGATACAAAGATCTGGGGTAGCTAGTCACAGACAGGCTGAATTTTACTTCACAGGGTGGCTGCAGGACCCGAGGCTGCCCCTTTCAAACGCCCGCCCCACCAGGCTGTGAAATCCAGCCACACACGGAGTCACGATTACGGGGAAGCAAAGCCGTCTCTCCTCATCAGAACCTGGGCACCACGGCACGAGAGCACGGAGGCCGAGGCTGCCTTCCACACCGCAAATGAGTAAAGAGCTGGCAGCAGGGGAGCTGTGGAAAAGGCCGCTGCAACTATCATGCAAAAGCTGCAGCCAAAGACCCACATTAAATCAAAACTGAAACCAACACCCACTCAAATACCAATGACTGACACTTCTCTGGATTGGAGCAAACTGCTTTGCCCCAAGATGTGACTCAGCGGGGTCGCATGTGGGAATCCCCCTCCACCCAATAAAAGTAGCTGCCCAATTTATTGCCTGAAAGAGCCTGAGGGTTTGAAAAGGATGGCAAGCGTGGTGGGGGCACTGCAGCCATCTCCATGGGTTCAGTCCGGCGAAAAGCGAGAGGCGTGGAGAGAGAGTGAGTCAGAGGGAAAGGGGAGCTAACTCTAAGCAACTGAAGATTAGCTACAGCGCATCTCCTGTGCTGACAGGTTCTGACATGGCCCTTCTGTCAGCATGCAGACCGGGAGGGTGGGACACACCACAAAAACACCCAGCAGAGAGGAGAAATAGCAACCCCCCCACATCCACCTCATAGTCACTCACAGTGCAGCCCAGAGTGCTGTAGAGATGGTCTATTCTAGACAAAGCAACAACAGTGCAGTAAAACAGGCTGTAAAAAACTAGCTAAAGCTAACAGTCAGTAAAAAGCTCAGATGAGTTTTTTGCCCTGCCTGTGACAGAGGTGATGATCCACCCCCCTACCTCCTTCACCCTCCCAGGGTTGGAGTGTTAAGGCATCAGAATCTGGCTGTATCTCTGTCACAGGGACTCTTGTGTGGGGAATGGGGGTAAGGAGCAGCTGGCATGGGATTATGGAGGGAAAGATCTTGGTGGATCTGCAGATGATACTAGAAGGACTAGGTAGGTGAATGTGGCCAAAAAACAGCAGATGCAGGCGGCCGGGGAGGTAGGTGTGTGGCCAGGAGCAGGAGTGGCAGGTGGGCGGACAGGGAGCAGGAGAGGCAGGCGGGCAGACAGGGAGCAGGAGAGGCAGGCGGGCAGACAGGGGAGGCAGGCGGGCAGACAGGGAGCAGGAGAGGCAGGCGGGCAGACAGGGAGCAGGAGTGGCAGGTGGGCAGACAGGGAGCAGGAGACAGGGAGCAGGAGCAGGAGAGGCAGGTGGGCAGACAGGGAGCAGGAGTGGCAGGCGGGCAGACAGGGAGCAGGAGAAGGCAGGCAGGCAGACAGGGAGCAGGAGAGGCAGGCGGGCAGACAGAGAGCAGGAGAGGCAGGCGGGCAGACAGGGAGCAGGAGCAGGAGAGGCAGGCGGGCAGACAGGGAGCAGGAGCAGGAGTGGCAGGCGGACAGACAGGGAGCAGGAGACAGGGAGCAGGAGCAGGAGAGGCAGGCAGGCAGACAGGGAGCAGGAGACAGGGAGCAGGAGCAGGAGAGGCAGGCAGGCAGACAGGGAGCAGGAGTGGCAGGTGGGCAGACAGGGAGCAGGAGAGGCAGGCAGGCAGACCGGGAGCAGGAGAGGCAGGCAGGCAGACAGGGAGCAGGAGTGGCAGGTGGGCAGACAGGGATCAGGAGTGGCAGGTGGGCAGACAGGGAGCAGGAGAGGCAGGCGGGCAGACAGGGAGCAGGAGTGGCAGGTGGGCAGACCGGGAGCAGGAGTGGCAGGT
>JABFEB020000001.1:1786855-1817383 GCA_019775895.2 Stomatorhinus ivindoensis
CCCCCCCCCCCCCCGCCCCCCCCCGCTGCCAGGGCAAAACGGTGGCAGGTCACACTGCAGCCACGCCTGCCCCTTTACCCCCATGCCGCTGGTAAGTCTCTGTCTTTAGCTCGAATGCTGCAGTCGCCCCCAAATCCTCAGCCCTGTCAGGCGCAAACAGCTGCACAGCTGCCTGTGATACACTCTATTAGCAGCGTGACGCACAAACGCACACGATACAGCATCCCGGAAGCATATAAATCAGACATTGTTTAAATGCCGGATAATCATCATGCTATTTATACGTCTAAATTCTACAGTATTGGCTGCAGGAGAAACAGACCCATAAAGTAAAGATGGCTGAGCTGGGGGTTGCAGGAATTTCCAGACCGACTGATACATCTTCTAATTTAGCCAAGACCAATCATGCTGAAACAAAACAGCAAAAGGGCCCAAGGATCTATCAGGATTCAGGAGAAGCTGTGTGTACCCTGCCTTCCTGTTGACCCGCAGTGCGAAGCGGTAATTCCAGCTGTTCCTCAGCAGGGGGAGTCATTATGGGGGTGAAAGTGAGGCTCGCAGTATCACAGAGAGCGTGGGACAGTCCTCTTTCCCCCAAGTCGGGGATCTGCTCAACATGTTCATGCCTACAAAGTAATAAAAGCACAGCAGCCACTGGTGCGTGTCGATGTAATTACAGCACATGCAACATTCAATAGTCGCCTGATGTAGACTAGAAGAGGATCAACCGGTGAAATGGCAAAAAGCATCACCGTGCAACATGGGGAAGGCTGCACTGGGAAGCTTCCCATTCATTTTTCATAGCGAAATAGAATCACGTGATCCTGGATCCTTCTTGTCAGTGGATCTATTTGCACACATTTGCATATTTAGCACGTAATTATACAACACAAACCAGCCAGGACTGGAACTACTCAGAAAGTCCTGCCATTTATTTATAAGCTGTTAATAAGGAAGAGGAGAGATACATGGAGATTAAACACAAACACAGCCAAACACAGTATAAGTGTGTCCAGAACATCTGCTCCAGATAACCCGGCATCATGGTCTTTCCGTTCTGTCATTGCTCGAAGGTCTCTTCGCTACCAAGACACTACAAATTGTGATGTGATGGTACACTGTGATTCCACCACACACCAGCAGGGGGTGATCAGCAGCACGCAGGTTGGTGATAATCATAGTTATCTCAGTCACAAGAAGAATGGGAGCAGGACAGTCTTCCACAGGAAGGCTTTATAGCCCATGCTTGCAAGAAGGCCAGAGAGACCGGAGAGGACAGGCCGTTCAGGGAAAGACCTTCTGGAAGACTCTGTCACCTCTGACTGACCCCAGCCTGCTAGGGGAGAGAGGTGCTTTCCCACACCACCAGAGACCACAGCCCGTCTCCACAAGGCTTGCGTATATTTTCTTTTTTCCCCTAAATAACCCTCGCCACTGGGACCTCATCTCTCCACGCCTTCCTGCCTGCCACACAATTCCTGTGTGTTTCGGTTCATGTGTGATTATACTGGCAGTCATGCAGGGGACACCCGGTGCCGAAACACAGCCTCACAGCAGCCTCACAGCAACCTCACAGCACCCTCACAGCAACCTCACAGCACCCTCACAGCAACCTCTCAGCACCCTCACAGCACCCTCACAGCAACCTCACAGCACCCTCACAGCAACCTCACAGCACCCTCACAGCAGCCTCACAGCAACCTCACAGCACCCTCACAGCAACCTCACAGCACCCTCACACCACAAGCACATCCTCTCATCACAAATGCTGCCCTTTGGTTCCTCTCTATACCCACCATGACCCTCTTTGCTGATTAGAAAGGTTATCATCCATCATAAGCTACAGAGCCACACGTCTGTCTATTTAGTCACATTCATTGGCTACATGCACATGACTGTAAGCATTTTTCTAGCAGTCAGACATAAATAAAATAGGTATGTTGTGTTTTGTTTGGTGTGTCCCTTCTATGCTTCCATGTACATACATGGAAACACACATGCATGTCTGCAGTGGAGGGTGTAGTATGGTGTTGGTGGCCCCATCTCCAGCCTACCAAGCCTTGCTCATAGTGAAGTTGAAGACATGCGGGAATATCTGTGCATGTGGACTTTGTAAAGACATCGTGAGATTTTCAAGTCAAACTGGAGGCATCCAATATACAGACGATATGAGTGAGCAACTATGGGGCCTTAAACTTTTTTATAACAGGTTTACAACAGGTTGCTTCCGAAAAGCCCATTTTTGGGTATCCCAGTGACAGGTGGCCTCATTACCCACGTCACAAGCAGATGCGTCATGGGAAATTTTAAGAGTACAAAGAAAATAGAGCCTTCTGGGCTCTGCCAGAACCTGAGATGAGGAGGAAAACCAAGAGGGTTATTTTTCTGACAGGAGAAACGTTGCATACAGAGGAACATGAAGCGGTACTGAAAATATCTGAAAATTAAAGGTTCGGCTCCTATCGACTTTTCAGCATCGTGCTGAGGGGCACCAAAGTTGTATTTCAGGAGCTTTGAAGTTAAATGAAAGCGTAAACAAACAGGTTCATTACGCAAATTTTAAACAAATAAGTGATGATGCCCTGGAAAAATCTGTTTATAATACCAAACCAAACTCCTTCACAAAAGTCTTTTTCTGAAAAGTTACACATGAAATTCCACATAAGATACTCAATTAAAAGTTGATATAATTCAGCAGAGTCCCTATGGTAAACAGTCTACAGCTACAATAATCCATTTCCCATTCCCACCTGCGGCCAAATGCTGCCCCACTCCCCTCGTCGTACTGGGAATATCCTTCTCCTGATGATTGGCCAGTCTGACATCCTCTAAATGTCATTACATGCACAGTGGTAGCCATGGTAGTAGGTGGAGGATATTTACAGTGATGGTTACCGCTTATAAAGGAGCTGATCCACAGTGACACATCTTGCACCTCAATTGACGGAGGCCCGTCTGCCTGCATTAATTGAAATGCAGCTTGAGGGAAAATGATTTCTAGTCAGCTGACATCCCGAAATAAAACAAGTTACTATACCAATCAGGCTACAGTCAGACATGTCTCAAATGAAATGGAGGAGTTTAGCAGAAAGAGCAACTTATTTTAGCGTCACGTATAGCCACGGCTGACACGCTAAAGAAATGCAGATGTCCCTAAAGCCACATCGTAGAGGGAAGCTGAACTTCAAACAGACTGAGTATATCACAGCTTACAGGAGAATGCGAAAGCTGGGTAAACCATAACAATGCTCCTTATGTTGGCTGTCCCACAAACTAGATGAACCCCCCTTGCCCCCAGACAGTGCATAATTTGACATACGACAGGTAGCTGACAACAAGACCCTGTGAAACCAGCAGGGACATGTACAGAACAAGAACAGGGCCGGGTACAGAACAGGAACCACTATCAGCCAGGTTCCCAGACCCTCAGAACTTCCACGTGACAGAGGGGATCCAGATAAGCAGGCATGACCATAAAATCCCCCAATAAGAGTCTAAAAGAAAAGTGTTGCTGGTCTATTCCAGCAGATTAGGAGTGATCTAGAGATCACCCCTTAGCCAGTGTGAAACGCTGAGGGACAGAGCTGGCCTGTAGTGACAGGCAGATATGTGTGAATGGACAAAGTCAAGCAGCCCGTTCAGAGCAGCCACCGCGCTGCCCGTGCAAATGGGATGAGCCACATAATTAATTCAATTTTCTCTTCATGGAGCTGCTAAGTAGTCTCGAGGTGTCCCATTTCTCAATTCAATTTGTTATCAACCCTGTTGTGAATTAACACAAGGCATTGCAGTGCTTCTGACATTTTCCACGCACCCTTAACTCATTTAGTAACACCAGAAAAATCCATCCAGTACCCACTAGGGCAGGGTTATTAAAATCACGGTCCTTGAGGTCCGAGCACTGCTGGTTTTCCAGCCTTCTTTTACCTGTCAGTCAGGTGTGAAGCCTCTGACCAATCAGAATCAGTAATTATTAAACTAACTGCCTGGGAGAACTGAAAACAAGGACTGGATTTGGAATCGAGGTCCCCGCACTAGGGTCTCCATGTGCATGCTATGCCACTGCATGCGCTGGCAGTGCGCCAGAGAAACAGCGCCCTCTGCAGGTTGACTGCACACTAGTTACAGGCTGCTGACCTTCCCATAGCCACAAGAGCTTTGGGTTTTGACTTCTATTACCTCACGAGTGCAGAACCCAGGCGAGTCACTGAGTAGAACTGCAATCCTGGTTTCATGACTAGTATCAGTCATTGTAATCATCAGATAATGAGGGTGGGGGACACTGTTCATTATTAATCAATTTACTGAAAACAAGAAAACGTCAGCTAGTGGAACAGAAACGGCCATGTTTGTATAATCTCGATGATGGAAAACCCTGATCGGAGTACAGGATCTTTCCACTTTCGCCGGTCAGCACACAGTGATCTTTGAACTGGCTACACCCAACTCTGATACCTGTTGATAGGAACGAAATCTGAATCTGAACGAAAGCACATCGAACACCCCCCACCCCCAACACTGCCACCCCCGTTCTATAGCAAAGATCTAAGGCATGTGATGTTACGGATCTGGGCCCTAGCCAGCAAGGCTGGGATGTGCAGGGTGGAGCGGGAACAAGCTCCCAAGGAACAGGAGGGTATGAGAGAGACCAGCACAGCTGAAGCTCATAAGTCCTCAGAAAATCCACTCTCAGATAACATCACACAAGGTGGCATTCTGGGAAGCAAGTGAGCTGACGTCAGCCTATCACACAGCACGTCTCACTCCTTGGCCACTCCCTACTTATCATTCATCCTGTTACGCATGTGAACGACGGACCTCCGTGATACTTCAGCTCCCTGTGACCCGAGAAATCCGGGCCAGGCTGTCACCCCGCTCAGACAGGCTGATGAAACACACCGGACTCTGTCCAAGTTCTCCATTAACGGCTGGGGCACAGGGCCAGCCCAGGAGCACGGGGACCGGAGTGGAGCGGGAAGCCAGAGGTGCCTCTGCGGCCACTCTGCCGGCAGGCGTCACAGACTCTCATTACCTCAGATGTTTTATGGCTATATCTCTCCCATGAATTATTCAACTTCAGAAAAGACTATTAAAAATACATAGGGACACGGCCACACATTATTCTCTCATTGGCGGAGGACAGGTACTGATGGCTGTTCTTTAACACTGGGGGTAATTAGAGCCAACACTCCCCATAAGCTGTGAGGAAATGCATCCATCATTTGTAAGTATCATCGCCAGGGCCTTGTCGTGGAAATGGCTCATCACTGCAGACCTTGGAAGAGACTAACCTCAGAGGCTTCCATTCACACAGGACAGCTGCCCTCCATCATTCCACACCTCACATCACATGGAGTTCTTTCTATTCTGTTCTGCAATGTGATCCACCGTGTTCCAGCACCTCCTGTCATGTACACAGGCCCAGGACCGCTGTTGACTGCTTTCCACCACACAAACCCTCATTCATAGCAAGCTGGTCACAGCATTTTCCCAGAATTGGCACCTTGACTACAAAACTTAATTCTTTTCTTGCTGTTTTCCTTTTCATTATTTTTGTTTAAATATCAAATATCTCAAGAAATTCTGCAGGGTCTTTATGACATTACACAGAACCTTTAGGTCCATCAGACAGAAACGATATCACACAGTACCTACATTATTCAGAACATTCACCGCATCACAGATCATGTATATGACATCACACCGTATGCATATGACATGACATAGTACCTATATGACATCACTCACAATATATCACTCACATCATTTGGTGCTCAGCATCTCACACAACAGAGTAATGAAGTTGGTCAGTATGCTGTGTATGCACCCAATTCCAAGTCAAAGTAAAGATATAAAAACCAGAGCGGATCTGCTCAAGGCTCGAACTGCTAGTCAATGTGATGAATTTATCTCCTTCCATCTACTGCTTATTTCACTTTACTGATAATATACCCACAAAAACAACTGCAGGCCACAGAGATGTAGGTATTCATAAGAAAAAAAGCAGGAGAATAAGGGCAGGAAAAGCAAACATTTTGCAAATGGCTTTTGCGGGGTGCACCTGTTTGTGTGATCTCTGCTTGCGCGGTACGGTGGTGATGCCAAAAATTAGCCGCCCAAACGTTCATGCCATGTGTGTGTGAAATTACAGCTTCGGTGAGAGTCCACACCACGCTTCCAAACAGCAAGACACATTAATGCCGCTGACCGCCTCACCCAGCCTGCGCCTGCTCAACCGAAATCACCAAGAAGCACAAAGAAGCACCTACTAAACATAAATATGTTTTCTCATTATAGCTTAATAAGAAAGGCATTACTATAGTCAGCAATCTCTATTAAATCGTGCATTAAACGTAATTTATGTTACCGGTAGAGTTATTATGGTGCAGTTATTATTAATACCGTCTGCTGTCATAACTTCGATTAGCCTGCTATCCAGCTACCCAAGGAGAACACGCTCTCTGGTGATAGAAGCATGGGGAGGGGGGCTTGTCTCCACACCTTCACGCCTCCCTGCCCCGCTTATGAGTCATGATGAGCAACAGTAGGAGCACGCCACAGGTCACTTCCAGCAGTCACGCTACGCTACACATGCACAGCAAAGAGCACCGCTCTCTGGCCACCGGACGCCCGGACATCGGGAGTCACCTGCGCCTCACCACCTGGGCCCTACCAAAGTCCCTCCAGTAGGGCTTCCAAACAAGCCTTTCCTCTACTCCCCTCCTTCAACCCAAGGCAAGACAGAGGCGTCCACTCCATCCGATCAGACAAGCAAAATCATTCGCTGAATGCTTCAGCCAGTAGAGGTGCCATGACACCCCCTGCTTTCATGGCGCGGCATGCCTTCTGTCACCACACGGGGAGCAGTGTTAAGTCACCTTGGTTTTCTCAGACTCCCCTAGGTTGCTGAGATTGTGGCTCCCCCAATCAGAGGGCTCTTTAACAAGTCATGTGACATGTGAATTTACAACAAACAGAGTGCCTTATATTCTGCCCACACTCTTTTCTGGAAATGTCTAAGAGTTAAGGATGACAGGACTGGAAACCAAAAATAAAAATGAAACAAAAAATTTAATAAAAACTTTATATGTAACCCCAAAGCTGAATGTGCCCAGAGGTGAATATCCAAAGAAAAAACTACAACTTACAGGATTAATTAAATTACATGAAACTGAACATTTTTTCAGAAAAAAAATAATGCACATATTTTTCAGGGTTGCTAATCTTATAATGAACGGCTTAATCTTTGTTAATTAGCTAAATGCAGTCTGATCACTGACTGCAGCACAGTGGAGTATTTTCCCAGATAAATTAACAGAGGTAACAGCAGTGAGGGGGGTGGCATGTCACTGCGGAGGAGGGGCGTCAAGTAAATTTATGTTTGTTCTAACCCTAACCCTAAACCTAACCCTAACCCTCCCATCAGCTGCTGAACTGCCAATTCCATCTTCCCATCTTCATGTGAACGCAAAGCTCTGTGACTTCCAGGACACATAACCCAAAGAGCATCGAAAAAGACGATAATATTACACCTAAATTAAGAGTAAATGCCCAAGGCTCACTCAGTTCAGGGGATATATTTTTGACATCCTTTAAGTAGATTTTTGGAGTTTGATGGAAGTTCTTCAGTGGATTACATGAGGACTGAATTAGGTTTGGTTGCCAACACTGTAACATATGATGAGGAAGCTGGATTTTAAATAATAACTCAAAAACAACAAAATATGGAGTGAATTTAGGAAATTTGCTCTTGAATCGTCCTTTTCAAAAGTTTAAGTAATACCTGTTACATTCCTGCTCTAACAGAGAACAATACCAAGTAACTGGTTTACTTTGCAACCAATGGTAGCATGTGGACAGGCGATGGACCCCAAAATGTGTCCTGTTTATACCACCTTGCTATTTATGCAGGTTCCTGCCCGCCTAATCTAACTGTGCTGTATCCATAGCTGCATTCTTTGCGTTCAAAGTAACAGCCTCACACTGCTGAACTTGGAGATTTGCCGTGAAGGCAGGTGCTTATGAATATTCATCATCGGTGAAGTAATACCTTTCTGGGTGGCGATTCCAATCACGATCAATACGCTTCTGTACCCACCAATCACTCAGTATTAAAACATGCCGAACCTCAGTTGCTCATGAATATTTATGAGGCGAACACCAGAACAGTAACATTTTAAAGAAAAAAGAAACAAATATACAATCTGTGGTCCTGATAAACGAAGCGGTGACTGTCCTTTCTAGCCTGATGCACCTGAGACAGCGGACGCATACAATTCAAAACAACAAACTCAAGCACCATGAAATGTTGGACTGGCTCGAAGGACATTTCTTGGGTCATTTCCTCATCACACTTTTATAAACTCGCTTCACTGCTCTGACTGGTGTCCAATACCTGCAGTGGAGTTCCTGCCACATATGACTGTGAGCTCAGCAACATGAAATATAAGAAATGCACAATAAACCAAGGAAATACCATCTGCATCAGAATAAGGAAAGACAGGGAAATATCGTCCTTCTAAACCACAGAATGAAATGGCTCCAAATGGACACAAAACAGACATAGAGTATGTTAAAGAAGACTAAGATTGAGGATGGACACAGAACGGATATAGTGTATGAGGAAGAACACAGAAGTTATCTGGACTCCATCGTCCAAAGGTAAAGCAGTATCATATAGACTCAGTTGTTCAATGGTTTACGAGGGTAAGGACCAACAAACCAAAGGGCTGCGGAAACACTATCAAAATCTCTTTCTGAGCTGAGATTCTTTTAGGACATCTACACACCTTGTACTACATGCCTACCAATATGCATAACATTGGGAAAGCATGCACGATATATTGGTTAACATATTGGTATTGGTCCATGTTTATTTAAAATGAAGACATCGGCATCAGTCAATGCGTTAATGTTGATCGATACTGCCAGCTGACATTTATACCTTGGTTAATACTCAAAGTTAGCAGCACTAGACCAAAACACACAGCCACTAAAATAATGGAGATGCATTGTACAATAAGCCATTTTCCGTAGTGGAGGTCGAGGGGTTTGTTAGGTTTATTTACCTCTTGGAAGCTCGTTGAAATCTCCCAAATTGGCAGTACTTTGCTGACGCATCACTCATTGCATTATATCGCGTGGCTGTTCTTAACAGATTAATGTTAAGAAGTAATGTCACCATCGGTTTCACTACAGATCTTTGGAGCTCAGCGGTTACCCAGTTATTGGTATCGGAATTTTGTCAAAAAAAAGACAAAATTCTTTTGCCTATCGGTATCAGCCAAAATTAGATAAAAATATCTGCTATTGCTATAGGTCAATATTTCCACATCGGCGCACCACTAACTGAATGTGTGGCCTACACCATACTACAGTTCTCACATCCTAGGCCACACCCCTGGGGGCCACACCCCCAGGGGCCACACCAATGCCACAGTGATGATTTTCAACCAGCTCCAGGCTTGTTCTCATGTGGATCTTTGGGATCATCTTTCCCACTCACATGTCTGCTGGCCTTAATGAGCTCCACACGCAGGGAGGTGTCTGTGGAGGCCTGTATTCCGTTACCAGCACAAGCATCCATCTATCAGATTTCTAACAGATGTTTAAATATTAATGTGACAAAACAGTAAATAAGGACCTGACTGTAATCAAATGCAATCTCATTTCCTGAGAGTAAATGACTTAATTGTTCTAATTCCTCACCAGGCTTGTGAGTAACAAATGGGGCAAGAACCTCACCGGTTGAAAAGCGGCTGTTGCAAATTTGAACTCAATCCTAGGGGAACGTTATGGAAAACATTTTACATCATGTCACTAAAAAAAGCAGAAGAGAGTATATCAATGGCCCTCGCGGCTAATAAACACACGTAAAGTGTGTGTTTGACACCACTTGTCCACCAGAGCATCAAGCAAGCTGTGCATGGCTCATCTAATTAAAATGCAGGCCGCACCTTTGGCACTCATAGGGCTGATAGTGAAGGCCACCCGGCCTCAGCTGAGGGGAGACGTGTTTTTAATAGGACTTCTCTAACTGGTTGTCACAGCTGAACTTAATCTGATCCAACACCAAACAGCGTGGAGGTCAAAATGCTACCACTCGAACCCCTCGGAGTCAGACGCTGAGCTTCTGTCTCCCAGAATGCTGGCTGACACACTTATTTTTAGAAACAGCCCTGTGGTGTTAGAGTAAAAACATATAGGGAGCTTGATGGCGACACAGGAAGCAGAACCGTGTGCCTGAAACGTCCTGCCTACAAGGCAGGGGAACAGAAAGGAGACTCACCTTGAAGAGCCGGAGGATGTTGGCGACCATGATAGACACAGAGCTGGCAGAAGCCCCGATGACGCCCACGATCTTGTCTGGCTTGGCAAAGATGGGTGGGTCACCATTGGCACAGCGGACGTCAGAGGAGTCCTTCTCGATGAGCGCCTGCACAAAGGTGAGCGACTGCTCCAGGGCATAGGTGTCTCGTGAGCAGGTGTCCAGGATGCGAGCACCCAGAGTGATGTTGGGCAGCAAGTCGGGATCCTTGTTGATCTGGTCAACGGCAAAGAGCATGGCTTCCAGCCGGTGGATGCCCTTCTCCTTCTTGAGCTCACCACATGGCACGCCACGGTCGCCACGGGCATGAACAGGGAACAGGCCACCGAGGACGATGTCGCCGTCCAGCCTGATGGAGTGGGCATGCTCCTGGGCCTCTGTCTTCTGCATGGAGGTCAGAAGCCAGCAACACTTGGCTGTTAGCAGGAAGAAACACTGGCAGGATACAGATCTGCGTTTGGAGGCCCTTGCCATGGTGACAGGGGGCAGGATGCAAACTCGGGGGCAGGGGCGGGGTCTCGAAGTGACGCGGAGTAAGAGCAGCAGGCGACGGTCCGCTGGTGGACGTAGGTCGCAAGTGGCACCATCAGTGCCTTGCTCTACATCAGCATCCAGCCATGTGCTCCGAGCTCCTGGGAGGGTGAGCCTGGACCTTTATAACATCCCAGCCGCACGTGGCTCGCATTTCAAGAAGGAGGAGAGCAGAAGTGGAGACCTGGGAGGGACAGACACAGATGCTTAAGTACAGAGCTGGCTTCTGATGCAACCCGAAATGTCACCTCCTAGAGATCCTGACCGGAAGCAGACAAAAGCAACCGCATTGTTTCCTCTACTCTAGACACCAAGAGCCTATATAGACATACTCACCCAAAAAAGAACATCAACAAATCAACAAAGGAGCTTCTATGAGTGCCCAACTTGTAAAACATGTAAGGTTATCATAAGTCTGACCGAAAAAAACACAAAGCCCGATGCTCAGGAAGAATACAATACAGACACTCCTCTACTTATGAACTTTCAAGTTACAAACTTTCAGATATACGAACGAAGAGGACTGTAAGTCCAAATTGTGTTCATTGGGCTCCAGTTTCCTGTCCACAACATCAATTTTCTTTTTCTGTGTGCCAATTCTGGGTATTATGACTTCTGGTCGCTACTCCCACCACACAGCAGCATAGCGTGTGTACTCCCAGCATCCTAGTTCTTTGTATGTATACCCTTAAAATTATGTTAAATACAACTTCCAAACATTTCAAGTTATGAACGGTCATTCGGAACGTATGTCATTCAAAAGTAGAGGAGCGTCTGTATAGTTATTGTTTTTCCTAAATTTAATCTTGGTTTTATCTTATCACTAAGAATATCCCCATAATATACTGCCAACACAGTGCTGATGCCTCCATTTTCTGTAGTTACTTACCCATGTTAGATTCCTGGCCCACTGGGGCCATTCCATTAAGCAATGGTCACAGTTTTGGTGAGACAACAGCCTGCTGGCCATCTCCCTTCCTAAGGCCAATTTACCAGCACTACCTTGAACACCTGGAAAAATCCACAGCAAACATGTGGCGAGGGGCACTAGAGCTACACACAGCCCCCAGTCTCAAGCCATAAGCCACGAGGCAGGAGGTGCCAGCTAACAGGTAATCTCCACACGCACTCCTCCTCATCCCTGTTCCCGAGTCTCAACAGCCGTGACATTTATCATCACGGTTCGTCAAGGTGTGCTCTTCATGTCAACACATGTCACGGTCTTTTGTTCCCGATACGCTGCACTTCCTACTGGTGTAAATCAAAACGTCCCTCAGACTACACTACAAAAGCACCTTTCGAACCAAAACGTTCATTCAGGCGTGAAAGTGATGATTGCCATTTAAAACAGCCACCCACTGTGTTTTTCTCTGTCTCCGGATGAAGGTAGAGCTAATTTGAATAGATCAATATTAAGATTCCTGTTAATACTGACTGTTCCTACAAAACCTTCCTCAAATCCCAAAGGGACATTAATTCACAGATAAAATAACGTTTGAGAATAACAGCGTGCTGACCTCCACAATTTAGATATTTGTCATTGTTCTTCCAGATGTCAAGTTCTAGACATCTCTTGGTCGGACGAGATACGGGTACTTTTCCGTGGCTTTTTAAAACTATTTGCTGTTATTTGACAAAATATGTTGACTTTTTCAGATGTTGTAGATATTTTCAGACTGATTCTAAACTTAAAGACCCAGACAGTACACAAAGTTTCCTACGCCTATCTAAGCACGCTTTACGGCGCCGCTCGGAAGTTTATTAACGCGGTGCCAAGAACAGCCAGATCGCGAGGAACCCCCGGTTGGGAAACGTCCAATTCAAAGTGCACCTGGCATACGGCAGCCCCCGCTCGCCAGGGTACCGAGACGCGAGTCCAGCAGCTGCCTTCGTCCAAAAAAAAAACAAGGCAATTTACTGTCGTTCTAACACATGCAGCAATACTCTTATTTTAGGAGTCTGCTAGGTAGCCTGTGATGGATTTTTTCTTTCTTATCTACTCCAAAAGGGCGATTATGCAGCATGCCAGGTTTTCATAAAATGTGCTTGTTTTTTGACTTAATTAAGAAGCGGTGATTCCGAGGTACTGCGAACAGGGTTTGTGTCTATGAATAGTGCGGCGGGAAAGACCACTAAATACAAATGTAGGCTACACATGAACACAAACCGGTATCCTAAAAAACAACGCCTTAACCACGAGCAAGATAGATGGGCGTTTAAGGAACCTCATTACATCACTACAAAAATACAAATACATACATAAACAGAAACGCATAGAAACGAAACCCGAAGCAATATTCCAATTTAATATATATAATATAATAATAGCGCATATAAGAGAGGTCTTGTTGGGGAGAGCTCAGCCAAACGCCACCGCTGACTGCCAAAGTTGTCATTCGCGGTGAAACCGCGCACACGACAACAGCGTTGACGACGGCGACGCGCGCCATTGCAGGCGCGCTCCAGCGCCACCCCAAGGGTCTCTCCCCGATAAATCAGCACCGCACTGCCCCTGCATGCTGCACCAAGCGCCGTGTTCACGTTAGGCAATCATCAACATGTATAATATGTAGTTTTTCATATGAGATGTCGTTTGCGGGAAATCTCATTAACTCGGTTTGCCATTTTCTCAATATCACACTTTCAGGGCGATTTGAATGAAATAGTTTCCCATTAAGGTAAAAATGAAACGTTCTACGTATATTTAACAGACCGTATTTAGTCGCTTAAATTTCACGAAGCATTTTATATTTTAAAATATTGTAATTTTTTAACTTATTAGGCTGGTTTTTAGATAGACACAACACATATGTATCATATTGTTTAATTTGGTAACCTTTACTACTCAAACTGACCGGGGTGACGGTGAAATTTAAGGCAGGCTTCACGACAGATCTTCGACAGAGCGCTGCATTACTTTAGTACTGGAGGTCAGACCTATCTCTCTTTTTAATTTACACGAATTGGAAAGTGTCAAGCTGTTTCATCTTCTGCTGTTGATTCTATTATTTGTCCGCAAAGTAACAGCTCTCGGGGGATAATCTTGCTCTTTTCAGAAACTGATTTATTTCGGCTCTCCGTACTGTGGGAAAACTCCCTCCCCCCTCCTCCCCCAAGCCCCCCAGGCTTTCGCAACTGTTAAATACGACATTGCGTTACATGTTGCAGATCGGAGAGGCACAGATATTTATAACTGTAGTTGATAAATCTGTTATAAATGCTCACAAAAGGCATGGTATCGCGCCTACTAATGAACAGCTGCGCAGTAACAAACTCCCCTGCAATATGTTATATCCCTTTGTGAAATGCCCGGTACTTCTCAGTGATAAATGGATGCAAGGATACCACTGCCGCCCATCCACAAGAACACAACCGCCTAATTAAAACCATCTGCAGCCTCATAATAACAAACAGCCACGACCTTAAATTGACGAGTCTGGTTTGCCGCTCATACCAAGGGCTACATCTTTAAGATTTGCGCAGGTACGATATCAAGAAAGCATTTTAATATATTGCAAGATTCGCTTAAGTTGTTTAATTTATTTTTAACGTTTTGGTAACCTGTAGGTAAAATACTAAAGCAGAAAAAAGACAAACATGACATTTGATAATACATAAAGTATCAAATGATATATTAAGTACATTATTTAGATACAGTTTAAAGACGTAAAGAAGAGCCATTCTTTTACGAATGCTTAATTGGATGCGTTTAAATAAATAAAAGCGGTTTAAAGGGGCGCTTGTAAAAATTCGCGATTTGAGCGCGTTCCTTCGCTTTTATATGAGGGAACTTCCTTGTGGAGCTCAGCACTTTCCCCTGTGATGTAGACAGACTATGAAACTACAGTATTAAACATTTATGCCCACCGTGGCGACCATTAAGATTTCCTCTCTTGTTTTGTCACTCTTTAACTGCCAAGTGTCGGATAAACTCGGCAGAAAGCATTTCGCTATGATTTTAAAGTTGAGAACGTCGTGTGTTGCACAAGTAGACGGGCCACGACAGACATATGCAGATTAATCGAAATGGGGAACTCCCCCACCACCACCTGTAAAAACCGAGTCATGCCATCACATCACTAAGAATAAGAATGAAAAACAAAAACACAAGATGCACTTAGGTAGTACCTGCAGTCCTGAGGGTTGAGCCACGCTGCTATCGGTCCTGAACTCCGCTCCATTCGGTGCTGAAAGGAACAGCGCTTACGGAGCAGGAGCGCGCAAGTGAATCACAAAATACTCCCACCGGCCCTGATTGGTCTACTCACTCTCCACGGCGCACCTCCGCCGGTCGGGAGCTCCATCAGCCCGCGGGCTCCGTCGCTTTGTACGATACCGCAACTTGTCCGCGTTAAAAAATAACTTCAGAACATCAGTATTTTATGGATCTATGATTAATCCGGTAAAATTAACTCGTTAGTTTGTAGAGAATTACATACAGACTAATGACGGTACTGATCAACAGTGGTTATTCTATTGCGGAATGAGATCTATGATGAAAAAAATACTAGCACTGGGCTCTCAACTAGTAAAAAATGTGTTAGGTTAACATAAAAATCTAATGTCTGCAAATGTCGCTAAATTATTAATATTAAGGAGACCTGTATTTGCGGAAGGAAATAATTTTCCGTTTTATATAGCCATACCACCCGATCTGCATTAAAATTCGCGTATTATGATGGATGTAGGTTCAAGAGTCTATTTAACGCCAACTGGGGCGTTGGCTGAAATTTCGCATTTGCCAGAAGAGAAGCAGTTTGACTCGGGAACATGATTGATTTTTCAGCGCTGTTCTAAACTATCCATCCATTGACTTCAACCACCAAAAGTCTGATTGTGCCATCTAGTGCTCATATCGTGCAATTGCCGACGGTTTGCATGTGTCTCCTGTCATAGACAAGGAAACCGACTAATTAAAATTAACCAGACACCGTTCCATCCCATAACTCACTATTATTCAAGTTCCCGATCACCGTGACTGTTTTGATATAAGCAGCAAATGGAAATGCATTGCTTCAACCAAACCAACGATGACAATATTATATAGCTTGATAACTCATGGGCTAATTGGTGTTGAGTATGTAGCTTTCTAAATATACATACGAACCTACCTAGGATCATTTTCCCTGTGCACTTTATATTTACCTGCTAGTTATAACACCACGACTATTATTTCCGTATAATTGTGAATTATGAGAATAGGAATACACAGGTGTTACGTTATAATAAACGTTATTTTCATACACCTATGAAAAAACCTACCAAACTGACTATCGATTATATCAATAATCTACCGACTAATCTGACGATTTATCGAATAATCGCTTATATATAGATCTAATGTAGTAATAATAATATTGTATAAAACAGTAACATAATACAACAGCGTGAGTATTGTTCAAAAAATGTTAAAACTCTGAAAATTTGATTTCAGCAAAAATCATTTATGTCTTAATCCCAGGTTCGTACCATTCTAATTACATTAACGCCCCTTGAACACTATACTGAAGAGAAAATAAAGTATTACTAAGCACATCTATTAACATATCAGGTCGGGGGGAGGCTTGTGGGCAACAGCGCAGCCGGTGCCCCTTAAAAGTTCCGAACTTAACTCATAACACTTACCGACGTGACGCGGAACCGCGGGGAGGTGACACAGCATGCGGCAAAGCACACGCACAATAGGGACTCTATACTGCTAAACACAAGGGGATCGAGCACAAATCAAAACAGGACACTAGAACACGCGACTGACAAGGCCGAGCCACATTACAATACATACATGACTTAGACAGGGGCTATTTACAGTACAGCAGTGTGGCATGCTGCGCCCTTCCTCGTGCAGGTCTGGAACGGTCTGGACGGCCGCACAGTGGACAGTGCGTGTCGGAGTGCGGTTATCTGTGTGCGGTCCTTTAAAAGCATATACTGTTCGGTCAATGGCACATACGCTCAGTTTAGCCATTTCAATTCACTTAAAGGTGTCACAGAATACTTTTTCTTCAAACTGTTCTCTGGTGTGGAAGGAATGTGAACTTGGTTTGGGCGAAAAATGTCTAGTGGTTTTACAGGCCAGTTTACTGGCTGTTTTCCCTTATTTGGCGGGCTCATTAATATGTTCACGAGCTCCGCTCTGATTGGCTGGTTTATAATGGCGCACTGGCCCACATGGAACCAAAAAAGATCAGCGCGGGTGAAACATGGAGCGTTACAGGCATCCTGCCGTATGTGTTTGAGCCTGTATCGGAGGGGGAATTGGATGTCGATGAACAGTCAGAGATCGCAAATGCAGGCTTCTGAGTGGTACGTTTTGTTTCCTGGAACAATTTACCGCATGTAACTGTAATAGCTCCACTTCAGCCTAGGCACACCGGACGCTTTTCAGCATTGTAACGTAAACATTGAAATATTTTGTCCCACGCAACAAATGATTTTTCAATGCTAGTTTCAGCTTGTAAGCTTTATTAAGAACCTCAAACAGCAAGCTGAGCAGCTTGTAAATGCTTTGTTTGTGATGAATTTGGGATTCTGCTTTCAGTTGTATACTGTAGTATCAGTTAGACATTTGTTTCGCTAACCAAAAGCCGTCTACGGGAAGCACAGAAGCGTCTTGCCAGTGTCAGTATCACAGACTTCGTAATGTCGTTTACTACTCCCCTGCTAACCTGAGTTACTTTCCTAAAAGCCTGGTTTCTAACAACAACTGAACGGTTCCAACTATGCATTTTACTACGACAGCTCTGGGGAAACGTGCATCTTTAATAGGTCAGGGGTACACCAGCCTGCTGTTCAGTACCTCGGGAATGGTAATATAGCCTCAAAAGGCACACTTATGCATACAGCCTGACATTTTCGTTGTTGCGCACGTCAATTTTGCTCATTTAAATGACGTTTAGGGTCGTCGTTAATACCGTTACGTAACAGTCCATGAATTTCGAAACTGCCCGTTTGTAATAACCTGGTGTTCGACCGATTGATACCACCACACAGGAATCGCAGTTAAAGAATGCTTTATTGGGGAAAACTGAACTATTTAATTTTACAGCCTGCACTCGCGCTCTCTGAACTACCCTAAAAGTAGACAACACTCCTAATGGTGAGAAGTGGTATTTCAGGTAAAATGTTTTAGAAATAGAACAATCAGGATACCACACCCTTTTACTTCCTTCTTTCACTTAATCAGCAATTACATTTGAAATTCAGAACAGCACTCATTGACATTCACGGTTTGTGATCTCCATGTACCAAGCAACCTCTTTCCAACTACGCCGAGTAAGACTTTCATTTAGGGCTGCAACAACTAATCGATTAAAATTGACTATTAACGTAGTTGCCAGCTAATTTAATAATCGATTAGGTGGGTCTACGTTATTACATATAAGTACAGTGGCTACCCCCAATTTGGAAACAGTAAGCTAACTAAAGCCGCGGTGGCAATATTTTTTTACTCGCTTGCAGGATGTGCGATGCTAATATTGATACGGAATTTCATGCACATGGGTGGTTCTACAAAAATCAGTTTGTATTATGGACGAGAGCTTTATAGAGCATTCATAACGCATAATAATCATGACTATAATATGCTATGCCTTTTTATAAATATCTATAGCCGCTGTATATAATCTTCTATGAATGCATTTTGCTACATTAGGGTATAATGCATTTCTATGACTAGTGTTTCTAGTAAACTTGCAAGGACTAATTTGTTACATGTTTGATGACATTTTAAGACTGATTCCTGGTCTTGTTAGGATTTTAACACAGCATGTAAAAACGCGAAAAGACATCTGGTCAGACCTTGGTGGGTTGGTACATTGCTGCCCAAAATTATTCATACCCCTGGCAAATCTTACTTGTATTCAACCAATCAGCAAGTAGTTTTTGACAGGAAATGACATAGGTGTCTCCCAAAAGATAAGACAATGTACAAGAGGCATTATTGTTGGGGGAAAAAAACATTTCTCAGCTTTTAGTTACATTTGAGCAAAAAGTGTCCAGTCCAAAATTATTCATACCCTTCATACCTGTCACAGTCTGTGGGAAAATCTAAAGTTCTATACCATTCCAAATAGTCCAAGTTGTTCTAAAGCATGAATTTCACTCAACAGGTGAAAAACAGCTCTCTGCAGTTGGTTTGTGGACAGTAATGGTTAAGACAAAGGAGCTCAGTGAGGACCTGTGGCTGTGCATTGTGGCCGCTCACAAGTCAGGAAGGGGCTACAAGGCCGTTTCTAAATGTTTTCAAGTTCCTGTGGTTACGGTGCAAAGTATTATTAAAAAATACAAGATGTTCCGCACTGTGGAAAATCTCAGAGAACGTGGTCGGAAGCCAAAAGTGACACCTGTGCTTGCCAGGAGGATAGTGAGAGAGGTGAAAGAATCCAAGGATCACCACCAAGGCCATCCTGATGGATCTGGGCTCTGCTGATGGCAATGTCTCAAGGCAGGCAATCCAATGGACACTGCACACTGCTGGGTTCCATGGATGCAGAACAAGGAGGATGACACTTTTCCAGATAAGGCACACAAAAGCTCACTTGGCCTTTGCAAATGCTCATCTGGACAAAGAAGACTTCTGGTCTTCTGTGTTATGGTCAGATGAAACAAAAATTGAATTGTTTGGTCACAATGATGTTTCCTTCATTTGGCGTAAAAAAGAAGCCTTCAACCCAAAGAACATCATCCCCACTGTCAACCATGGTGGTGGGAACCTAATGCTTTGGGGGTGTTTTTCAGCCAATGGACCAGGGAACCTAATCACAGTAAACGGCACCATGAAAAAAGCAATGCATGTGGATTCTCAACAACATCAGGCAGTCTGCAGAGAAACTTGGACTTGGGCACCAGTGGACATTTCAGCATGACAATGACCCAAAACAGCAGAAATGGTGAAGAAATGGTTAGCAGACAACCATAACGTTTTGGAGTGGCCCAGCCAGAGTCCTGACTTGAATTCAATTGAGAATCTGTGGAGGGAGCTAAAGATCAGGGTGATTGCAAGAACAACCTCCAACCTGAAAGATTTGGAGCTCCTTGCTAAAGATGAATGGGCAAAAATACCTGTGGAGACATGCAAAAAGCTGGTCTGCAATTATAGGAAGTGTTTGATTACTGTAATAGCCAATAAAGGCTTTTCTATTGATTATTGAGAGGGGTATGAATAATTTGACTTGACACTTTTTGCTCAAATGTAAAAAAAGCTGAGATGTTTTCCACAATAATGCCTCTTGTACATCGTCTTATCTTTTGGGAGACACCTATGTCATTTCCCATCAAAAAATTACTTGCTGGTTGAATAAAAGTAACTAAGTCAAAATTTGCCAGGGGTATGAATAATTTTAGGCAGCACTGTAGATAGGTTTGTTACATGCAGCGATTGTACCAGTTAGGGTTTGCACACATTACATTGGAACAAAAAAGAAATACTGAGTGATGCAGGTATAAGTTTGCTTCAAATAAAACCTTTGGTTAAATTTACATCCACATTATTGTCTTTCATCATTGTACATCCTTAAAGCTCTACATAAATCAATCTTTTATTTGCCAAGTACAAGGAAGGGAGCCCAGACACCCTGCGGAAGAAACTTATTTCTGCCGCTTGTATCTGTGATCACATTCTTTCGGTCACTACTCAGAGCTCATGACCATAAGTGAGGGTAGGAACGGAGATCGACCGGTACATTGAAAGTTTTGCCTTTCAAAACGGTTCTCTCTTTACCACGACAGAATGGTCCACATTACTTCAGCTGCAATCCTCCTGTCGATCTCATGCTCCCTTCTTTCCTCACTTGTGAGCAGGACCACAAAATACTTGAACTACTCCTCTTGAAGTGCCCCACCAGGAGAGGGCAATCCATCCTTTTCCGGTCGAGAACCATGGCCACAGACATGGAGGTGCTGATCTTCATCCTGACTGCCTTGCACCCAACTGCAAGCTGCAGATCACATTCATCCTGCAATCCTCTGAAACCCATTTAGGCAACCAGGCCTTTCTGCACATCACCCACCCAGGCCCTAAGCAGACAGAACAGCAAATTACGGTCATGAATGACAAATCACAGCTGACAGCCTTTTAGTTTATTATTGACAAACAGTGCATCCAGCAAATTACATTCATCTAGACAGCAACAATCTATGACTTCTTTCCCATTAGTTACATTGGTTTAGTAATATAGGACAGAAGGACTAGACTTTCTCTGCTCTAACGGGAGATTCTCAAGCCGTTTTAAATAAAAAGGAAAGATGTCAATGGTATGAGAAATGAGGGTACACTTAGGGGAAATCTAGATCAGTTAAACATGAGTGGCAGTTTTCAAACACCATGGACCTGACCCAGAGTCCTGCACAGGGTTGGCTACCCACAGATAGTTGCTGAAACGGGCGGATTTTAATGTTCTGGAATTTTATGGGCGGGTATGCGGGCAGGCAATTCATTACACACGGGCGGGTAGCAGGTCAATCAAAACAGTATTGTAGCCTGCAAAAGTAAGTAAAATATCTGTATTAGACTATCATGTACAAATTGTCATCAGTGCGTTCAGTATGTCGGGGATACCTTATGGTGCTATTTTTCTCCAAGTCGGAACTCTGATGAAAACGTCATGAAAAACATCACTTCCTGTCGGAAACACGCCTCTTTTGACATTGATGTCAGACAAAATTGTTGCCCTGTGATGTAATTTCAACATGGCGGCTTACACTTAAGAGTAATTTTATTTTATAAATCTTTAAAAATGTTTATTTTGTTAAATGTATGGTTATAAATGTAACTGCACGTGTTCAATTGAAAGAATACCGTATCATGACCGTAAACAGTGTTCTATCATGCAATATCAGATTTTTACTTGGTGTCTTTGGTTTGTTTGTAGTTTGCCTCTCGGAAAAAGAATATTGCTATGAATGTGCTAAAATATTTTGTAAAGCTATTAATGTGGTTTGACTAGTTTGTCTCTCGGAAAAAATAATCTGCTAAAATATAAAGCAACAACACAGCAGTGTGTTCATGGAAGCAGCCATGTTTGTTCCAAGATGTGGTAGCTCGAACGAGACGTGATGTCACTCAACTCAGAAATTCCGAGGTCCAAGAGAAAAACACACCATTAGATAACTGCCTCGACAAACATCCACATACACGCCTGAATCCTTGCTGAAGCGTGTCGTGTTCTCTCTTTCATTTTTGTCACAGTATGGACAGCTTTAATATCTGATTTCATTAAACTGACTTTCATTTCAATTCAAAATTCATGTAGGCCTAGTGCTTGTCACATTGAGAGGTCCATAGAAAAAATAATTGTGTGTAATTTATCACGGGTATGGGCAGAATGTTAACGGGCCCAGGCGGGTGCAGATTTAACTTTGAAAATCACAGATGCACGGATGGGTGTGGTGTTGTATTGTGCAGGTCTCCAAAAGTGGGCCCATGCAGGACTCTGACCTGACCTAACACCACCGAAGCAAAAACAAGGTGCTTCTGACATGTTTAAAACATGCTCCACCTACATAGCAGCCAGAGAATGCAGTAGGGAACTTCCACCAGCCAATGGCGATGTGGGTTTCTAGGGAGAGAAGTGTGACCAAAAATGTCTTCCTCGAGGTCTGGTCACGATACCATGTTCTCTAAACAGTCTCACCTGGCACCATCAGGGTACATTTTCACTATAAAATTCAATCACAGATCTCTTTCCATAGCAAGGACTGAAACATCCAAGTGGTGTTTTGTTGCTTAAACATTTACAGGTTGTTTCATGTCATGTTAAACAGGAATTCATTAGAAATGTGATTTAATTAAAGGAGAATATTAAAGTCTCGCTCGATGACCAAAGGAAGGGCACGACGAGTAAAACAGGCCCAGCAGTTCCTGATCTACAGTGTCTTCAGTTCACTGTCCGAGATGAGAAAATAAAACAGGCTAAGCTAAGCCTTCCAGGAATAAGCTGGGAAACGATGGATACTGCATATTCTTCAATAACAGATACGAGACAAATATCATGAAGACGGGACCAAGTAGTCAGTGTGCACTGACTACTTGGGCGCGCACGCACACACACACACACACACACACACAGTTCCCTTACACGTGCCTTAACTGCCTGCATGTCACACAAAACTCCCAATCTAGGAGCGATCGGGCCTCCCCTTACACACCTGGTAAATACTGCTTAGCCTCAGTGGTAAAGCTTTTGAGGGGGATATGACATTTACAGGGTAATATCTGAAGGTAAAAATATAGATGCTTCAAACCAAGTGCTGCCATATTAGTTCACATAAATAGACTTCTGACCACAACGACCCTGGTCAACACCTTCTGAAATCCAAAATAAAACCTCTACCAGAATATTCCCTCTTTTAAAAAAATAATGATTTTGTACAGTTAAATAAATCTTTCGCATGTGTCTGATTGGAGGACATACACTTCTGCAGTTCTATTCAAAGCCTACAGTTTCAATGTCCAATCCATGTGCAATGCATTTCAATCTGTATACTGTCCTTTAGCACTTGTGGGGAATCCCAAAATTCAGCGGTTGCCCACGCACAAAAGATCTCCCACCTACTAAGCTCACATATCATAACCACATCCTACACAGGCTAGTGTGCCAATGAAAACCAATTCTGGAAAAAGATTGGACCACAGAGCTGCCAGTCAAGATGGGAGGCAGCGTGTTTGCTCTACTACTGGCTCAGTGCACTCGCGCTGATCCACAGTCTGTCGAGGGTTTCTGACCAATAATGCTCATGCTAACAAGCTTGGTCCCCCCTTTCCTCCCCAGACACTGGGGTGCAGGTTTTGCAGCCATGACCATTTATACACACAGCACACACATTCAGGAGGCTGGGGTGACACTACTGCACTAATGCTTACTCTACAAAGGAATTCCACAACGTTGACGTTACAGCCCAGTTGTCATATAGCTCTAAAGTTAAAATGACATAATTCTATCGTGCAGTGCTTGGATCCATCAGGAATGCTACTTCATTAATATCTGTATCATAGGATGCTGGATTCTGCCTATTAGTTCAACCAGCACTGGAGAAGTCATCCATCCCCTCTTATTCAGTCCCACATTCCATCCACCCATCCCCTTCTATGGTGAGTGGCTTCCTAGTTTGCTGATATTTTCTTCTGTTTGAGAATCCAGTGTGGGTCATGTGGGAATCTGTGGGGGGAGAGAGAGAAAGAGATGACACCAGGTGTTGTTACACCAAGCTTCAGGGTTTGTTCATGGCTGGTTCGGTGCTCATGGCTATGGGTAACAAACCAGGATGGGATGCCAGCCCATCGCAGGGCACACTCATACATGCAAAAATAACAGGCAATTTGGTAACTCTAGTAAACCTCAGCACACACCTGCTAGGGACAATGCAGGCTGGAACTGGAGTCTGATTATAAACAGCGATGCCAACACCATATTGTTTGCTGTCTGATGAAAAACATGCATCTCCAACACTCAACAACATACAAACTAATCCCGACCATCATGAATACAAATGTTAACTAGTAAGAAAAATACTAATATGACTTAAAACATCTTTTCATTGGTCGATTAGATGTCAAACATCATCAGTAGGCAGAGAAGAATGAGCGTATTCCATCTACAGAAGGTCAAAAGGGGGACATATGCATTTTCAGTCACCTAGTCAGCATCTACACACACACACACACACACACCTCCCAGGAGACATTAACATACATGCACATCAGACTGCAGGGTGCGCTCACCAGAGTAAGGCTTTGGAGCGCGTGCTGCGACCCTTGGCCCGGCCATCGTCTCCCGGCGTGAGACTGCTGTTGGCGCGGTGACTGCGCCTGTGTGACTCCAGGTAGAGCTTCTTGGCGAAGGCGCGCCCACACACGTCACACGTGTGCAGCACAAAGTTCTTGGTGACCTTCAGCTCGGCACCACCCTCCTGGCCGTCCTGCTTACGGCCAGCGGGGAAAGTGGCAGCAGCAGGAGGCACCGAGGGAGGATTGTGTCGTCCGTCAGCATCCTCCCTATGCGGGCCCCGTCGTGTGGCGCTATTCAGCACCAGCTCGGCAGGCTTCTTGACTGCCCGTGTCTCCAGCGTGGGAACAATCTTGGCCAAGTAGCGAGATGACTTCTTGTGCACCACGGTGATGTGGCGAATGACATCACGCTTGCGCCGTGACTCATAGCTGCAGATGGGGCAGCAGTAAAACTTGATATAGATCTCGGTGCCATCGGTGTGCAGCTCAATGTGCTTCGTCAGGTTCTGCCTGGACGTGAACTGCCGCTTGCACAGCTTGCAGTAGAGCTGCCGAAAGTCAAAGCCCACTGCCAACTTGGACCTGCGGGCTTTGGGGCCCTCTCCTTCCTTTTTGGGCTTCTTCTTTATGCCTGCTGGCTTCTTCTCCATCTCCGGGGCTACAGGGGGTCCACCAGGAGGTACCCGGACCTCACTGTCATTGCGTTCCAGACCCTCTTGCTTCACCTTGACTCCAGGGCTGGGTCCGGGCCCATTCTCCAGAGTGTGGATCTTGTGGACGATACGCATGTGTCGCTTGAGCATGACCTGTGAGCTGTACTTCCTGTGGCACAACAGGCAGCGGCAGCCAGAGAGGCTGAATTCTGGGGCTACCTTGTGGCGGCGCGTAGTGGTATTGGGCACATCTAGTGATAGCGGTTGGCCGGGCCGTGTCGCGATGTCAGGTGTGATGGTGTCACGCCGGAGGCCACGGTGTACTTCGTCGAAATGGCGCCGCACGTTGGCCTTGGTGGCAAACGACTTTTGGCACATAGGGCAGCTACGACCGGCAGCCCCGGGGGCCCGGCGGGGGCGGCGCTTCACCATGGACAGCAGGCTGAGGGGCAGTGTGCGAGTCTCCGTGAACTTGCGCAGCTCCTCCAGCTTACTCTCATGCGCCTTGCGGCAATGCCTCCTCACACCCCGCCGTGAATTGAACTCCTTCCCACAAAGGCAACAGGAGATCCTCACGCCATCCACCCCACTGGTGATGGCTTCTTCCTCCTCCTCCTCCTCCTGCTGCTGCTGATTTTCTTCCCTCTGAGGCACCAGTTCCACCTCCTCTTGTGCAAGAGGCTCCTCTTTCTCGCAAGGTGGCTCCTCTTGGGCCTCCGGCTCAGCCAGCTCCTCCACCTCCCCTGGTGGGCTCTCCATCGGTTGGATAGCAATGATCTCTTGGGCTGGGGGACAGGCAGCCTCCGGCTCAGGCTCCTGATTGTCCTCCTTCGACAAGAACTGGAAGACTGCATTCTGGTTGGTCTCAATGGGCTCCAACCTCACCACGTACTCGGGCTGGTCCTTCCGTGGGTAAATGGCCTCTAGAAGCTCCTTGATGGCCTTGCTCTGCTTGTTGTCTGAAGGCGAGTCTGTAGGGACAGAGAGCAATGGGGAGACAGGGGGCAGGTTGACTTATCGTGACCATAAACGTTGACTTATGAACTAATTTGGAGTGGAGGAGGCAGGACATCTGAACTGACCATTGATGTCCAGGATGCTGGGGAAGCAGTAGAACTCCTTGTGAGTGATGAGGTTGGGCAGACCGCGGAAAAGACTGCGACAGAGCTTACATTCGAAAATGGTGTCCACCTCCCTCAGCAGGATGTGTTTTAGCTGTGCTGTTCCTGCAGAGCCAAACACAAGGGGGCGGCATTGTGGAATTACTGGGCTGATGGCCAACGAAATCATGGGGTAACTACAGAGGAGCCTGCCTACCTGAGCGGAAGCATTCAATTATCTGCTGGATCCCAGACTTGGACGTCTGAAGCTGCTGCTGTAAGAGTGGAGGGTCACCTGGCTCCAGGGAGAACGCTGAAATCAAAGCCAAGTCACTCTGTTAACGCCCTCAAACAGGGCCTTCCACACAGCCTTCACCACCCTGCCTCAAAGTGCAGTGTTTGCTTTATCGTTTTACTCAAAACTTACTTAGGGCTGGAATCGACAGTACAGTGCAAATTAAAGTGGGACCCAACCTGACTAGGCTGCTAATGAAGCAGCAGGGACAAGAAGATCTTAGCAGGCAGACAGTCTGACAGCAAGCCTGTTTTATTAGGACCTCTGTGAGAAACCATAATTATCCATGCTTACCCAAAGTTATCTATTAGAGGAAATGGAAGTTGGTCTTAGGGACCAAGTCAAAATTCTAAGTATGTGTCTAGCTGTTGTGTTTTTCTTAAGAGACAGAGGGCACGAGCAGGAAAATTCCACATGTTGGAGGCAGCATCATAGTCTAGGGATGCTTTGCTGGTGACAGGGCTGATCTTCACCAAATCCATAGCGATCTCAATCAGCATTCCTGTCACAGCATACTTCAAAGGCGTGCCATCCTATCGGCATTACTCAGACGATCCTGCGTTCATTAGAAGAACAACAACAACCCAAAACTCACCTCGAGACTGTGAAAGACAGCTCAAACTATTGACCTGACATGCCCATACCAAGACCTTAATCCAACAGAACTAGCAGGAGTTGACCTGGATAGAAGTGTTAAACCAAAGCAACCAACGAACAAACTATCTCAGAGAGTTTATGTGGAAGAGTTGCTGAGACTTGTGATGTCCTGTGATTAATTTTAACTAAATTTCTTTTGAATGTGTAACTATTATTAGGGCAGATAAAGAACCGGACTGCTTGGTCTCATGACCACTGAACTCGTATGGGACAAATTGGAAAGAAGAGTCAAATCAAAGCAGCCCACAAGCACTCTGGGAAGTACGGGGTAGACATGCCCTGTTACCTCCTGCTAAAACATGTTATGACGCACGTTCCTGAAGCAGTTAAGGCTTAACTGCGTCACCAGTCACACACCTGCCAGAGGATCTGTGTGACAGGCTCCAGTGTGCCGGCCTCACCTCAGAGGAGGACATTAAATCTCCCTTCATGTTCCCCAATTTTCCATGTCAACTCCAACAAGCAGGAGATGCAAGAACAAAACACTGAGAAACCATGTTGCCCCCAGCAGGTGTGGAGGTGTATGGCAGCGTCCCTTTTCTGAGATTGGGATCAGCAGCATCCTTGGCTGTAAGAATTTCCATGGTGACAAGCAAGCAGACACTGCACCTCACTCAGGCCGAAATGGGGGGGCAGCAGTGTTTGAGTAGAGGCAGAGCAACGCTGTTCTTACTTCAACTAACCCAACACCCCCACAGCTACATGCTGTGACTGATTCCCTTGTCAGGAAGTCATCACACCACAACACACCTGGAAGAGTGGGGGGGAGCACATCTGGGTTAAAATAAGAAGTGCAAAAGCTATTGGTCTGAACAACCATGACATTTCCCAAAATCAACACGGAGCCATCACCTCCCTCCCATCCCACCCAGACTGCCGTGTACACTGTGGGAGGGGGGCAGGACAATGACTGCACTGCTCCTGTGTGCTGCTGGTCAGTCACGCCCTTTTCCGTCTGCCGAGCAGACCTGTGAATGAAGACGCCGTCGGCATAGGTGACTATCTATGTTGACCTAGATCTATCTGTTGACGATCTGCCAAATGTATAGATTGAACTCTGTCTATTGCGGCTCTATGCTCTTCCTAATTTTTTTCCTCAGCCAAAGCGCACTATTTGCTAGTCCGCTTAATGCCCGCCTTATAGAAACAGCGCTCAGCCAACCAAAGCGCTTCACCACTCTTTGATTCTGAGTGTAGCGGGAAGTAATGGCTGAAAGTGAGAATGTAATGGATGAGTTTGTCCCTAAAAAAACTTTACATAGGTGACGTTGAAGTTGTTTGGCTTTTAACCAAATGAGAACAAACAGTCGTTATTTGCAAAGTCTGCAGAGAAAAGGTTCGCGCTTCAGATGGCAACACGACGAACCTTTTCAATCACTTAAAGAGACAACATCCGAAACAGTATGCTGAGAGTATAGAGGCTAGGAGAGCAGTCACACCACAGGCCACAGTTACTAAACCAAAACAAACCACTCTGACAAGTGTTTGAGAAAGGCGCTCCATATGACATGATAAACCTGGGAAAAGATATGGTTCCCATCAAAACTGTAGAAAAGGGGTTTAAGTCTGCCGAAAGTAACTGATCCGCAATGAGCTGCCCAACCGAACACATTTCTGCAGCAGCGCCATTCCACATCTGTACTCCGAATGCCGCGAAAAGACGGAACGCGAGGTTCAGAGGTATTGTCATGTCATGTTAAAATGACAATGTTGAATAATTCAGTAATAGTTTAAGAATTGCATTAGCCCATAATAAGAGTTGCCATTTTTATTGTTTTCCATTTGTAAGTTCTTGTTCTTGTTGATATTTTGTTCTGAAGTAACTAAGTATTTATTTAGCCTTAAATAAACTTACTGGCAATATTGCACAAACTGATTAAAATCTGTTCAGAAATGTTCTTTGGCTAAAATCCTATTAGGTTCTTTAGGGCTATTTTTACAAAAGAAAATAGTCTGGTTGTACTGTTCAGTAAAATCAGTAAAATCAAACAGGTAAAAAAACAGTAAAAACAGTAAAATCAATATATCATTCAAATCAGTATATTGTGGAAATCAAAATCTTGGTTTAACTGTAAAAAAAAATGTAATATGATTTTTGCCATACCTCCCACCCCTACGTCGGCACCAAAGTTTCTTGGGATGCCAACCTGGAGATGTGGCTGACAGAGCACAAAGCTCAGGGAGAGCACTTTGGTGGGAATTGAGCCATACAGCAAAGCACTGGAAAACCTTCCTGATGCAGGCTAACCCAGGTGTCAGGAATGAATGCTGGGGGTAATAACGAGAATCAGAAGAGGTCGGGCTGAGAGGAAAACACGGCACGGGCAGGCAGCCTACGTCCTCTGTGAGCCACCCCCCCACCAGACACCCTGTACCTGTGAGGCGATCAGGCCCAGAGGCACACAGCACCCTCGGGTGGTGCAGGCATGGGGACCCATAAGACCCCCGCACCAGATTACACTCTCACTCAATGCCTGCAGATTCCTGCCAACGTACTGTACATTTGCTACTCCAAGCCCTAAAAACCTGAACTTCAGTTTCAACTTGTGATTTTTTAGTTTGCCAGAGTGGATTATGAGCCAGATATTGCAGGAATTAATGAGGAAAGTACACAGTCACCTCCGACGCACACACAGCCTGAAAAAAGTAGCTGTACTGTCACAGCCGCTCCACAGGAGGGCGCTGTAGTGCTCAAACAGAACTTGTGCACTTATGCTGCATTCCATTTGCCCTCAGAACTCAGATTCTGAGTTTTGCAGCCAGAAGTGATGACATGCGCGCTCCCGTTTCTCAGAGATCCGAGAAATATCTGGACAGCACAGAGGATCCCAAGTTCTGAATGCAAGATGGCTGCACCCTTTATGAACAGAAGGGAAAGTTGTAGTTTTATCCTGTTTAAGCACTACTACATTTGTGGCTCATTAAATCAGTCGCACACACTATACCATCCAGCTTACAGTGCATCCGGAAAGTATTCACAGCGCATCACTTTTTCCACATTTTGCTATGTTACAGCCTTATTCAAAAATGGTTGAAATTAATTTTTTCCTCAGAATTCTACACACAACACCCCATAATGACAATGTGAAAAAAGTTTACTTGAGGTTTTTGCAAATTTTTTTAAAATAAAAAAACTGAGAAATCACATGTACATAAGTATTCAGTCTTTGGTCAATACTTTGTCGATGCACCTTTGGCAGCAATTACAGCCTCAAGTCTTTTTGAATATGATGCCACAAGCT
>JABFEB020000001.1:1825095-1836677 GCA_019775895.2 Stomatorhinus ivindoensis
GAAAAAATCAGCAAAATCTGAGACGTGATGGTGGAAAATTTCTCTTCCACTGGTTGATTTGAGATGGAATTACTCTACTATCCAACCGCTATCTGTGGACATGTTGCCACGGTGTTTGCGCGATATTTATAAATACACACATCACGTAATCGTAATTTTGTAGTATCATGCAATGCATAATTGCTACCAATGCTTAGCAATGAACCTGGCTAGAATTGGAATTACTAACAGCTAACCTGGCTAGTTGTACTGGAATGTGGTTAACTAGGGTGCAACGTCATTCCCGGTGTTCTGACGAGTTGAGATATCTATCGAGACGTACTATCGAGCCTTTTTGCGCATGTGCAGTTCCACCGTTTGGGGGTTAGGGTTACGGTAAGGGTTAGGATAAGAGTTAGGGTTAGGGCTATCGATTAGCCTAACTCGACAAAGAACACCGGCTCTGACTTTTGACTTCCACGGTAAGTGGAACGCAGCAACAGTCCAGCCTTTCATAAGTGTCATCTGATTACAAAGAAAATCACTTACTGTTAATTCAAGCTCAGAGTTGATAGGAAATTTACAAGGTACACTGACTGATAAAATGGTAAATCTGCATTTAGTAAGTTCTATCGCTGTGGTGACCCAAAATACATTACAGCAGCTGACAGACAGCCAAAAACCAAGATTACCTTTGGGGGTGTGCATTTTTTGTAGTAACACCTTAAAATTAATAAAATAGAAACTCTCAGTTCGCACTACAGCACCTCGACAACACATTCAACATGTTCTCAGCAAACATCAGAAGTTCAGGGCCTGGATCACAGCAGCCCTTGGAGCAGAAGCTTCACCACCAAAGTGCATGGATGACACTTCCCTGCCTCAAAACTACAAGCCACCATTCATAATGGGCCTGCTTTCTATGAAGCACCATCTCACTTACGTCACATACCAAGCAATGTCTGCAGGAAGGCTGCAAACACCAAGAAATCACCTCACAGGCCTTACAAATGTCACACATACTGTACAATACCTTCCAAAAGTCACAGGAAGCCAGCATTCCTTCTCCTGCCAGTAACAGTCAACAGCCCAACAAAGCCCAGTCAATTAAAAGTCCTGGGGTGATTTCATTGGCCAGCAAACCCTGCCAATCGTATTCCGCACAGGGCACCAAATGTCACACAGCAAAGAATAAATGAAGGAATCTGTGGATGAGGAGCACAGGTTCAAAGGACTTGGACACTCTGCTAAAATTAGATGTAAAAAAAAAAAATCTGCAAAAAAAATTTAAAAATACAAAAGCCAGCCTATGGAATATATTTAATTTCACTGGTTCAGTTAATCTAAATCATGGGGTGGGCAATCTTATCCTCAAAGGACCGGTGTATATGCAGGTTTTTGGGATAACCTTTAGGTCATCTGCTCAAACCCTGGTGTGAGGACTATTCAGCCAATCAGTCCTCTAATTAGGGAGTTGCAGCAAAAACCTGCATATTCAATGGCCCTTCCTGGATAATATTGCCCACCACTGATCTAAATTGACGAGTCTGATACCAATAAATTTCCACACAAGCAAAGCGAAGATGCAGAATGACTGAGGCAAGGCACAGAAGGGCTCACCCTGAGCAAGCACGTGGATACCATTTAGAATTTTTGAAATTCAAAAGTGTACAGGTGTTAAAGGTTTAAACTATATAAACCTATATTAAAAGTACAGCATTTTCTTTAGATAAGAAAAACCACAAACTTGTGCCCAAACTATCCCTATATATAATAACATTAGTTTAAAGCATTCTGTTTGTGCATGTGGAGCAGTATTACATCCCATACTTTGGGATACTTCAAGATCAATACTGATAACAGTGACCCTGGTATTAAATTACACAGATTTGGCGTGTCCATGGATTACTGCGATGTAATTCCTACACAAGAGATGTTACGGTATTTTATATTTAAATTGCTTGCGTGTATATGTCCGCTTTCACGCGGTGTCTCCTTTCGTAACTACCGCTCTCAACCAGGCCGATGTGATCAGCTTATTTGAATGTCACAATAATAACACCACGAAGTCCGACTTTCCTGGTACACACCTCTATATGACACGCACTATTACTCGAGGCGTCCGTGGTTTCACCCTGATCTGATCAAAGTCATCATTCCCACTAATCATAGTGCGATTCCGATGTGACCGACCAGGGTAAGGAGAGTTTACACTTTTTGATTTAGAGTCACTAGTGTCTATTTTGGACGCTTGCATATAGGCGGACAGCCGGCTACAGCGCGCCAAAGTGAAGGGGCCGCTAAATGCGGGCACGTTTAAGACCACAGGCTGGAAAGACGCAGCCAAGCTCCTCCGCCGGCGTCTGCATCGGCACCGCCGAGTATCCACTTAATGGCTTTACTCTTCATCCCACCAAAGATTTTCGGCCCGAATCTGCACTTCGGATGACGCTATCCCCCCTCCATCTCAAAACCAGAAGCAGAATGCGGACGACAAACGGCACTGGGAGGCACCACGTGAGACATCTGTACCCTGGCCGGTAACCTGGTGGGCCTAAGTACGTGCGGTCTGACAACTACACTTCTAGACACGCTAACTCGTTCCCCTAGCTGAGATGTTCGTCTAACTGTGGGACGGACACGGGTCTCCGATCCCGCGGGGTTTCAATGCCGACCGATAGGAGCTGCGTGCTCGGCGCGGCCATACGCGCCGGGGGCACACGGCGTAGCGGGCTGGGGACGCGGCGTGCCGCTCAACTCCCCATCGAACTCCGCTCAGCTCGCGGGACAGACCGCCAGGACGCAAGCAGAGCTTTATCCAAAAAGATGCAGGCAACCGGCTTTTTAAGTAGGTTAACCAGCGGTTAAAATATACATACATATAAATATGTCTACGCGAAGCAGCTGGCGGCCGCTTGGGCGCCCGTGAATATGCGCAAAGCGGGACCTTCGTTGCGCAGCTACAGAGGCCGGTTTTTGTGTTAACTACACCCCGGCCGGCCAAATGGGAATCTTATTCCGACCTTTTCTTTTCTGGAAACCTACGGCAAAACAGTTTACCGTTCTCATGGCACGATTTGCATCGCCCCATTATCCCCTGAAATCTCCTTTACACGGTTATATTGTCAGTCCCCAAAACGCCCCTATTTTGGACCACAAAGGGCCAGATTAACTTGATCAAAGGAAAAGCCAAGTACAAAACGCACCTTTCAAAGCGTAAAAAGAGGCCCCTTTTACAGATTGCTGCATGGCAGGGAGTGTGGCGCAAAAGCGGGTAGAGCCGAAGAAAAGATATACAAAGAGCATGTCCACATATCCATAAATGCGAGCCCGGCCAGCGGCAGTTTCTCGTCAAACGATCCGTCTTAAAAACTTACACCCCACGTTATTCCCCGAGCTACCCCAGTAATGTCGAAATTTCAAGTGTGAAAATGTTGCGCTTTGCGACTCCGTGCCACCTTTTCCAAGACGGAGCTTGGCGCACAGCTCCGGTGACCCTTCCGGCTTTTGCGCGTCTTTCCACGGGCTGCGATTTCGCACAAAGTCGCGTATAAACGCCGGCCGACGGCCGAAACGTGCACCGGCTCCCACCCCCGAGAAGCGAAGCATCTGATCACAAGCCCGGCGGGCGATTTTTAGCCTCAGAAACCAGCGTGTTTCCCCTCCTTGTGGAGGCAGAGTACAAGACAGCGATGACGCCATTTTCTGCAAAAAAAAACAACCACGCTCTGGAAAGCAAGGCAGAGGAATCGGGTCGCCTTTCAACGCGACTCGGGCCCCGCGCTTTCACACCGGGCAAAGCCGCTTGCGGAGTCCTTACCTGCGCGGGCCGCTCAATCGGGAGCCTAAAATTCGGATATGCGGCGCTTTTCGGGCGACCGGCGTTGCGGAGTCGGCGTCCCGGCGGCTTCTTACGCCTGCGAGCGCCTGTCCGCGGTCCGCTCCGGCAGCCGCCTTTGTGCACGGAGAGGGAGACCTTTCAGCTGAAGAGCGGCCGCTGCGCAAAGGTGCGGCGTCTCTTTCAGCTCCGCAGCAGCGTGAATGCCAGCGTCTTCCCCACTCAGAGGGGGTGGACGAGCATTAGATTAACTCCCCCCAGTAAAGGCGGGCAGCTCCGGTCAATTTGGACCCTGTTTATTCCGTCTCCGAGCTAAAACGCACGCCTGTTCACTCCAAATGGCGACACTCCGGCGTAATATGCAAAATTAAGCAAACTGAAATGTATCACTCTCGTTTTGGTTTGTTCTCACTCAGTCACTTATCTTATCTCATCTTAAATATATTTTTAATATATTACTTGTGTATTAATACACGTCGGCTCGCTAAGCATTCAAGTTAGATGTTATGCAGAACTGCGCACTTTATAAGCCGTTACGCTTTTAGTAAGTCATTTTGCGCAAAAAAAAACTATTTAGCTTAATTGTGTTTAAAAGGTACGGAAGTTTTTATATAATAAATTCGAAAGAACAAGATAAGTTTTAACTCGTCCAGTATTCAGTTTTTATAATTTTCCAGTATTTGCTTAAACATAAGTTAACAAATGTAACAAATTGCTGTAGTTTCTAGACATTATTGGGTTTTTTTCCATGGTAAATTGTTTAAAAACACCACAACTTTTTAATAACATTTAAAAATGTTCATTAAAACATTTTATTTTAAAAAATGCATAATTTCAAAAACAGATTTGCTTGCACACCGGATTGCTGTTATTCGTGGTGTTTATCTTATAACTTTGGCATAAATGACCCTTGTTAAATTCCTAGCTGTATAACATGAAGGCCTGACCGGGTGAGCTATTATCGAAGATGTACAGGTGTATGTTTGGGTGTATGGATGGATGGATCGTGTTCAGTCACACAAACCAGTCTGTGAATTTCCTTGGTTATTGGCTGGTTAACACGTACTTACACAAACCTCAGTGTTAAAATGTGGGTCTATTTGTATAGTTTTGCACGCGTTTAGTTCTTTTCTGTACCATTTATGTAATTAATTTTGTGATTTCACTCCAAATTACGTGCAGAATTTGTCATCAGCCTCACTATGCATGATGTATAATATGGAGAGTGGCGACGTGTTTACATGAGACGGCAAACGTCTGTGTTTGATTTTGTTGGTGGTGTTTGTCAAAACTGCCGGTGCAGTCGTAATTTACGTTCTTTTGGGGGCAGAGTGTTAAAGATTAGCATAGACTAAAAGTGAAATAGCGTGAGTGCTAATTTAAATGTTCATGAGAACAGTTCTATGTCCATAGTTCTCCAGACAGCGTCATTAAGGGAATTTTAATTAAAGTGACGATTTTTATAGGAAATAAATTACTCACATTGTAATACAAACCGGAACGACATTTTTGACATAATTTTTTCCCACTTTCTCTTGTCATACAAACATCAGAAACATATTCTAGTTCTCCTCTGACATATTTATTTTAGGATGTAGGCTACTTAAACATAAAGCATGATCTATAATCTAAAAGCACGTTATTGATTCTATGTGACAAATTTTTTGCAAAAAAGCTACATAAAGTAACTTTTAAAATACCCTTTCCACATACAGATAATGGTCATAGTCATATCGAGGAGAAAAAAACCTGGTAGTAGCGAGTCCAGTTGGTGAATCGAGTTCAAAAAGCAAAGTGGGTGTGAAGGTACGTGGCCAAAAAACTACGGTTCAGTTACTGTAATATCGCCATATCCATTTAGCTTTGTATACGGTTTTGTCGGCGCACCCGTTTCCATTCTGCCTGCGTTTATTTGAACGTATAATTAATGGCCGTATTTTCTATGTTTGGATTACTTTAGCAATTAATTTATTTGCTAGTTAACTAGAAGTGGGCGAAAATACTGGAACGATCGGACGGCGTGTGCATAAAACAAGAGCCCTAACTCAACTTATCTTAAAGCACAAGGGACTACCCGGAAAAACTTAATGGTCGGGCACATATTTTAAAGAAACGCGCCGCAGCTCTCTGGCGTCGCCATGTTGTTCTTTCACAGGTACTGTTTAATGTGGTTTCCATGGCAGCGCAATCTCCGGCTAACGCGCGAAATTCAGTGTCTGAATACCTCGGCGCTGCGAGGGCGATGCAACAGGCGATGGTCTCACCGCAGACATTTTGCGAAGTGGAAACACTTCGCAGTGTGTATATGGAAATACAATGAATTTTGAACGAGATCTGCGTAGTCGACACGGCAGTCTTTGCTTTAATAAAAAAAATAATATTTTGTCACACGTGATATTCGGCATTTGCCTAAACGCAATCCGTTCTGATAAACGCGATTACGCCTTTATTTCCATTGCATAAATCGTTTTGATTCTTCAGGGTGATCTGATTTGCTGTTTTAATCGCACTGTTATAACTTGTAATATTTTGTGGTAGTATTAGCCTACTCTTTTTCCCTAAGAAGCAATGTGTGCCTCTTTGCACTACATGCTTTATAATTCCAAACGGATTTTTCTTAAAAATATATGCGTTTAATAGTACTTGCGGAATTCTGTTCTGGAGAGTTCTAATCCCTTTCCTTCTGCCCTTCCCCCCAGGAAAACATAACAAAAGGTACCCACCGCTACTGTGTAGACAATTAACTAAAGGGTCAGCATTAATACATTATCATAATAAGAGAGAACTGCTGTTGAAATGGATCCCTTTCTGAATTCACTGACATGTTGAAGATGTCACACACAGAAGGACATTCTTGTTGTTTTTGGTAAAAGAGCATTCAGAATTGATTAATGTCATGGACTACGTTTAGATCGCAACTTAGAAAACATTTACGTCACATAAACTTTTTCTCCGTTTATTTAAATTAGTACTCTATACATAATCTCTCTCCCTGTTTAGAACTTTCTCCCACCGTTCGCTGAAAAGGCAAATTTAACACTTTGTTTTTAAGATTTTGTCGGGTATCAAAAGAGAATATTTTTCGCACGTATGGTATGGGTCTTAATTCAGCACAATTCAGAATTATAATATAAACTATAGAACACCCAAAGGCTGAGTATATGTAAAATAAACACCTTAATTAAGAATAACCCCAGTCAGTGAGATAGTCTGTAGGCCTATTGTCAATAACTTTTGTAGTAAGGTTAAAGTCTTTTGATATTGAAATGTAAAACACAGTGACTTGATCTCCTTAGATAAAAAAGGTGGTCTTATATGTTTTGACATAAAGGGTCGGTCTGTCTGAGGACCATTTAAGTATGTCTGATGAGCCAACAGGAGGTATTGAAGAAGGCTAACCCAGATGGCCTCCCCTTCCTTCACCGTGTCTGCATCCACGGGCCGGGGTGGTCCACCTCCCTGTCACATCACGGGGCATTTAAGGTCATTATCTGCAGCGTGAGCAGCCCAGCGCAGCTTTCGTTTCAGACACGGCAGTACCGATGGAAACCTAAACGTCTGTGTGAAGCGCCTCACGATGCGCATCGGGCGAGGTACCGGAACTGTCCTCCTTCATAGGGCCTGCAAGGTCCTAGTATTACCCTATGTGGGACAGTAGTACAAAAGTATTATTTTGCTATCGGAATATTGTTTTGAGTTTGATGGAAAACATATTTAATGTTTTCAATATTAAAGTCAGGCGCCAGAGAGCGCGGAGGAAAGCTGAGGTGCTGCTTAATGTGCACATATAGCGATCTACTGCTTTACTGCCACCGAGCGTCTCCCGCCGCTTGCCGTTCGCACCTCGGCTTCGCTTCTCTTCAAAACTGGCAAGCAAATGAACGTTGTCTGTGTCGTGATTTACCTCCTGTTTCAAAACGGCTGTTCTGTATTGAATTTGATTATAAAATGCGGGTTCTATGAGATTAATATTTCGTCCTTTCTGCTGCCAGCTTGTGTGCACAGGTGTGTATCATGGTAATAAGTAACTCATATTTCTTAGTCGCGGCTATTTTCACATAAACTCACACATGAATTAAAAAGAGGAGGCGTTTTTCCATTAGTAAAAGAAAAAAACACTGATTTTATTACTTGGATCTGCCAACATTGATGGAAGAGTCTGGACTTTATTATTATTTTTTTTTACAAACATATAAATACTCTTTACTTACAATGCAAGATACTAAACAAATAAAATGATAACTCCTTTCAGCCTCCCGTCACAGGCGAGCAGAGTGGCTGTCCGCAATCGGAAGCCTCCGTCTCATTAACCATGTTTACTCATAGTCCCAGAGTCCAACATGGCCACGTGTCCGCCGTTAGACCCTCGATCACAACCCGGACCGAGCTGACGTTCCGTATTCTCTCTCTCTCTCTCACACACACACACATACATACACCTGATTTTTCACAGGAATAATATCTATTGTAATCATTACAACCATACGGGAAATTTGATTTTCTAGTTCTCCAACATCCCTTTGAAAAATCTACAAACGGAATACAGGAGAACCGTTGGCGGGTACATATGCATATCTGTTACAGGTCTGATGTCACTTCCTGTGAAATTCAACGGGAATATTTAAAAGTGCAAAAATATACATTTTTTACACTAAAGGATCAGCAATGCCATAGAGTTCTATATAAACACACAGTCACCAAATGTAGCTCTATTTACAATGGGTAAAAAAATAAGGCATTCTACACACACATTTATGTAGCTGTTTCACGGCTGGCTGAACGACTGCTTGTCAACAGCCGCCCACAAACCATTACGGCCTGCTAGGGGGCTTAAATCGATTAAATAAGTCACAGGTGCTAATTCAGGGTGCAAATATGGGACCTCTGGGTTCAGGAGCTTAGCACTGAGGATGCAAAAGGCAAGAGTTCCTATGCTGGCATTGTATTTACCTGAATAAATGTGGGCAAGGGGCCCTGTGTTAGGCTGAACAGAAACATCTCAAGGAAACCAGCAATTGCTCCCCAGGAGCACACATACTAAAAACAGCTATTCACAGGCAGAGCTATAAGAACCATTAATGCTACATGAATAATTACCAGTGGTGTTTGACATCTTCTCTGGTAGCACGTAGGCACAAAGGATCCTGCTGCCTGGAATCAGCATGTACCAGGACACAAGCTGCCATCCACATAACACACTAATGGGATGCAGGCTTAGAGGAAATCTCCCTGTTAAATCTCTCAATGATTTCCTGCATGTCCAAAACACATGTCCAGTGCATAAACAAATTTCTAGTTTTGTTTTCGGTGGGGGGGGCAGTTTACATCATCAAGACTTTCGCAACATCTGTATTGGTCTGATCCCACTTTTAACATCTGCTACATATTCATATCGTGCAATAAATGCGTGGGATCATGCTGTTTATGTGGTTTGCAGTAATCAGAAGTGAAAGTACATTAACTGATGGCAATTAAATAAAACCTCTGAGTTTTTTTCCCACCACCAGTAGCAAACAGCAAAAAATGTCCCAAAAACAAAATCTAGTGTATCACAGTGAACATGTGAACAAAGTGTGAGATGATCAAATGTTGAGTGGGATCAGTCTTAAGAGAAATTGAAAGTCAGCTGGCTTCCCTCCTTATCACAGCATTTTATAGCCTAATAATTTCATCTGCAAACACTGGGGCAAAATATACTATGATCATTGTGCTTTACTCCCATGTCTGCTCCCTAATTTTTACAATTCATTCACCTCTACGCTGCCATAGAAAACCTAAATGTATTTCAAACATCATGAAAAACAACATCACCACACCTTTACGTTATCAATGATATATATGTAGTGTGAGAAATATCATCTCAGAAAGCGCAGTTAAGTCTCTTGTTTTTGCACAGGAAGCCCTGAAAATCTAATTTATTTAAAAACCCAAAACCCACAAATGAGCTGCGAGTTTGCACTAGCTACACATTAGCCATACATCTACTACATGCCTGTGGCTGACGGAGGTCTTCTGGCATGTCGTATTGAACGGTGACTTTCATATGAAGTCTGCTTGTGGTGACACAGCAGAAGATTGGCCAACGAAAGCCATGCATCTCCCTGTCCTGTTAGAAATGTGACGTGTAAAAAATATAAGACATATACAGTATGGATAACGGCGGGTGGAGAAGGGTGAGTGGCTGTCAGAATGCATCAGTATGAGGGCGGCACTGAGCAGAAGGCTGGGAATGCTTAAGACGCCAGGTGCATGTGACTGCATATGCGTGTGTGTGTGTGTGTACACTTGAGATACTTGGGGTTTAGGAAACATCAACATTTAGCAAACAAAACACATTTTCCCTAAGTAATTAATATTAGATTTCCACATATTTCAGAATACAAATAAGTGCTGAACACGATCCTGACGCAGGATAAAAAGTGCATAAAAGCAAAGGTCTCCCAGGGTTTTGGAGCAAGCGGCCCAGCAGAAAAGTGAGCAGGGACAGGTAGCCTTGGCTGAGCAGGGACAGGTAGCCTTGGCTGGGCAGGGACTGGTAGCCTTGGCTGGGCAGGGACAGGTAGCCTTGGCTGAGCTCCTAACCCAGCCACACTTTGCTCTGGCTTTGACAACGTCGTTTCCTGTGCTCAGCAGGCCTGGGATATCCTGAGAAGTGGGATTTTCCTGCACGCTTAAGTCGTGGACCCCGCCATTTAAGGGAAAAGGACCAAAGAAAGAAAGAAAAAAACAAACAGGCGAGAGGACACTCTCCTGAAGTCTCAGGGTGACGTGGCAGGGAGGGTGCACAACCCTTCAGGAAGGGGGTGTTCTTTCAATTGGCCTCACTGCTGGCCCAATACAAAGTAGTAGTGCTGTGCCCTTTATGACACAAAACAATATAGTTTCATATTTACCAGCATTTACCAGACCAGGGTGGCAGAAATTTCCTAAATGCTTTTAGCTTTGAAAAAATAATAAATACAAAAATAACTAGGATTTGTACACATTTTTCGACAACAGGGACTCAGTAATAATACTTTCAACTTTACAAAGGAAATACAAATATAATTCCTCTTTCCATCTGTAGCACTTTTCTGGTCAGTTAGAAAGTTATTACAAGAAATAATAAATTACCATACAAAATGTACACTATAAAATATTACACTTACGTGGTGAGCCTAAACTTCGAATGCTTTGCAATAATTAATACAAACGTCCTCAAAAACCTGACTTTGTCCTATATTAAAACAAAAAAAAATGTGTCAGCAAAATAGATTCCCTTGGTTCAAAGCACCTGGTCTGTTGCTTCACAGACAGTTCCAGACCAGGATTAAGTGCACTTTTAACACTGATCTGCTGGGGGAGCCACTTCTGTCTGGAGTGGGCCTGTGTTTGGCTAAACTCCTGTCCTGGGACTCAGCCGAAATCCCCAAATTCAGATTTAGTTTTGTTAATTAAAAAATGGAGAGTCTGACTAATAAATATCACACATTCAAACAATACCTGCTAAAAATGAAGCAGGATGTCAGAGTTTCCCTCCAAACACAGCAAAGTGTTCAGCTGCAAAAATCAGAGGCAGCGATCTGCTGAGTGGACAGCAGCCTGAAGACAACCAGGGCAGAAGGAGGGATGCGGGCGTGTCGTCGACGCTGAGGAGGACGAGGCCCGGGCAGAAGGAGGGATACGGGCGTGTCGTCGACGCTGAGGAGGACGAGGCCCCGGCAGAAGGAGGGATGCGGGCGTGTCGTCGACACTGAGGAGGACGAGGCCCGGGCAGCAGACAGCA
>JABFEB020000001.1:1933460-1947646 GCA_019775895.2 Stomatorhinus ivindoensis
GTGGTATTAATCCGCCCCCCCCCCCCCCCCCCCGAGCAGTGCCTTCGCCCTCTTGAACACTGGCTGGGGGATGAACACCGCATCGTGTCCTCTCCATCGAAAAATGATCCTGACAGATTGATCTGTTCGTTAATAGGGGCCGTACACCACTCCTGATTAAGCTGGCCGTGTCGGAAGACGCCTGCCCTTCGGATAATCACGCAAATGCCACATTAATATTCCAAACCATTATTTACACCCTCTACACAATTTCACCTTTTGAATGCCGCAGTAACAATGGCACCCGTAGGACATCCTATAATACAAAAGCTCAGGATGAAAAATGCATGAGTGGTTATTGACAAACACGATCTGTCTACACACACGGCACAGCGCTTCGTAATAAAATGAGATATTTGGCTTGGATTATTATGTTTGCATTTGATGTCGTATTAGTGGTGATGTAATGTTTTTGGCCTAGAAACCGTGAAGAGGAGGCAGTAAAATCTGCATCCAGGAGTGGGCTGCATGGGATGGGATTGTACACAAAGTCAAACATCGACTCACTAGGAAGTCCATGGCTTTGTATTTAGCATTTATTAAAGAGAGAAACTGATCGCTTTCTAGAAAGGGCCAGATTACTGTATTAAGTAAACCCTCCACTCACAATCAGCTCGGGCTGTCCAGCAACCTCGGTTACCTTATTTCAGCAGCAGAAAAAGAATATGCATTGCTATTACCCTCGGCAATGCAGATGCCTCCTATTGGGCTTATTCCAGATGGGTCTCTGGCGCACAACTGCCAAAGGTACTGGCCCTGTCCATTGGGGTGGCAATGGGCCCAGAGCCATACGAGGGGACACAAGGAAGCGAAACAGCCTGGATGGAACACCAGTCCATCATGGTGCGCACACATACACACGTGATGACACACCACCGGCTAATGCAGGGACACCAATTCACCTGAGGGGGGAGGACACAAAACTCTGCACTAAGGGGGCAGCATTGTGCACCCCAGTCCCATCTTTCATTCCCCAAAACCCCCAAGAGACAATGTCATACATTTTTCATTGTCTTCTCTCTATATGCACTTGCACTTGCACTTGCACTTACACTACTGTTAACTTGCACTATTAGTCATTGTTGTTGTTTAGGATAGTTTCCCAACACTTACTTCAAGCTTTCTGATGCTCTGTAGAATTGACAATTAAGTTACTTGACTTCAAATGTTGTAATTTTGGTGAATTCTTGATTATGGAGAAACCATTGGAAATCTCTTTTGCGGCATTGAGACTTTGGCTGTTGCTTGTATTTTTGCCGCCTTGGGTAAGGATGAATAGGGAAAACACTACAGTAGTGAGACAGACCACAGAGATGTAGGGTAATTGAAAGTAATAACAAACATGCAGCACCACCTCTGACTAAACCCCGCTTATTGCAAAATAAGAATAATTATTATACATCCTTGTTGGAACCTGTGAATCGAGCCAATAAGCACAGCACTCCTGCGATCACACCAAAAGAGCGACGCCCACTCCAGTCAGGGTGACGCCCACTCCGCAACACCTCCTCTGATGGAGAAAGCCAAGTGCGGTGCATGGCTGGCAGCAGTGTGCACTGGCTCTGTTCTATTAATTCCCAGTCTCCGTTGCTCATATTCTGCTCCAGCTTTGGGTGGACCATGTCTCATTAAAATTATATATAAATATATTTAATTAGGAGGAGTGAATGGGGAACACCATTCTTAGTGTGATTTTGGATAACCCGGTTAACAGTAATATCCGTTGTCTGTAAATGTAAATGCATGTGTAAAAGGTCTCTTAATGTTAGTAATACAATGTAACAGGTAGAACTGTGGGGTGTCTAAGCTGCCAAGAAGCCCTTGTGTGTTACGTGTTTTGCTGAGTGAATCTCAGCTGTGATTTTTCATTCGACTAGATTCTCTTTCTTCCCACGATCTGATACTGAGACGCACAAAGTGGACAGCTAGTCTTTTTAAAACCCTGAATAATTTGACATACATCCCCAAGCTGACATCCGTGAATAGCTCATTTCAACGGCATGTAATACCTGCTGCATTCAAATTGGTATGTTTCAAAAGTCTCGATTTTGCAGAATGTATCCTGCCTACCTAATCCAGACTAGGTCCAAACAAGTTTATTTGTCTTACTCAATGGGGACAGATGCAGCTAGCTAGCTTAGCTCTGTAAATGTTTTGGTGCAGGGTAGGGCTTGGTTTATTGATTAATGTGACCTGTTAGCATATGAGTTAGCTTCCTAATGCATTCATTGAACCAGCCCTAGTTCTCTCTAACGCCTCTGTAGTTTCAAATGTTGGATAAGACTCTGATGTCATTGACCATGTAAGCCCTTCTTCTGTGGGACACTTATACTGTTGGACAGCTGATTTTGGACCATGGGTGTCTCTGAAAGCCAGCTTGAAGTCCGTAAACACCTCTCACGAAAATGGTAAGTAACAACCACCACCACACAGGATTGGAATGACTTGTGGAAAAATCAATCCCTCTTCATTATTTTGTCTGACACACATGTTTAACAATGAAAATTGACTTCCAGGGGATTGATTGACTTAGCAGGCATGGCCTGAGTGAGGGCAGGACGGAGCCAGGTCAGTTGCGAACTGGTGGGGGGGGGGAGCTAGTAACAAGCTACATCCTGGGGCCCTCTTGCTGATGGAAGTCACACCCTGGAGAGGCCCAATTAGTCTGCATCAGCAGCTAATGAGCACCTAACACCGCAGGAGGGACAGCGGGGAAGCAGGAGAAACGCTGTCCTGCTCTCACGGAGGACACCGCTAAAAATGGCATCTTCTGCTTGTCTTTCTCATGTGGGTCACATGGAGCGCCGCAATTCATTTTCATGACAGGGAAGCAGAAGGCTGAGGCTTCTCAGCAAACCGTGAAACCCGAGAGACTCCACTGTCACCGTGATGGCGGCATCACTGGAGCAGGGAAGAATGGAGGGGTCTCCTTCGCCCCGGCTCTGAGTCGACCAGGAGATTAGCCGAATGAAAACCATGAGAGATCAGTGATGGAGATAAATGTGTGTATAAGAGATCAATAGGTAATCAGAAAGTAATGAACTTGCATCTGAATGAAAATCACAGCCTGAGAAATCACCAGAGGCTGTGAACTTTGACTCAGAAAGCGGAGGAGTGTATTTGCTGTGGTGTGAGGCAATGTTTCTCAAAACAGTCCTCCAGGACCCCCAGACAGGGTATAAGGTAAAAAGTGAAATGATGACCAGCTTCAAGAATAATCTGGCCCAGAACAACCAGAGAACTTCATCTGGGCTGCATCAGACACCAGAGAATACGTGACAGCTGGACCAGCAGGTTCAATCATTAGACTTTGGCTAAACATCCAGTTATAGCCAAATATTTCTGCTTATAACGGCTGTATATCGCCGAACATCAAACCTAAAAATAATTTCATCGTCAGATAAGGACATTTTTCACAATTCATAGTTTGTCCCAGGGTTTCATTTAGAGGAATGCATTTATGTATGATGACAGGATGACAACAAAAGCCAGCTGCCCATTCCTGCCGCTGTAAAGTCGCCGAGATGAGAGCGGGACAGCAGGAATGGTTTCTGATTAAAGCGCTTGTCAACGAGCGAACTCTCGTGGCAATTAGGGCTTTGCCCGCGTCACCGTGGCCCCGGGCAAGGTCTTGCTTCAGTGAGTCACACGCGGTGCTGGGATCGAGGTCAGCAGAGTCTCCACTGGATGGTTCTCCTGCTTCCTAACTTCATCTCCTTCCTACAGCCCAGCAGAGCGAAGACACCAGCCAGGCTGTACCTGCTGTATTTGAAATCACATCTCACTTTATATCTGCTCGGGAATTCGACCAGGGGGGGGGGGGGGGGTTCTCTGTTACAGGCCATGGCTGTTGGTGTGAGGCGGCATGGGACAATTCTTGGATTTTTTTAAGGTGGGGGGCATAAGAGAGATCATAATCCATACAGAGGGGCCAGCCTTATAATTAGTTTATGACACATTTTGAATCAGTGACTGGCAGGGTGGTGGTGATCAGCTTCCACTGGGACCAGTGCCACTGTGGCCTGCTCCCTGTAACTGGAAGCACTACACATGAGATTCATTGGGCAGGTGGAATCTTCAGTTCCTGAAGGCACCATATTATACCATCCTGGAACTCAACCAGCAATCTTCTGCTCACAAGTCACGTCACTGCATTAAGGTGGAGGTATCTCAGCCTCAAATAAGAACGTGCTTCCATGGTTATTGGTTAATACCTAGACAGCATCCTGTTTAGTGGAAAATGCATTACTCTGGGCAAAACATGGCCATTAATAAGAATTTAATAAGCTCTGTTTGTAGCTAACGACAGAGAATGGCAGCAGGCTAGCCTTGATGGATGGGGTGTATTCACACTGGAGTGCTCTCTCTCTTCTATCACTCATTCTTTGGCAATATTGGGCTTTTGTCCTGAAAATTACTGCCTTGTTGTCACTGGTGCCCAACTCTCTGTTTCCCTGCTGGCAGAAGAAAATCCACTTAAAAAAGGTTTGGCTGGCACTTTGTAAACTGAGCTCACAGAAGAATGAGGTTCGCTGCTCCGGGCAAGGGGACCATGAGTGTGTCTAAAAATACTCAGAAGTGAGTAAATGTAAATTAGATTAGTAAAATTCTGGTATCATATGACGATTAGGGGAATAAAGGGAATGGAATATGGATAATCTGGGCCAATACTGTTGTGTTTTGGTGTTTTTCCTCACCACAAAAACATATGCAGCTTCTACCTACAGGAATCTCAGAGACACATCTTTGGAGATATCTCAGATGTTGCTGCTGAGTAGTCCTTCAAAGGGGTTTCAGGATGTGAATTCTGACTGTGATGGTGTCTTAGACCATGTGTCTGAGACTCTGAGTGAAGGTGGCACATGAACTTATCTTAGGTACATCAGACCTGAAGGTACAGAATGTATGGATGGGCTTTGCTGCAATGCATCTCAGGTTTCTCTCCTCAAACACAGGTGTTCCTTCTCTATCTTCCTGTGGCATAAGGAAGGCTTTATCTTCAAAAAACAGGTAGGAAAAGGAATCCAGTTGAAGAGTGACTTGCAGGGCGTTGCCCTTGACGACTGAGGATGCGTACCACTGTACTATGCTGTGGAAATAGGAGAGAATGGATCCACACCACGCTGGGGATGATAAGTGGAACCATGAGAAAGCAAAGCTCTTTACTGGAGATTTCGAGGTTTGCTGGTACAAGTCAAGGGAGGGTCAACAGGAAGGATGAACAAGCAAAAACATGAGCCATATCCGCAAGAACAAAAATAAAAAATTTAACTTGGGCATGTATATTAGTGAGCTGTATCAGCGAATATATTTGTATAAAATTCTTTGGCTGAAAACTGAAATATCAAAGCAGTTGGCACCTGTTTGATAGTTTTCGCTTTTCTCTGATTGCATTGTGGTACATCGCTTCATCCCTGCATCCCCAGAGAAACCATTTAAATCTTGTAATAGCACAAAATGATCTTGGCTTTCAGAGAGTACATGTGGTCTCCTGTAATCAGGGTAATTATGCTCATTGCTGCGGATCAAAGGAAAAAAAAAGCATTTGGTATTCTCACGCAGGGTTACCTTTGATGTTAATTACTCCACCTGTGCGTACAACAAAACACCATGTCAGAGCAGTCCTTTGGTGAATCTACATGTGAGATGGGGGCGTGGCCATCTGGGCCAGAGAATCAGGTGACTGGGGCATTTTGTGTAGCTTCAACTCCACCTGTCCCTCATTCATAACTAAATGTATGGGGGGGGGGGCATGGTTGTCACAAGCAGAGTCAGCTGACCTGACTTTGTCTGTTGATTAGTTCCACCTGTCCCTCATTCCGAAAAGATTATTTATCGGTGATGTATCCTGTTTCAGCCGGACTATGGATTACATGTTTGTACCCAAATTCCATGCCTGAGTCCGAACTTTTTGTTTGTACATTGCGTTTGCATTTTCTGTCATCCAAAGCTTGTTTATTTTTGAATTTGTGACTTTCAGCCTGCTTCCCTCTGCTCTCTAACTTCCTTGCCAGATGGTTCTGGTCACTGCTCAGATTCTCAAATGTATCACGTTTCCTCACATAGACATTAACTTACATTTCAATTATAAATGGACAAATTGGTCCCTTGTGTGTGGTAAACCTTATTCCCAGTAAAACCGTTATTCCATTCTCAGTGCTGTTTCACATGGCTAAGTTTGTAATGCCACCTGGAGCAATTTGCATAGAATCCTTCCCTCGTTATTTCCTTAGAGGGTTATTTGTCCACCCCTAACCTGATCGATTCAGAAGTGCCTTTCTTTGGTGTCAATTCTAAATTAAAAATAGTACTCTGATCCACCTGATCTGTAGACCTGAAGAAAAAGCTGTATATACTGGACAGAAAGATTGAGTGACCTGGCGATGATGAAAAGTCAGGAGGTATGAAAGAAGCATTCTTTGCATCGCGTACTGGGGGTGAGAGGCGGGCCAGTACACCCAGTGCCTGGCCCAGGAGAAGTAGTTGCTCCCACACACACTAATCACAAGGGTAAGCTCACAATTATGTCACAGTAAATGATCTTTGAGATACAGTTCAAAGATAAATGGAAGAACAAAACTTTGTCATTGTCACTTGTAGCTGGAGATTGAGTATTGCTGGTGCTTAAATGGCCAGCTCATCAAGGAGGAAACAGATGCACTGAAATACCAACCTGCTGGAGAAACCAACTTCTGAGGAAACATCTGAATCCCAGCTCTGAAAGACACTGCTGTATGAGACCAGCAGGACTTTCAGAAAGGACATGGTGGATCTTTCAGTCAACGTATGCAAACACCTGTCTTGGCCACAAGATGAATGAGTCTGTAAAGGCTGAGGGAGTCAGTCCTGTTATCAGCCTGTGATCTCATGCACGTGTCCAAGGTCACACCGAACAACATGGCCTCCACTGGAGGGGGCCCCTCGCATGCCTGCCTGCATTATTCACGTCTGTCATATCTGCACCAGAACCACAGTCCCAAGCAATCGATCCAAATCTGAATATGGACGCCCAAACGGCTTGGGACATGTTGCAGAAACGCACTGTCGACATTTTGTTGAAGATGGAGGACGAGTGACCTAATTACTGCAGGTCTCACTGACTCTTAACGCTACTAGTGAAGAAAGTGAAATGAAAGCACGCATTTTGACTCCAGAAGGATGGTGAGTTAAAATCTGCCTCATGGTCACAGCCAGCCAATGACAGGCTTAGTGAGGGGTAACCCTAACCCTCACTAAACATCTGTCACTAAGCATCTGCTTTCTTATTTCTACCAAAAGACATTATTTTCATGTTTAAAAGCTGGGAATCTGTTTATTAGTAGAATTGCTTTCCTCCTCCAATGACTTATTTCAGCATTTCCGTTTAGTTTCCATTCATTTTAAATTATGTTCTACTTCTGGAATATTAAGTAACTTTTGAATTAAAGATTATAATGGTGCACTGATTTACTACCGTGATTCGTCTGACTTGCATTACATGTGCGGTTACAGAAAATTAATCAACATTTATTCTGACCAATCAGATTTAAGAATTCAGCAGGACCGTGGTATAATTTAGACCTTAAATGCATCTCAACGTCCTAATGATCCTTCATAAATGTCACGGTGGAAATGAAGTACCGTTACTGGGGACGCCATGAGATAGAGAACGGGACGAAAGAGCACACAAAGGTCACAGAACAAATGAGTCACTAGCACCTTCGTCACATGCACGGTGCTGGCTCTGTGAGGTGACAGGCCGCATGTTGTACTGCGTAGCATTAATGTAACACTTCTCATTGATGGCAGATCTTTAACAAACACACAGCACCTTTGTGTTTGGCTTTAAACGACAAGAATAAGCCAGCAGTGTACAAGTGTTTCAGAAAAGCACATTTTGTTTCATTTCATTCTTGGGTGGCACTGTGGCTTCACACCTCCTGGGTTTGATTCTTCAGGCCTGTGTGTGAAGTTTGCATGTTCTCTCCATATTTGCACGAGTTTTCAGACTCAACGAAACTAATTTATGGGTAGTGTCAACTGTGGAGCCTCATTACTCTGACCATGGTGAAAGTATAGCCAAGAAAATGCTTCTCTTTGTGATGGAGGGGTATCCTGAGGCGGAGACACAGGGGCACTGGTCCCAGGTGTAAGCTGATTGGTCCACAGAGTGCCCACTCCCCTGTCACTCACCGAGCTGAAAAATGCCATTGGAATACTGCAGGGTAAACTCACTGAGTTTCAGAAGCAAAGAGTCATATCAGGAATTATATTAAGAGTAGGCTCCAGGACCTACCTACACATGAGCTACAATGAGAATTTTAGTACCCACATTAGGCCTGCATGCTGCATATGATTTACAGGCTAAATTTCCAAAATTTTTACCTAAACCTAAATTAAGCCAACAAAATCGCTAGTCTTTACAACTGTGTAAGAACGTGGCTGTTATTGGCAGTGCAGTTAGCGGCTGTTAGTGGCGGTGCTGTTAGCGGCTGCTATCGGCGGTTCTGTTAGCGGCGGTGCTGATAATGGCAGTGGTGTTAGCGGAAGTGCTGTTAGCGGCTGTTATCGGAGGTGCTGTTAGTGGCAGTGCTGTTATCGGCAGTGCAGTTAGCAGCTGTCAATGGCGGTGCTGTTAGTGGCGGCGCTGTTAGCGGCTGTTAGCGCCAGTGCTGTTATCGGCAGTGCAATTAGCGGCTGTTAGCACTGGCGTTGTTAGTGGCTGTTATCGGCTGTGCAGTTAGCAGCTGTTAATGGTGGCGCTGTTAGTCAGTGATAGCGCCTGTTATCGGCAGTACAGTTAACGGCAGTTAATAGCAGCACTATTAACTAGCTTTTAAAGGTGGTGCTGTTAGAGATGGCAAATAACAGCATGGGGTCAAATGACAGTTAGAGAGGACATTGGTCGAGCAGTTGACCTCTGTTACGGGGTCTGCTTTTGCATCACCTCTTATTTCTGAGCCGTGTCTTTGTTGTAATTATTTAATTGCTTGAAGTGAAATTTAGGTAAATTACTCCCTGTGAAGAACAGTTTCATATGCTGAGGGATGCACATTTACCTAGCAAGCCTTGGGGTCTGAGTATGGAAATATACAGCTGGGGATTTTGGAATTGAGGGATTGGGCTCCGTACAGCAGATATTTTCTATCTATTATAGGCACTTTCAGAAATCTTTGAGCACATGCATGGTAACCATGGCAACAGCAAATTTTTTTTTAGCTCATTGCCAGGTTTTTGTCACGCTGATACTAATAGCCAATGATAGAGAGAAGGGGCATTGTGTCCTCTGTGAGCCAAAGGCAGGATGTCCGGGCCGAGTGATGACATTTAATAAAGTGAACAGAAGTATATTCTACATACAGTGTGGAAACTGCAAGTCCCTGAGCTTTCTGAGCCCTAAAGTACACGTCAGTTGACAAATGCAATAATACTACTGTATAAAACTGGCTTGTGATGCATGGATTCAATTACTTACTTTAGAAGCAGTAGTCGAGTCAGACTTATAAGGCTCATTGCAGTGAAAGGCCTTTCAGAAACCACTAGATTAACGTTGGCAAGGCGGAGTTAACAGATCTGGAGAGGGGGGTTGAGAGATTCACTTGAGCTGATCGGAGGTGCTGTCCTGTTCCGCCTTTTACGGATTCGTGCTGGAGGCCACTTGTGTAGGATCTGAAGGGGGCGGGGCTTGCTGCGTCCATCGTAGTAGTTATTCTAAAGTGGGAACCCTTGGAAGTTCATCGTGAAGAAGTCACTGAGAAACAGGAGTGAAATCTGACTTTTTAAATGTTTCAGAGTGACTTAAAGGCCACGGGGATGAAATTGCATTAATAAAAAAGCATTCTGGGAAATCAAGATCCATTTGAAAAGCATTAAAACTATGTGGCACTCTGGGAGAATGTTCCTGTGAACCTTCTTGGTTTCTTTGAGAGCATCAGTCCAAATCTCAAACATTGTTGTGCAGGCACAAAGCACCGTGAAAATTTACAGCATCTAGGTGATAAACTGGAGATCAGGACACATTGTGGAAATCTCATTTTTAAAAGCTCATTTCTGCTTTGCAGGCCTCTGTGGGGCCCCTTGGTGCACATCACTTGTGCAGCCTGCCATATCTGGCGAGCTCTGGCATCTTAGCATCATCACTCTGGTACCAATGTGAACGACAAGGTCTCTTTGCAACAGATTCCCAGCATCATGCAGCGTCTCGCTCAATATGAGGATGGTTGATGAGATGCCACTCGTTTGCCAGGGGACGATTCACTCCTGTTGCCAGTATCATGAAGGACCAGCCATCTGTCACCTGTGTACCTGGAGTTCTGCGTGGTTAAGAGACCCCATTTCAGAGGCAGTAGACCATGTGCACACAGTGCCATGTCGATACAGTGGCCATGAACTCGATGCAGCGTGTGGTTTCGTGACGGCTGATTTGTTCTCATTGGTCAGTCTTGAGTCCCACTGTTGACAAACACCAAGGTTACACCACCTTATTCGAACAGGAAATCTGTTCCTTGAAACCTGTCACCTTTCCTGGTGCTTCATCATGGCAGGTTACATGCCTGTAATGTGAAATATAAAATGCGATGTATAATATATCATTACAGTGGAGGTTCCAGGAGATAGGATGCTGCGCCCGTGATCAGAAGGTCGCCAGTTCAAATCCCAGGGTTGGAAGAGTGATGGCACCATTGGGGCCTTGAACAGGGACCTTAACCCACAGTTGCTCCAGGCACTGGCTGGCTCTGCTTTCTAAAAATGTGCATTGCTGGGATTAAAATGTACTGAAATTCATTCTGGCATCACCTGTGACCAAAGGGATGAGGGCTCCTCAATCCTGGAGTAGGGACAGGTGTCATAAGCGTCCCTTCCTGGCCATGGGATGATCTGCTTTCACATCCTACCCCCCTTCTCCATGAATATTGTAGCCATCTGTGGGCTTCGTGTTTAAGTCGGATTCCATTAATAGCACCGACTGCCTTGTTTACCCTTGGATGTTGGCATTTCTAGTGGAGTTTTTAGAACGATGAGTGAGGACCGGGTCTCCTGCCTCCCCCCCCCCTGCTCTCCTGGCTACACCTCTGCTGACACGCACCACCCCTGGCATGAGAAGGCTGTCTCTGGGCCAGCTCCACACAACCGGGCCCATCTGCTCCAATGATGCTTTCCTGGGAGCACGGGGGCCCTCCTCCACTAATCCGTACGGGCCACCCGGCCTTTCCGGCTGCTGACCCCCCCCCCCTGCCCCCACATAGGCCTCGATGGATGTCTACAGCCCAGCGACAGGCAATGGACATGGGCTGAAAGCCGGATTACGCTAAGGGCTCAACAGGCTCCTTGTTTGCAGATGTTGTCGACATGGTAATTGTTTCCACTGATTCTTTTCTCTAGGGGAGCCGGAGATCATGCTAGCATGGGAGCTGCATCCAATCAGAATTGTCCTTTGGATCCCCCACCAACGTCTCTGTCTAATGACAGTCAGAGCTATTTCTTCATGAAGCATCACGGTGGAAACCTTTTAGAATTGAAGTCAAATTTTTGACTACAGCTGCGCCATTGTATTTCATCTGGCCTGGCATGTGTTTAGGCAGGTAATGAAAATCAACAATCATTCCCCGCCTGCTGCGACATGCCCAGGAACAGCTAAGGTCTGCTCGCTAGCCACTCAGAGGCACTCAAACCTGCCACTTTTGGTTTGAGCTTCAACCCCACACTTGCCCAGATCCTCTTGGAACATCATTTAATTTTCACCAGCATCATTGGGAGAATCTATCTTAAAAATGCATTGAAGTGATCTGAAAGAAGACATTTCAAAGAAATATTACTTCACTTAGCAAAGTAACAAGTATAGTAATATTGTCCAGCAGAGATGCAATGAACTTCAGAAAATACTGTGAATAGTCCACATTGATTTGCTGTAACAGCATAAATTAATAAAGTTCATTAATAAAGTTCAGTGTTTTTAGGATTAAATTAGTTCAAAGCTCTTGTATGAAATATTAATGCAAATTAATTTCTGTATTGCCCTAGCCTTTTCTAAAACACTGTGATACCACTTCGTATTATAAGAGAAACTAAGGACCTAGTTGATTTCACAGAAGTCATATTCAGAGGTCCAGTTAAAGAGCAAGTAACTTAAGGGGCACGGGGTCAAAACGGGTCCTGGTCATCACCTGTCTGATGCCTGGTGTCCCTTGCTGAGGCCTGGTCATCGCCTGCCTGAGGCCTGGTCGTCGCCTGTCTGAGGCCTGGTCGTCGCCTGTCTGAGGCCTGGTCGTCGCCTGTCTGAGGCCTGGTCGTCACCTGTCTGAGGCCTGGTGTCCCTTGCTGAGGCCTGGTCATCGCCTGTCTGAGGCCTGGTCGTCACCTGTCTGAGGCCTGGTCGTCGCCTGTCTGAGGCCTGGTCGTCGCCTGTCTGAGGCCTGGTCGTCGCCTGTCTGAGGCCTGGTCGTCGCCAGTCTGAGGCCTGGTCGTCGCCTGTCTGATGCCTGGTCATCGCCAGTCTGATGCCTGGTCGTCGCCTGTCTGATGCCTGGTCGTCGCCTGTCTGAGGCCTGGTCGTCACCTGTCTGATGCCTGGTCGTCGCCAGTCTGATGCCTGGTCGTCGCCTGTCTGAGGCCTGGTCGTCGCCTGTCTGAGGCCTGGTCGTCGCCTGTCTGAGGGGGGATCGTCGCCTGTCTGAGGCTTGGTCGTCGCCTGTCTGAGGGGGGATCGTCGCCTGTCTGAGGGGGGATCGTCGCCTGTCTGAGGCCTGGTCGTCGCCTGTCTGAGGGGGGATCGTCGCCTGTCTGGGACGAAGGCCTGGTCGTCGCCTGTCTGGGACGAAGGGGGATCCTCCAACAAACAAACAAATAACTGAGATCTTGTTCCTTATCTTTCATGGATGCGTGTGTTAGGGGATGTATACCAAATAAAGACTGTAATCCTGCATCAAACGTTTTATTACACGGATCAGTTCTTTTTTAGTTACCTCATGTTTAGCTGTGAAACTGAACCCAAAATAGTGTTTTTTTAAAGGATGAAATCTTTATTATTCAAAAATCATTTTTAAAACTTTCTTACATGGCATCCATCACGATGTAGCTATGTGTCTGTGCCCAAATTCGGCCTCCCCCAGTGCCAAGCCCCTTCCCTTGACTGATTTCGCCTGGTCAGGAACACTGGCAGCACTGCTCGCCTCTCCTTCTTTTCGCATATGGATGCATCAAAGCATCACTCATTAAGCGCTGACTAGAGATCAAAGGAGACTGAAGTTTAGTGTCATTTATTACTCGATATCCTCCGGATATTATATTGATCTTTCTGTTACAGTCCCTATGGTTAAGGGAGGAATATATTACTGTTTGATTGTATACATACAAAAAATTTACTGACGAGATGACACAAGAGCTATCTGACAAGGTGTCCCAAATGTTACCAATGAAACATTATCAGAACACTTTATAGTGGACCATTTGCTGCCACTTCCTCGGACCTGTGCTTGGATATTTAACTAGGCCGGTCACGATATCAAATTTTGCTGGACGACAAACTGTCCCAGGAATTATTGCGATAAACAATAATATCGCAGTGACGTCATATCTGCCAGTGCGAAATACGGCTCACTTGCTTCCGGTTTGAGTAACTATGAGCGCAAGAAAGGATAACCTTGTGTTTCAGAAGCTAAAAAAACAATAATAATAATAATAATATTAAATAATAATAATAATTTCCTAATTGCACCACGTCCTCAAAATACAATCGAGTTTTAAGTTTCCATTCACACATCTGGGAAATTCAGCAAATCCAATATATTTATACTCACATTTCATGTAATTTATTGCCAAGTTTGACTGTACCGCTTATAGTGAACATGTCTGCCTGGGAAAAATTGATAATTATAATTGGATGATCATCATAACCGATTTTTTCTTCTTCATGTCTCAGTCTAACTGACACGTGTATATTTCTTACATGAAAAGCATTCGCTGCAGCATCTCCGTGGCTCGATTTATGGAGGTTTATCATAAGCTTTGATGAGTCTATATAACACAAATCTGAATACTTAACAACTTTAATTAGAACTCTGACAAATTACCAGTGCTGCCATACTTTTACAGTATGATGTTTGCCGTGCTTCTTCATGGATCTGAAGCAGCAACCTCTCCTGTTTCCGTGTTTCTGTTTGACACTAAGA
>JABFEB020000001.1:1970160-1982760 GCA_019775895.2 Stomatorhinus ivindoensis
ACAGAGTGTGCAGCGTGTGTGGTGAGCATCTGGCATGTTGTATGAGGGTCCAGGTGGTTTAGGTGAGTTTTTGAATTAGGACATTTAATTTCTCGACTGTAGTGGAGATCAAACTCACCTCACACCTGACAGGTCCTCAACCCAAAACCAAGTGGACACACATACTGTATGTGTTTGCTGGTGGTGGGACTCAGGCATTTAGAGCACTGTTTCTGTCATCGGAAGGTCGCTGGTTCAAATGCCGGGGTGGGCTGAGTGGTTTTGCTGTTGGGTCCCTGAGTAAGTGCCCCAGGAACTGTCTGACCCTATTTTCTCAGGCGTGTGGTGCTTTGGATAAACCCATCTGCTAAATAAAAAATGTGTGAGATGCCTAGAACAATGGGAGAGCATAACTGAGCATTATGTTGGGGTTAGGGTTAGTTCTGTGGCCCATGGTTCAGTTACATAGCCGAAATCCATAAATTCAAACGGATGCTTAAGTTGAAATAACACGATCGGTGCCTGGTTCCAGCCCAGTCCTAGTACCACCTGCAAAGCTCCTAATGGACCTGCGCTTTTATTATGGTAAATACAAGCATAACAGCATATTTCAGCGCAAATCTATAATAAGCAATTTGTTCCCCAGTAAGAGTAAGACTCTGACGCTGGCCGTGTCCAGCGATCGGGGGGGACAGCCTGACCCATCCAGGGGGTGTGTAGCTTGGTGTTTGGTGTACCTGACGCTCACATAGCAACCCACCACCCCACAAAGTCCATCTCCCATCAGCTTCTCATACTTCAGAATCGTTTCCCGATGGCTACTGGCGTACCCGATTTCCGCCTGCATGACCTGAGCACCACCTCAGCTCCAGGAATCTTGCCTGCTGCTCCTGACCTTCTTCTTCCTGTGATCAACCTTCATGGCAGCATGCAAAGAGCCATGGTCACCTACAGCTGACCTCCAGAGCCCAAGGGGGCGCCGCCCCCCCCCATCAGGACCTCTCCTCTCCTTTCATCCACCTGTCTGTCTAGCCTTCCTCCTAAAACCATCCTTTAACATTCATTCTTTTTCCCAACCTTAAGAAAATGTTTTACACATTCACCCACCTTTCTCTCATGAATATTTAATACATTTGTCTATGCCCCTCCAAATGCTTCTCCTGCCTCCCCCTGTATCTAGACCTTGTCTGCCCCCACAGCCATGGCCATTTGCAAAGGAATAAATGTGTTAGGTATGGATGGGTGCGGGGGGGGGGGGGGCAGAGGAGAATACCACCATGTGGGGAGGATGGGGTTAAGCCTATTACTAGGAACCAATCAGGGCAGGAACAAGCGCTGCAAGGCTCTGCAGTGAGAGAGAGAACGAGAGAGAGAGCGAGTGAGAGAGAGAGTGGAGAGAGAGAGCAGAGCGAGAAAGAGAGAGATCAGAGAGGGGAGTGCAGAGTGACGGGGGAGCTTCTGGTGTATGCAAACCGTCAGAAAGCAGAAAAAGGGATTGAGAGCGAGGGAGAGAGAGAGAGCGAGGGAGAGAGCGTGAGAGGGAGAGAGCAAGGGGGAGGGAGAGAGCGAGGGAGAGTGGAGTAGAAAGGACTGTTCAGTCACAACACATTGTGGAAGGGAGGAGGGCGACAGTAACAGCAGAGCACTAGGCGGGTAGGCAGCGAGAACCAGCTGCACTCCTGCTGCTCTGCTTCCACTCCTCATGCAGGACACCTCTGGAAAGGCAGCGTGACTCGCCCTCCCCACCATGCTCCCCCACCAGCCGACGCCCCTGAGACCCCTGGAGGAGTGAGGGACCCCCTGGCCCCCGAGGACCCTGACTTTGCTCCACCTGCGCTGGCATGTTTAGGGGAAAGGGGGCAGGACCCTTACAGGAGCCGTGACAGGTTTCTCCAGGAAGGTAAGTAGCTCCCCCGGTGGTTATGGCTGGCGACGGTGGTGTGGTGTGGTATGGTGTGGTATGGTGTGCGTAGGGCCAGCGTGTCCGTGCGTGTAGGGCCAGCATGTCCGTGCGCGTAGGGCCAGCGTGTCCGTGCGCGTAGGGCCAGCGTGTCGGCGATCAGAGCCCAACTCCGCTCTCAGCTGCTGGCGATGAGCGAGCATATCAGAAACGTGATCGATGCTAATTAGACACCCACTACGGAAAATGCCAGATGATCAGAAGCCATCTCCACATAGTGGGAGGTTGGTGATAACTGAAAGTGTGCCTTTGTATGATTTTGATACTTTCAGCGCCTGGCCCCTCTGTGACCTGTAAACGGCTGTGAGCGATTTTTATGGACACTTTCTGCATTCTGCTTGCTGGTGGGTTAGGCAGCGACACCCGTGTTTACACCACATATTCTTCCGCGATGAATCTGTCACATCCGGAGCCATTGTGACTCTGGGTCACCACCTGATCCGGCAGGATTTATTTCCTCCGATCGTTTCAGAGTGCGGTATGTGGATGGACTGGAAGTGTCGACAGATGAAAGTTCCCGTCGGATCCCGGGAACGAAGGAGCCACTATTTCTGGAATATCTTTTTTCCGGAACGTTTTCACCAGGCAACCTACTTCACAGTCCATAAACATACCGCATAAACCAACAGCAAAGTAAGCAGGTAAAGAAACTGATGGGAGTACAAAGGCAAGGGGGGGGGGGGCTGTCACACACTGAGAGCATCCCGCTGGGGGGCTGCCAATTGTCTGGGATGCCTGTCTCAGGTGTGGACCTGTCTCTCTGTCTCCTGCCTCTCCTCTCCAGGACAGGATCGGGAACCAGGCAAGCAGTGGGGGCTGATGGATGCTGATCTGTCCAGTTTGGCTGGTCTGAGCAGCCACCACAAACCCCATGACTGACGGAGACCCCTGCTCCCCTCACCTCCTCATGGGGGCGACTTTGAGCTGATCCCCTCCCCCCCCCTCCACCATTTCTACAACAACTTTAGAGTGCTGCTTCTCTGGGGAGAACTGCTTTCTAAGAGCATGGAAGGCAGGGAGACGAGGGCGTGAAGGCCAGCCAGGAGACATTGCTGCTCACCTCTGCCCCGCCCCCCACCCCGCCCCTTGGCCTTGTGGGGGTGGACCTCTAACCCACGGCTCCAGAAACACACGCAGGGACCATCACCACCCACCACCTGGAAGCAGAGGCACGGTGGAGCGAGTTTCCTCTGTCCACCTGCAGAGGGCGTTGTGGTTAACGGAAAACTCCAAGAACTGATGTATGAGTGGTGTGCAAACTCAAAGCAATAAAAACAGCAAAACGTGGGACTAAACAGACAGATCCTACAGAAAGGCTTCCCGTTCTTCTTCCTTGGATGCTACAATGCTCACCACCCACCCTCTGACCATAGAGGAGGGCACTTTGTGTTTGTACATTCATTCTGGGTCCTCTGGCTTGGAATACAAAACGTTTCTTGAACTGGAAATCTTCCGTACAGCTGATTTGCGACATTTGAGGCCGCTGATGCAGCTGTAGCTCAGACGGTGGATTGGACGTCAGGGTGGAGACTGTGGATATGAGAATGCCGGGGGATTGGCTGAGAGTTCGCTTTTAGCCTGGCCAATTGCCTGATATCTGTCCCACCGCGAAGAGCTTGGAGTGGGTGGTTTTCCCAGGGCTGAGTGGTGGGCTAAGAGAAAGTAGGTTTTTTGTGGAGGTGGACATCTTTATTTTTTTGCTTAAGCATGCTGGGATGTGGTTATCTTATTTGGAGTTTGGAGAATTGTCCTGAGGACTACTGAGGGACAGAAGGCATCTGGACAAAGGGTAAGGTGCCCAGAGTGGTGCGTCTGTATGTGTGTGTGTGTGTGTGTATGTGCATCTGTATGTGTGTGTGCGCGTGCGTGTGTATGTGCGTCTGTATGTGTGTGTGTCTGTGTGTGTGCATCTGTATGTGTGTGTGTCTGTGTGTGTGCATCTGTATGTGTGTGCGTGTGTGTGTCAACATGCCAGGAAAGACCTGGGGTCTTTGCATGAGGGACAGCATAAAGTAAATGTAGCAGAATCCAATGATCATTACATTATCTGGATGGGCTGAGAAAATGAGGCAATTTTATGTAGATGGTGCTGGCATCCGTGGGTTTGCCCTGGAGCCCAGCCTGTCGTTAACGCTGTGTTTTTCCAGCACCTCCCTGCGTACGACCATCATTCCGCCACTGCTCCTCTCTACCCTCTGCCCTCCATCTGCTTCTCTCCTGAAGCCCTTCCCATTCCCTGTCCCCGCCCACTTCCAGGCATCTTGCAGTCTCACCCTCACTGCCTCTCAAACAGAGCTAAACCACAGCAGGTGACACTCCCTGGCAGACACTGGATGGGTATCTTCAGAACTGATCTATTCGATTACCCACTATTTGTCCATAAGGCATGCTCTGACATTGAGTGCTTTGGCATCTTTTGATCAATGTCCCTTGTGGTGCCGAAACGTTCAGGGACAGACAACCCAACAAGAGCAAATCCGCCTGCAGAGGCTGCTTCCATAACACAATGAGCATCACATACTGTGGGTCCATCACATACTAACTGACCCCCTGGCGCAGCAGGTGAGCGAATCTCGCAGAAAGGGTGTGAAACTCACAAGCATGTCAGCTGCCAAGCATTTGTTCATTTTTCCTCACAGTCCGCAGTCCTGGCAGATGGGTCTGAACCGAACGTTGTATTATCAGTAAGACTGTCCAGGGTAAAGGTATTAAAACTTCACTAGACCTTACCCACCATGCTCTGCTGTCGCATCTGGTTTGTGTGACAGGCACAAGCGATTAGGGATGAAGCGATTCATAATCGTCTCGCTGATACAACTAGAAGCAGCCGGATTTCATTGTTTTAAGACTTGAAGGCGAGAGTCCGACCAGACGAACAATTTTTTTTTTATCCACAGAAACACATTCACACGTCCTCTGATTCACCACTCCGACAGGCGCCCGCGTTTCTCGGAGACAGGTTTCCACACTCATGCCTTGACACGTTGGTGAAAGCCCTGCTGATGTCTCTCCTGCTGCAGGATAATGCATGCCCCCCCCGCGCTGGAGGAAGAGGGCACCATGAGCAACGTGACCGTCCACGACAACGCCGAGTCCATTGACCGCAGCATGAACGTAGCAGCGCCCTACCCACTAAGCTTCCAGGTCACCCTGACCTGCTTCCTCATGCTCGAGATTGTCCTGGGCCTGAGCAGCAACCTCACCGTGCTGGTGCTCTACTGCATGAAGTCTAATCTCATCAACTCAGTGAGCAATGTGGTGACAGTGAATCTACACGTGCTGGACGTGCTCATCTGCGTGGGCTGCATCCCGCTCACCATTGTGGTCATCCTGCTCTCGCTCGAGGGCAACACGGCACTCGTCTGCTGCTTCCACGAGGCCTCCGTCTCCTTTGCCAGTGTCGCTACGGCTGCCAACGTGCTGGCCATCACGCTGGACCGCTACGACATTTCGGTCAAGCCTGCCAACCGTGTGCTGACTATGGGCCGCGCCGTGGCTCTCCTCGCCTCCATCTGGGCCCTCTCCTTCTTCAGCTTCCTGGTTCCCTTCATGGAGGTGGGCTTCTTCAGCCAGGCGAGACTGGACCAGAACCAGACTGTAGCGACAGTGGCTCACACCAACCAGTACTACACGGAGTTGGGTCTCTACTACCACCTGCTGGCCCAGATCCCCATCTTTTTCTTCACCGTTGTGGTCATGCTAGTGACATACTCCAAGATCCTGCAAGCGCTGAACATCCGAATCGGAACACGCTTCCACGTGGTGCAGAAGAAGAAGGCACACAAGAAGAAGACCATCTCCATGACGACACAGCCAGACACAACAGATGCCTCTCAGAGCAGCACAGGGCGTAACCCTGCACTGGGCATGCGTACATCTGTCTCAGTCATCATTGCTCTGCGCCGGGCGGTCAGGCGTCACCGGGAGCGACGAGAAAGGCAGAAAAGGGTCTTCCGGATGTCCCTCCTCATCATCTCCACCTTCCTGTTGTGTTGGACGCCCATAACTGTGCTTAACACAGTCATCCTGAGCATAGGCCCCAGTAACCTCATGGTGAAACTCAGGCTAGGCTTCCTGGTCATGGCTTATGGGACGACTATCTTCCACCCACTGCTGTATGCCTTCACGCGCCAGAAGTTCCAGAAGGTGCTCAAAAGCAAAATGAAGAAGAGGGTTGTGTCCATAGTGGAGGCCGACCCCCTGCCCAAAAACGCTGTTATCCACAACTCATGGATTGACCCAAAGAGGAACAAAAAGGTGACTTTCGAGGAAAATGAAATGAGGCAGAAATGCCTCTCCTCGGAAGACGTTGAGTGACCTTCTCGGCGTCTCATTACTCATAGATGTGGACTGACCTTCTCGGCATCTCATAACTCAGAGATGTGGACTGACCTTCTCAACGTCCTCTAAATGCAGAGAGACTCTCATAACCACTCTGGCCAAGTGACTCTGCATTAAAAAGGGAATGTTATTCCAGATCTGTACCACTGCGGAAAGAATGCTTCATGTGCAGAGATCAGAGCAACATAATTTATTACTATTTATTGTGTGAACAGATGATGGTAGGTTTCATAGAGAAACACGCTGTACAAATTGCATGGCTTTTCTAACAGTAGTGAATACATTGTATATATAAGCCAGTCATGTATATAATATATGTACAGAGAATAGACACTTGGACACTAAATCTGTCAATTTATAATAAATAGCTTAAAAGAGGAGATGGTCTGTGGTCCATCATGAAGCCAAGAAGCCCACCGTACAAACCAGACCTCTCAGGTGGCCAGAGCAGAACTCGGGGGAGGGGTGTCTCCCTCAGATGCCACACGAGGGACTCCTCAAGGGCAAATGCTGGTCTGGGGGGTGGGGGTCACTGATTTTTTGAGGGGGCAGCTGAGCTGAAGTAATTTCATTACAGCCCCATAATGCAATGCTGCTGCGCGGCTGTGGCCGCTCAGGGGGACAGCGGCGTGATTTGCAGGAAATAAGGTCTGCTTTACATCAGACTCACCCACAGGCCCAATTGGCAGTGGCAAGGTTTCTTTTAATAGAGCCTTAGCTGCCGGGCTGCACCGTGGTTGTCAGTCTGCGAGCGCGTGTGCTCAGAGAGGCCAGCCCTGCAGCCAGAGGAGCACCGCCGGGAACCGGCTGAAGGCGGTTTGCCCCGCTGTCTGCCCCCTGCTGGTCTGTGGCTGTCCACTCTCTGCCAGATTAAGGTCACGCCACGCCGCAAAAAGGGCTATCAAGTCACGCCGGCGCAGCAACCCCATGGCGGATGAAGCTGCCAGGGAAGGGCTCCCTATACCTGAATGTGGCGGGGGTTACCCACGGCAACCACAGGGTACAGGAAATGCAGGAAAAAGAGGAATTCTCTACCTCTGCCTGACAGTCTCTGCCTTCGTCTCTAGCACAATCGAGCTGGGTGCAGTAAGGAGAGATGCTTGGCTCAGGAATAATAAATTTAGCCATTCTGATTCCCTCGGAATGTAAAAATAAAGATAATATGTGTTTATGTGGATGGGCAAAGTAAGTGTGGCACAATGGCAAACTTGTACTCATTGCCTAACTACAAGCACTGACGGGGTCCTGTAAGCCACTCCCAAGAGATCCCCAATGTGAGACGATGTTCGCGTCTAAATTAGAATAAAAACACTTTAAATATATAGTTTGATGGGTTTTTTTTCCAATGAGGTGTTTTTACTTTTGCAAACGAGAACTGCAGTCAGATGACAAACCCCTACTTGATGAGGGCCATCAGCAGGGTTGGTACCCAGAATTCATAGATTCTATGTAATTTATCCTATATAGTGTCGCATTCTGGCCCTAGAAGATAAAAGTTAGAGGGCAGTCTAAACATATAAGCGTATTAGTGAGGTTAGTGCACTACCCGCAGATGAAAGACCAATCCCGTAATACAGTGTTTCAAGGAAAATGATATCAATTGCAAATGACATACATTAGAGATTCAGCCAGCTAGAGGTTTTGGTCCATAAGCTCCTTCAAACAAAGGCTAGAACCCGTGTTGGTCCGTGAAGCAGGCAGCAGGGCATCTTGATGAGCCCCCCACCCCCCATAAAAAGGCTTCAAAGGAAAACCGGCCATAAACTCTGTGGTTGATCAGCACGTCTCCGCTTGCTGAAGATGGCCCCAGGACCAAAGAAGATGGCTCTGAGCTGGTCCCAAACACACGTACCACATCAGGTTCTGAGGATGTTCTAAACACACATTCTGCACCGGGTTCTGAGCGGGATCCAAAAACATGTACCGCGACGGGCTCTGAGCGAGTCCCAAGGTGCCAGACAGCCTCTCTATAGGTAAAGCAAACGTCCTCTTAATCTTGCCAGGCACCATGAAACTGGAGATGCACTTCTGAGTGTCTGTGGTGTAAGAAGACCGACGCTCGCAGAGGTAGCGCTCCCACAGTATGGCTGCTGGGTCAAAGCCCATGTGTCGCCCTAGGTGAGCTTCTTTGCCAGTGCCCCCCACCCCTTGGGAATTTGGTTTGCCGAGCCAGGTTCCCTCAGAAGATGGTGCCCTAGGCAGTTGTCCATGTTGCCAAATGGGTTTGATTGACACTTCTTCAGGAACAGAGAGGCTTGCAGGCAGCGAACACATCTCCCACCTGCAAGGCTGTGGGTTGAAATCCTGTCCCATTTGTGTGGAGTGACAGGGTCCCCAAGGGTACTCCAGGGTCCCTCCCTGCAAATACCCAAAGCATGTTTTTTAAGCAAAGATGATGATCGTGCTGCTCTATCTGCACAGGTACAGTGGAATTCCTTGTTTCATATATCCCATGTTGCCTTAAGAGACACACACATGGGAGCACAATTTGGGGTTTGAACACCGCAAAATTTGAGCATCTATCCAGATTTGTTTTTTTTTTGGTGGAGCCTGGGGTTAGGGTTAATAGTCATGCTCAAGGGATGAGATCATTCTGCTCAGACTGGGATCTGAACTGGGAACCTTCTGATCGCAGGCACAGAGCCCAAGCATACTGGGCCATACACCACTGGTAGGTGAACAGATATCCCTAAATTGTCCATATATGTGACTGTGTGGCTGGCCAATTGATGGACTGGCATCTTGTCCTGGGTGTCCTTTATGTCATGCCCCAAGCCTCCTGAGGTTGACTCCAAGCTCAGAATTATACATCAGTGAATAAGTGATTATGGAGAGATGGATTGATGGATGGATGGTGGGTAATATGCTGCGCAGAGCCTTTCTGTCATCCGAAGCAGGAGCCCAGAATACAAACCAGCACACTGTCCCACTTCAGCTCAGGGCTGAGAGCTACTGTGCTCTGCCTAGCAGGGCCCTTCAGCGACACAAGCCGGCCAACATTGCGGATGCGGGCCGTGACTGGCACCCTCTCCAGCTCTGCTCGCATTGCGTCTGCCTGCCACTGACATCCACTGACAAGCCCTGCACCCACCCTGATTAAATCACATTTTCAACGGGATTAAAAACAACCGATAGTGTGAGCCGCTGTCAGAATCCGGCCAAATGTCAGTAATACCCAAATTTGAATTTTATGATTAATATGTGTGCAGCAAAGATCCCGTAACTAAAAACGCTGACAGCAAATAAAGCCTCAAGCAGGTTGGGTGTCTGCATGGACACAGCAGCTCTCTGACCCCCGAGACTGTAGCCTTATCACCCAGAGGGGTTTGTAGAAGCTCCAAGTGGTGAAGAGGCTCAAGGTTAAAGTACAAGTAACATTTCAGCCGAGAGGTAAAAGATAAGCCACAGCTTAAATGTTCAGAGAAACATGAGGGAGTCTGCTGCTGGAAAATAAGGTTAAGTTAAAAGTGGAACATTTCCAAAAGTCGGCTCCACGTGCTAGAAGTAGGTCTAACAATTTTGCTGACGAATCTTCTCCACAGAGCAGAATTCTCACTTCCGCCTCCAGGGATACCTGCCCATCTCCACAATTTATCTAATCTCAGGAAGAGATTTGATATCTATGGCTGACATTTTATCTGTTAAATGGCTCGTCCGGGAAAAACGTCAACAGGAAATTGACAGGAAATCGAATGAAGCAGCAGACAATTCCTGGAATAAGAGTGTGTTGTTCACTGTAGAGTTTATCAATAGGATGGAGCTCGCAGACAAACGTTTAAGGATAGTGTCTAACACTTAAGCTATACATAAACAGCTTAAGTTTCATCATGAGAAAATCAAAGCGAATGAGACAGTCCTGTATGAAAATCCCAGGAATGCTGTTTGGCACACGTGCCTCGTGGTCTCATGCTGCCCCATTTGACGTTCCTGTTTGCCATGTTAGGTCAGCAGATGGGCTGTTTGTTATGAACCAAGCCCACGTCATGGGGGTGTGTGGCCCGGCCCGTCACTGTACCGCTCCATGGCCCCTTTCCTTCTAACCAGGCTTTCAGGCCTCAGTATCTGTGACGGTGTTTCCCCTTGCTGTCCCCAGAAGACAGAGGACAAATCAGCTGCTGGCCCAAGGTCTGTAAATATTCACAAGACACTAGATAAGTAGTTCTGCTCTAAGTTAATCCGTGTTTCATTTTTCCAGGGGGTTCTGGTGATCCACATAGGGTCCCTCATTGACAGACCCCAGGTGTCCTCAGAACTGGAAGAGACTTTAAACACACTGCCATTAAACACACTGACAGAGAGAGTTCAAAGAGATGGTTGTATGCAGCAATTCTTCTGCTTTCAGTGGATAGAAAATCTTCCTTTAGAAGATCTGGCCAGGAACACATGCACATCACATATCAGAAGGACCCCTGCATAGCACACACATTTGCACATCACTTGAACACTACATGCACATCACTTGAACACTACATGCACATCACATGTATACCACATGCACGCTAACATATCACAAGAGTACATGCACATGAGCACACAGCATGCATGCTTACATATCGCAAGCGCACACAGGCCCATCACACGCACAAACGTACGCCTCCCCCCAGTCTCTGCATATAGACCTGGCCTCCCTCCAGGACCTGCTTCCTGACGTCTGCCTGACTTTGATTCCCCCCCCAGAAGCCGCCACTCTGCAGTGTGTGATCATTATCGGCACCCCCTCCCCCTTCAACCTTATCATCACACGGTGTATTGCACTCATTTCCACCCTTTCACAAGCTCACATCCCCCTGCACCTCTGCCTCACTCCCCTATGTGCCCTTCAGCTGCCCTCCTAGCCTGACCCCCATCCCTGCTGCCACACCCCCGGCGTTACCCAACGGGTTCGGAGTGGGAAAAAAGCCGGCAAATTGTGTTATGTGGCCCTGCGTTGTGCTTCTATTGTATTAGGCCAGTGCGCACTTGGCTATAATTCAGCGCGATTCTGCTATCGCCAGGGAGACGGAGAACGAATGGAAAGCGGCGAGCTGTGCCGGCTTGACGAATCGTTGGTCACACTCGATTTCAAAACACTGCCTTTAAAACGAAGCAGGCCCCGGGGCAGTCGACCGATAGGGGCACTCGGAGATGCAGCTGCAGATTACGGCCAAGGGAGACTGATATAGCTCACAAACAAAAGCAGATCTCTGCACGTGAAAGACACGAGTGTCGGCAATAAAGCTTTTTTTTTTTTTTTAAGATTTTGATTAAAACAAGAAATTTGAGATAAGACTCCCTACTGCATCCATCACTGTGGGTATTGCTGCTTGTCCACAGTTTTGTTGTGAAATGTTTCTGCTGAACATACAGCTCTGAACACCATTTTACTTCATTTATTTTTACTCTTTTAATCTTTGGTTTGTATGGCTTTTCGAAAAAATAAGAGGCAATGTGTGATAAGTCAAAAGGCATTAGTTGAAAATAAAAAGCTTTCAACAAATCCACCCCAGCACTGGTCCAGACATGAGCCATGTCAGGAGAGCTCCCTATAGCTGTGTGGATCGCCTGCTTGCTGTCTCAGACTCAAAGAGCTGGATCCACCCTTGCTGACCGCTACTCATGTCCAGGTAGCGAAAGCACTCTGCATAGCTCTGTGTCAGTCAGAGACGGTTGTGATTGAAACTGAGATGCACATGGAAACAAGCAAAACTCCAAGCAGAAATCAGAAATGCAAAACACTGCTAGAACATTGCAGTCTCTGTAGAATTATACAGTCTTTGGCAGGATCGCACATTCTATGGTCTATGATCATATGGTCTTAGAGTCTGTCATAGGAACACAAAAAGTAGGGCACGTCTGCACTGTCACTAACACCAGAACTGTCAGGCTTGCTGGAGGACACTGATAGGTCAGTATTATTTTGGCTTGGGGGCAGTATAATGGGGCAGCTTAGCGCTGCAGGCCTGAGCGTCAGGCGGAGGGGTGTACGAGGCGATGACAGCACTGTCTCCCATGTGACAGGAGGAACGCGGCATCTGATTGCTCAGGTTCAGCCAAGGCCTGCTATGATGCCGCCGAATCTGAGGCCCCCTCTCTCAGTTGTGGCCGCTGGAACACATGAGTGAGAATGCGATGATAGCACACCTCACCTGTGCATTCCCGTCCATCCACACCCCGCACCCTATTTGCTCCCCAATAATCCCCAGCCCCGCCATAGGTATTTAGGGTCGTCTTATTTGTAGCTGCTGCATCGCTGTCTATTTGTTTTCCATCCATCCATTTTCTATACCCGCTTATCCTACTGGGTCGCGGGGGGTCCGGAGCCTACCCAGAAGCATTGGGCA
>JABFEB020000001.1:1982860-1997690 GCA_019775895.2 Stomatorhinus ivindoensis
CACATGGAACCTAGGCGGGGACTCAAACCCAGGTCCCAGAGGTGTGAGGCAACAGTGCTAACCACTGCACCACCATGGTCAATTTGTTTTAATTTTCTGAATTTAATGTTGCGTCTACGCCCTATGTTATGCACTTCATTACCAGGGGAAATCATATTTAGCGAGGTGATATATTTAAATTATTTGAATTTAGCGTAATTTGATCGAGGACTATAACTCGTTTATTCAAAATCAAAATTCCCACCCATGCGTTACATATATAATAATCTAATAAAAATGTTCGTCTTTTGAAATATCTGGAGCAGGTCAAAACCAACGTACGTAATATCTCCATTGACTAAAAATTAAAATCGATATAGATATTTTGCACAGATCTTTTAATTAGCTAAGCGTTTTGCCGTTCCTCCCCAGGTTTCATGAAAACGATTCTACGTTCTATTATAACGGTTATATATATAAATTAATATATATATATATAAACTCATATATATATAGACAGAGAGAGAGAGAAGGGGGATACTTTTCCTCACGTGTTTTTCTGCGTTTTCATTTGTATCCATTTCCCTCTTGTATCTATGGGAGTGGGCAGCGCAGAGAAATATGTGCAGCGGAAAAGAAAGTAAACCTCTCACATATTAAGACAGAAGTCTGAAATTACATTGTACAACATTTAAATGCTTTGGTCATTATCAAATTTCAGTTTACTCACACTGTAGTTTAATGTACTATAAGTTGTTAAACATTGCGAAGTGAAACTGTTGTTCACGAGACAACAGTTATATAATCTAGTGGAATAACTATATGCACACATGACAAGGCTCGTACAAGCTTCAAAATTCAAACTGTTTTTACATCGTAAACCGCGGTTTTTTAATCTCTTTGATCCATAAACCATACTGAACTTACACTTTGACAATAGCGCCATCGTCTGGCCATACCGTTTTTATATTATACAATATGTGAGGCAGAAGAGATGGGAAAAACATTCTATTTTAAATCATTAGTGGAACACAGTGTTAGTAATGTCCTTAACTAAACGGATCTACAACAATGTCTAGTTCTGCAAATGAATCGTTAACACGATTTTACGAAATACGAACTCTGAAATGTAACGTTATTGATTGACTCAAACACTATGCGACGGTGACTTAATATGACGTCACGCAAATTCGCCCGCAGTATTGCTTTCCCAATCAGGAAGGGGTGTGTGTAGTATCTTGTCTGTGTCATCGTGTTTTCTGATCTGTTATATCTAGAAAAGAAAGTGCTTAGAAGGTAAGTGGTGAACTATTAGTGTTTGTCACGTTTTTTGTTAAGTATAGTTGCAAAGTTATAAATTATTTTACGAGTAGCAAATTCGCTCAAACACTTCCGAGTAAACAGAGTTAAAGTTGTCTGACGATCCGATAGTTCACAGGATGCAAGGAGGCCCCAAAGTAATAGTAGATTAAGCTGCATATAAAAATTTTACACTACTGCCGGGTTGTTGAAGGGACAATTAATTGAAAATGAAAATGGACAGTCCACAAATTCTCACCTCGCTGCCTAGCAAAGTTGGAAAAAGACCGTAATGTGTGAAACAAATAAATGATAAATAATGTACATGAATGAACATATGTGAACTCTAGCCATCAAAGAGGCCTTTATGTAAAAGTTTTCGCATTTGCCTACATAAATTAGACATTTGCAAATTTGTGGTGTCCCCTTCTAATTTGCTTGTTCACACTGAGCTACATGTTTGTTTTAAAAGGAATAACTTACACGTGGTGTGTGTGGTGGGGTAGTGGTATGTTTCTTTGCTAAATGATGCTGATAATAATAAAACATTCAGATGGGTTTTGAAGCCGGTGGCTGCGTTCACATGATCTAGATGTTTTGTGGTAATTCAGAAACGATTTCTTAGTCTTCAGCTTAACTTTCAGAAGGATGACTCTTCAGTGGACAGCGGTCGCCACCTTCCTCTACGCGGAAATTGGTGTCCTGCTCATCCTCTGCCTGCCTTTCATATCAGCCAAGAGGTACCACAGTGTCTGCATATCTATTTATATGTGATGCAGAGCCCTATGAACATCACACAGTGTTGTAATGATAGAACACCTCTTTGTTCTTGTGTGTCTGAGGTAACTCACACACACACCTTTGGTATTTTTTATCAGACCACTTTGCTTGAATAATGTTTTATTCTATGTGTATAACATGTAGTGAAAATATAGGCAAAATAAGAGGAAATCGTTGAACGCATTCTAATGTAATCAATAGCAGAGGCAGCAAAGGTTAGTTTTCCTGTGCCTTTACTCTCTTAGGTGGCAGTCTGTATTCAGGTTCCGTGTATGGAATGCGTTGGCTTCATTCTGGAACAAAGCCTTCCTCACCATGATAATAATCCTAATTGTCCTGTTCCTTGGTAAGTTTGAATGAAATCTATAACCAGCACACTGATCACACCAAAGCTCTAAGGAATAAACACCTTGTCTGAAGAATGTTTGATGCATTTTGTCACGTTTGTTTGACTTACCTTGTTAACGTTGTGGTCTTACTGTAGATTTGGCATTTGTTGCCTTGACCCCGCTGCCTCTGGCTTCCCCCACAGACGCAATCAGGGAGGTCAGGAAGTACTCTGGGGAGCAGTTCAACAAGAATTCCAAGCTGCAACCCAATATGTTTGACCACCTGCACATGAAGCTGTTCCGTTCCCAGAGGAACCTCTATATCTCTGGCTTTTCTCTCTTTCTGTGGCTGTAAGTCAGTCACGTTCTCTACTTGTGTAGTTAATGAATGGGAGTACAGTTTCCAGACCCATCATAGATCAGCATATTGTGTGCTGGTCATTCATTGATTGTCTTTACTTTGAATTCCCATTGGCTTAACCTAGATGATGATTATAGGGCACTAACAGTACCATCCAAAGTTGTGTTTCAAAACCTCAGTGCTTTTGGCATACGAGTATATTTTTTGTTTCTTTATACGTTTCTTTAATACCTAAATGGATTCCTTATAGTTGAATGAAATTTTCATTTAATGCTGTGCCGACAAGTCCATCACCTAATCTCATGCTGTGTGCTCTGCTGCCCCCTACTGGTTGATGAATGTAATGCATCAAGTGAGTGTCAAATTCCCTGCTTTGTGTCTGATGGCAGTGTCATGAGGCGTGTCATAATGCTGATAAACCAGTTAGCGACTGTCACAGAGACTGGAGTGGTCCTGCAGACCCAGGCGGAGAATGTCAACCAGGTGGCCAAGAAGTATATGGAGGACTGCGAGGAACTCAAAAAGGTGAGCTTCTTAAACTGACAGTGGGTGGGATTACTGTGCTTGCTGTCATCCAGAGATTTATCTTACTTTCTATTGGCTGTTTTATTGGTTCTCCATGGATTGAAGCAGACATACATGGAAGTTACATGGGAGTGCAGAAGAGATGTATTGGATCAAAAACTGAGCAGACTTATGTAATTTTCTACCCCAGTTGAATTTCATGCATCAATTAAGGCTCATTCTCACTAAGGGATTTGTGCTTTTCGTTAATGCGCACGTTCTGCGATTCGCTAGAACGTCGTACTTTGCGTAGAAAGGATGTACGATGTTAGTGCGTTATGTTGCAGTGAAAACGCACCTTTGCACATATTTCTCTGTGCTGCCCCCTCCCATAGATGACAATGAAAATGGATACAAGCGCAGTCCAAACTGATTGTATGCGTTTTTCAGTCCACCTTTTTCCCCACAAACGACTATGGACAATCATGTACAGTCATAGAAACGGGTAATATAACGCAACATTAAACATGTATAAAGACGCATATGAATGTGGAAAAATGCAAGATGAAAAACACATGAGGAAAAAAGACGCAGTACAACGCGTTGAGCTTTTCATTGCGTTTTTGGCTTCTATGATGTGAGCATACTCTTAATACATTTTTTGCTTGTGTTTCCATATTTCTGCATTGGAAAATTCAGTAACCGGTATACTTTCATTTAATATCGCAAGTGCCAGCGGTTAAACTTGCCAGCACATATTAGCAGGATAACCTTGTGAGGTTTTTTATACCGTGGAAAATGAAAACTTGATCTGCAGGCCAAATTTAATAAGAATTATGAGCATGGCATGGTAAAATATAAATAGCTGTGTCCCATTTTGATCGCGATCGATCCCTTAATAATTAACAAATAACTAACAAAACTGTTTTGGTATGGCGGTGTGGTTTCATATGAAATTATGTATGAAGTTTAACTAACCCAGTTACTAACCCAGATGGGGAAAATGGGGAAGTTTTTCGTAATTGAAATGACTTCTGCTCGATTAATGTCCAAGGTGAGTGTAACAAATTAGAGTAATTCAGCAAAAATGTAGTAAAAGTAGGTCTTTTAATTTTTTTTTAAAGTTAATGAGACACTTGAGTTAAATATATTTAAAGCCATATTTGTTTAGCCTAGGATGCATTGTGAATTTGTTTACATTTAGTCAGAATCCATCGTAGTGGATGCTGAACTTAAATTAATCCTATTTTAATCATAGTTTAAAATGGTTTAATTAATTAAAAGTAAGACCTACAACACATCTATGATTCATTAAACCTATATTTACTAACCTTAGATTAAGCGTAAACTTATTTGTATTGTACATTTCGAGAAAAGCAACAATGTATTTGCAGTGTATAAAACAAAAAAGCGCTAAAAAGGACATGAAATTGCTTGTTTAATGTTTTGATACTTTGTTTAAAAACAGAAGTGGTCATACGCAGGCCCAGCACTTCTGCATGATGTTGTTGCTGATGCTGAGTTCTGAACACATTTTAGACAGTGTTTTTTCAGTTGTTTGCTTAAGGTAGTCGTCAGAATGCTCACAGCACTCTTTGTCTTCATTATGTTTTATGCTTTGTTATTTGTTGTTGGCTTCCAGCTTTAATCTCTACATAAGGTGCCATTTCCCTTACATTTTAGCCACTCAGTCAGGCAATGGCTGCATTCATGCCAACATCTGTTTAAGTGAAAAATAGTTTTTCTTTAAACATAGTATTTTTCTTCATTTTGAATTTAGGCATTTTATCTTAACTGATATTGTACTGTAGTTCTTACACCATTAACCTTTATTAGTTATTGCAGTTCAAAAGGAAGAGAAAGCCTTTGGAAAATATATTAAGCAGAGACTGGAAACTTAACTTGGGCTCTAATTCAAAGACTTTAACTTTGGCATTACTTTGACTTTGAGTCTATGGCTACGTTCACGCTACCAAGCTGAAGTGACTCAAATCCAATTTTTTGCCTGAATGTGACTCTGATCAGATTTTTTTCATGGCTGTGTGGGGACAAATGCAATCTTTCCAAATCAGATTTGAGTCACATTCATATGTCATCCTAGATCGGATATGTATCCAGTTCATGGCCACGTGACATGAACGTGACCGGTCAGATTGGAATTCATGTTTTTTTTTTGCCTATATGCATGCTGTTTTATGTTTGTTGGTGATGCAGATTGTGACGTGCCCATGTGAACTGTTTCGGAGGACAGAGGCGTTCACAGTACAGATTCAGGTCAATTGTAACTATGAACGTGAACAGTCAAGATAGGCAAATCCGGTCTGAACAAAAAAAATCAGAATTGGAGAACGAGGCTTTAGTTAAACTGTGTAAATGGTGATCTGGGATGGGTGTGGGATGAGTAAGAGATTGAATTATTGACGAGGTGTCTTTTTCCCCGTTTTGACCTGTGTGTTACTGCTGTGTTACATCACAGGCTGTACTACCAGCAGCAGCAATGGCTTATGGAACTGAGAGCTGTTCTCCAGTTTGTGTAGGAGTATGCTGGTAAAAAAGGACTAAATTAATCTGTAACTTACACCCCCCCCCCCCTCAATCCTTTAGGTGCTGGATGAAGGGAAGACAGGGAGGAAGATGGAGGAGGGGAACGTGGTGCTGAAGAAGGAGGTGGAGAGGCTGACGCAGGAGCTGCGGACCACAGATGAGGGTTTGTCACACTGCGGTCTGAAATCGCCTTGGCTGTGGAGTTAATTTTACAGTCCACTGTAAAAGTCTCTGCCTGGGAGTAATGTATGGCTAAGTGGTTTAAGACTCTGGGACAGTGGTCTGAAGGTTGCTAGTTCAGATCCCAGCACCGACAGAGTGATGTCACCGTTGGGCCCCTGATCCTTTGATTCCTATTTGCTCCAGGGACTAGCTGCACATCTGCTAAAAAAATAAATGTATAAAACGGTGTGAGGAATATCTCTCTCTCCCTCTCTCTCTCCTCTGCAGCTCTGAAGAAGTCCCAGGCGGAGGTGAAGGCTGCGCGGAGGCAGGCGGACGGCCTGACACAGGAGTACGAGAGGCTGCTGCAGGAGCACCATGTGCTGCAGGTAAGCAACGGGCTAACTGCCTCTGAGCCACCCATGGCGGACTCCAGGTTGCCCGCCTTCAGGTTGATTGACTGTCTCCATAGGGCACTTGCCCCATCCTCCATGGCTGCCCCTAATCATATTTTATCACCAATTTTGCATCAGTTTGAGAACTTTTAAGTGCTTAGAACCGAGACTCTGTAAAAACAGTCCAGCTCTCCTTTTATAAATTAATCAACACTGTCAAACACTGTTATATTACCCAGAATCTTTATCAAGAAGATGGTGACAAGAAGAGCCAGTAAGTCAAGGAGCTTTGAGGTGGAGCCTTCAGTTCACATGGTGGCGGATGAGGGTGGACGTCCGTGAGAAGGCCGCTAAAGCAGCGTTCAGGAAACCCCTCAGCATGTTCTCCACGTTTCAGCTCGAGTTGCCGAGTGTTAGGCTGCTTTGGAGCGGCAAGTGTTCTCCAGAACTCTTCCAGTGTGGACTTTAATTATCCACTGGGGGGGAAAAATCATTCAGCTGGAGAAATGTAAAAAAAGGTCCACTTGCTTTCCACGTGTTGCTGATTGTTCATTGCCAAAATGGGTTTCCCTCAAACGGGGCACTTTTGAATCATTTTCACACTTTTATAGCTCCAAAACAAGTGCTGTTTGTTTTGTCTACCTAGTTTCGTTTGGTGCTGGTTTTTTTTTTGTCAATTGATGTTTGACAATGGTAGACTCAGTAGCTGTTAGCGCTGTCCTGTGCGGTTTGAGGTCAGATCGGAACAAACCAGAGGATGCCATCGTCTCGATGTCGGGCTTTCACATGGGATCTGTTCCAGGGAAGGTGTACTGTTGCGGCTCCACTGAGTATTTGCCAATTTTGACACATTTTTGCTGTCAAAGTTAATAGCTTAAGGAATGTTTGATCTAAAAAGTAATGTGAAACATCTTGCAGTTGCAATTGCGTGCTTTGACATGGGCAAGGCCTGCGCTTTTGATGAAGTCCTCCATCCATTTGTATTCCATCACCATATTTTTTTGGCTTCTGTGTTTTTATGCCACTGCACAATCACCTTAAACGCAGCGAAAACGTCACGTGAGCAAAGGTTTACTCAATTTTTAATGAAGATACCAACATTCACACGTGTCATACATTGAAATATTTACAAAGTCTCTTCACATGGCTGGTGGATGAGGGTATGGGGACATGGCTGTACAGCTTCTCCTCACAGTTTTGGAGGTAAACAGGCTTGATTTTGTCCATTTTCTGTCTGCATGCATATATGACCTTTTAACCCAGCCAGACATCACAGGCTGAAGCTGTCTGCTGTGTCCATTAGCCCTGAAGCTTTAAGCTCATCTTCACCCCACATTAGCAGGTGGATAACATAGTAGAATGTTATATGTTTAGTACTTTACAGGTATAATAGGACTACCTCTCCTGGGATTTGAACATAGAAGCTTCTGATTACCGGCACATCTCCTTCACCTCTGTGCCACCACCAGTACTAAATTTTCCATAATAATTCATTTAGCAGTGTGCCTTACAGCAATGCCATATATGTTCATTTTTTCTTAAATATTTGTTTTTGAATGTAGCTTTTTCTTAATGTAAAATAAAGATCATTTTAAGGCATTTGTTTGTCAATCAGCAATTCCTTTTTTGTGATGCAGGTATTAATATTATCTCTGTGTGTGTTTATATATATATATATACACACACACACACACACCATTGGATAAAAACTTTAGGACACAGTCTTAATCATTGAATTCAGGTGTTTGATTCAGACCCAGATTCATAAAATCAAGCACCTCGCCATGTGGTCAAAAAACCCTGTTTTTTGAGGCTTGGCCTGGGCCTCTTAGTTCCTGTGAATGGAACTCTTAATGCTTCAATATACCAAGATGTTTTAGACTATTCTTATTATTTCCAGCATGATTGTGCCTCAGTGCACAAAGCAAGATCCTTGAAGATGTCACGCTTGAAGATCAAACACCCTTGGGATAAACTAGAATGGAGATTGATGGAGATCAACTTTGAGCTATTAAGTTCTCCCCAAACGAGCTTGATGGGCCGAATGGCCTCCTCTCGTTTGTAAATTTCTTATGTTCTTGTGAGCCAGGCCTTCATGTCCAACATCAGTGCCTGACCTCACATATGCTCTTCTGGATGTATGGGCAAAAATTCCTACAGACACACTCCAACATCTTGTAGGAAGCCTCCCCTGAAGGGGGGCAGATGTTATAGCTGCAAAGGGGAAACCAGCTCCATATTGATGCCTATGGATTTATAATGGGATGTCAAAAGTTCCTGTAGGTGTAATGGCCAGGTGTCCCATTACTTTTGTCCATATAATGTATGTAAAATATATAGATTTTCTGAATTTTTGTATAGCAATAAGGAAATATACTGATGATGGGTCACAGCTGAAGGGAATGCGGTTGTTTTTAAAATCTATTAAGCATAGAGATGTGGAATGTTTACACTTATGTGCCGCTACTTGGATTAAGTCAGGCCAAATGGCTTTTATCTAAATTTTTCCTTCTTAATACCATCCAATACGTGTGATTTTAACGGGTCAGAAAAAGGTGTCTTGGATTTTGAAAAAAATACATTTGATTCAAAAGAGAAAATCTGCACACATTCATTTTTAGAGAGACTTTATATATGAACTGAATATTTTACTTTGGGTTATGGTACTTGCAGTAATATTCATTTGTTATCCAGCTTTTTAAAAAATCATTTTCTATTATGGAAATAATATTGAATACGTGCAAGGTACGATAAACCTATTCTACTGAAACGAACATCTCTGTTAGGGTTGATGCTGGCTCAGAAGGCTGAGGCACAAAGGGCCGGTTAATTAAGAACGATGCGGGTGGTATGTAAGGTCTCATGCGATACCTCACGTCGCACTGCTGCATGGTTCCAGTCTGAGGTGTCAGCTAATGATGCTGTGTAAGAAAAACCACATCCTGTGACAGAAGGCCGGATGTGTACAGGGAAGTGTGTCACGGGTGCTCACGATACCCTGAAATGGTTACTGCCACGTTGCTTCATGAACAGCTTTAAACAAGATAGGGAACGTAATGACCTGACACAGCCGTGTCTCTGCAACACAAGGCCTGAACCAGAAAGTGAGACACGGGACACAGTTTCAACAGTCACAGAAAGCTACCATGGAATGAAAATCCATATTCCTACAGCTCCAAACCATTTACAATCAAACACTTAAAAAAGTCAATACAAAAATGACATCTTTTAAAAAAAAAAAAAAAACTTTTGTAAAATGGTACGCATTTGCAGTTTCTATGAAATATCTTGTTGTGATCTGTGTAGAAATATATATCTGCAGTATGAAATCAGTTTGCAAATGTTTGCTGGTGCTGCCCAGTGCATGCGTGAGGATGGAGAGGGTGGCTCAGAGACGCGTCTCCCTGTCAGGCTCACGGCCCAATGTCCGTATGAGCTGGCTGTAGTGCGCCGAGCTGTCGCGCTTCTCGTCTTCCTCCTCGCTCTTCGTGACGGCCTCTGCCGTGCCTTTCCCTAGCTTGCCCCGCCCCGCTGCCTCCTCCCTGATCTGCTTTTCCAGCAGCGCGATTCCCAGCAGGCAGAGGAAGAAGGATGCGGTCCGCAGCCCCAGTGTCAGGCCCAGGTAGACGGTCCTGTGGGGACCGGTGGACATGCTAAGCTAACCGCTACCTGCTAGGTGCTGCATGCCACATGCCCCCCATGCTCGGGCTGCATAGAGTGCACCCCAGTACCTGTATGCTGCAGTGTTGTAGATCCTGCAAGCTCCTCTCCCTCCACATCTGTTGTGTCCCCACTTCAGGCAGGTGCTGTCGATGATGGCCCCGAAGTATATGGGGGCAGGGATTCCCGCTATAGCACAGGAAAAGAGGGAAACTCCAGGAGTGTGAATATCTCAGGTAGAACCCCCCCGCCTAACTCAGGGATGGGTTTGCTGTTTCCCCACCCAAAAGCCCCGCCCTTCAGAATCTACATAAATAGCTAGCGAGTCAGAAGATCATAACTGCTCAGCATCTCTGAGCAAGATTTCCCTGCAGTCTTTTATTCTTACTTACCAAGAGTTCGTGTAGCCAGTGTGTGTAATCCCAAAGCTAAGGACTTTAACTCTGGCTTAATGCACCTATAGGTGAGGAAAAAATGTACATTCATTAAAACCTGTGATCGGAAAGCTCTAAAGAACTTGGAGGACCTTGTGCTTGGATGCTGATGTAGGAAAGCACTACAGCAGCAAGGCTGCTGGCGATTTCACCTCAAACCTTTGGCAGATCAAAGTAGTTCTGAACTTCCTGTCTAATTCGCACATCTAGCTATCCTCTTTCATCAGTCCTAGGGCAGTGTATCATGTAGTTCAGAAGGTGACGCTCTACGTCTGGTACAGAGGAAGGAACCTGATGAGCAGGATGTAGCCCGGGGTGCCACCCAAGGAGATGATGAATGAGCTGATGACAGAGAGAGCCAGGAAGTAGGGGAAGATGCGATCGCAGCCCTCTCTGTGAGGACAGTGTCCCGGCGTGGCCGTCAGGTTGTGGGGTCCCTGGCCAGCCTCTGTCACACACTGGCACTGCTCGAACACCTGGCAAGACCACACACGACCCGCGGTCAGCACCCAGACCTGGGAAGACACCCGATAAACATCCCATCCGCAAAATGAGAGCGCGCCTCCCCTCCCCCCCCCCATCCTCTCACCGTGTTCTTCCCCGATCCACGGGAAGTACGGCATCCGGCTAAGCACGGAGAAACATATGTGATTCCGTTCTCGCCGCACACCGGGTCCCAGTCGTTCGTGGAGCAGAGGCAGCCGGAGTTGCAGTCTGCCAGCTGGGACTTCTCGTTGGAAGAGAGTCCCTCCACTCTTTAAGCACATGGAGTGTGAATGCAACTGGAGTGAGAGTGAGCTGACAGACCCGCTTATCTGTTCAACAAATAATGAAACTTAAGGTACACATAAAGGACGCAGATTCAGAGGATTCAGAGGCGGATTGTTGCACGGCAATACTTGGCTACGTTCGAGGGCCCCAGCAAAATCAGCTGGCAAAATAGGAGCCCTGCCCCGCATCAGGAAATATGGAAACCAAATCTGCAAATTTACTGTTGGCAGATGGTGTGCTGATTAGGGGATTACTGAAGTGATATTGTTTTTAATTCACACTTCACTTTCAGCTATAAAAATTGCCCTAGAGGCCCATTTGGGGGGCAATTTTAGCCATGTTGGCAATAAGTAAGCTTTAAGTTTCACCCCAAATGAGCCCAGTCTGCTTTGATTGGTCAGTTTGCCAGATTGGCCAGCTTGCCCTACACAGTCCAGCCATCTTTCAGTCTGCAGACAGATCCTTGCAGACAGGTGGCCAATAATGATTGTTTTATGAGGTGACCTCACGATGTCACGGAAGTAAGGGCATGAATTCCAACGAGGTGTTTCAGGCTGATTAGAGATTAGGGGTGTCTGTGGTGAGAGAGACTCCCTTTGGTGTATACTTTGAGCCTTAAAACTTTGCAGACTTTTTACATGCACATAAAATTATATAACACTAAAAGAATGGGAAAACAGGAAAACATAACAGGGCCCTTTAATATAGACGTGAACAAAACAGCAGTCAAGTCCTCCAGCTCCACCTTAAATGCCCTGGCTTTCTGCAGCTCATTATATCATTAGGTATATCACTGTGACATCATGCTTTTTAGCTCCTTGGGAAGCACACACCCTCTGTAGGACACTGTTATCCCTGCCACCTTGGCATTCTCACAGCCCATGGAGAAGAACAAGAGGGACAGGAAGTAGCCCAGCAGTGACGTCCCAAAGGCGAACTTGGCTGCCCCCATGAGGCTCATCTTGAACTTCTTCATGATGACGCCTCCTGAGAACATCCCGAGGGCCACAGCCGGGATGTTGATGACGCCTGCAGTGACAGCACGAGTGTCAGGATGGCATCCCAATGCACTGCTTATTCAGAGATGCCAAAGGTCGCCGAATCCAAACTTAATGGAAAGTGCTCAAGTCTAGAGATGTAAACATTCTGGTGGCAGAGAGAAGTTCTGCTGCCTCACTCCAGGGCTGGGAATCCGACCCCATCCTCCCTAGTGTGTGTGGAGAGTCACACAGATCTCTGTCTGGGTACACTGGCTCTCTCCCAAACTCCAAAGACTGCTCATGGTGTGTGGCTGTGTTAGGGTTGAATGTGGGCTTAGGTAAAGTGACCATATGTCCTTTGTTCCCCAGGCTTGTCTTCTGTTTTGGGACCTAAAAATGGCCAGGATTTCACTTCGTTTCATATTGACATTTGCTTTCTACAGTTATGATAGTTTCTGTGTGCATATTTGCTTTGCATTGACGCCTCTCTTTGTGCCCTGCCCCTGGAGTCCTAGTTATTTGCAAAGTAAACCATGGTCACCCCAGTGTTATGGGTAGGGTTGCCTTATGGGTTAAGACTTAGGTATGCTTCCCTTAGGGTCCATGTTTACGAATGATGGAATTTCTTTTAATTTTTAATGCTGATGACACTCGGATCTAATGTCCATTAAAACTGAAGAATTCAAACTTACTAACAAAATTGCTGGAGTGTCTGAATGATGTTAAGAGATGGATGGAGCTAAAAATTCTAAACTAAATGTAAAACCGAGGATGTGATTTTTTCCCCCTGGTAAATATAATATTCATAACATGGACCTAGGTCCCTTCAAACATCACATTAGGCCCTTTGTAAAAAAATCTACGGGTAATTATGTACAGTGATTTCAAACTTGATAAACTAATAAACTCTGTGGTTAATAAGAGCTCTTTCCAGTTAGGGCTCTTGCTAAAGCCAAGCCCTTTCTGAGCTTTCATGACCTTGAATGGGTCACACATGCGTTAATCACCTCTCCTCTCTCAATAATTGTAATTCTTTTTATGCTGGAATCTATCATTCAACTACAATTGATCCGAAATGCAGCTTCTAACGGGAAAGCGAAAACGGGATCACATTTCCTCGATACTTGCTGCACTGCACTGGTTACCGGTGTGTTTTAGGATTGAATTTAAAATACTAACAATCCCTTAATGGCCTTGCTCCCACCTATCTGCCGGGGTCTTTAAATATGTATATTCCAAATAAAACTTTCAGATCAGTAGACCAAAGCCTTCTGCTGATCCCAAAATTTAGGTTGAAGCTTAGGGGAAATTGTGCATTCGCGGTTGCAGGCCCAACATTTGGGAACAATTTGCCCCTGCATGTTCAGCAGGCACCAACACTGTCCATGTTTAAAGCTTGCTTAAAAACCCATTTTTATTCTTTGGCTTTAAATTCAGTATAGGAGCTGTCGTGTCATGATGTGATATGATATGATATGTTTGTTCTCTTTGCTATTCTGATTTTTACAGCACTTATCAACCTTGGTTGTCTGAAATTTGCTATAGTAATAAACTTATCTTGATCTTGAACTATACTAGGTTTGGCATAAGGGGTTTAGTTAGGGATGGCACCAGATTAGGTTAAGTTCAGGTTAGGTTAGGTTCAGGTTAGGGTTAAGGTTGGTATTAGCATTAGGCCCAAGAGAAAGATTAGGGATAGGAAACAGGTTAGGGATGCTGCTGTCATTAGAGCTGATGATGACATTCGGGCTATAGGCTTAAGTCCATGGTGAAGGTTGGCATAAGGATTCATTCTAGGGGTACATTTTATTATCAGAGCTTCATTTGGCAATATTAGGATTAGAATTATGGATGGGAGTAGGTTGGCATTAGGATTGGTACATGGATCAGTGTTATGGCTGGCATAAATATGAGCTTTGTCTGACAGGTGGGTAGGAGGGTGACAGCTACATACCCATAAGGAAGTTGGCATTGGATGCTGACTGTCCATAATGCTGCTCGATGTACTTTGGCTTGTATGTGACCATCCCAATCAGGGAGTTGAACTGGACGATGGTCACGCAGAGATACAGGAAGTAGACTGGGTTGCCAAGCAGGTTTTTCAAAGACGGCAGAAATTCTTTAAAGTAACGACAAGGACATTTTTTATTTACTGCTTTATTTTAGCGTAACGGAGACCACCACGGTTAGCGGCCATGTTACCCTTTGCCAATTCAAGGAGTACGGGTGGCTCTTCAGCAGCGTGCTCATGCCCGGCGTGCGACGCACCCGTGATGAAGCAGGACTGCTCTCCCGCAGTGTACCCAGAGAGCTGGAGGCCTGCTGGCGTGGGCAGCGACTTGGGCAAGAACCAGAACGGGATGGCAGAGAGCAGGGTGACGGCCCCTGCTATGATGAAGCCCAGCCACCAGGCCCCCACCCAGCGGGCATCGCCCGGGGTGATGGTGATGCTGTCTGAAAGGGGGAGAGGTTGCCACTTACGGGGTTAACTGGGTGCAAGCTGAAAGCTGACTGGACCTCAGTGTGCACCCTCCCCTGTCACTCACCGATTCAAAACATCCATCCATCCATCCATTTTCTATACCCGCTTATCCTACTGGGTCGCGGGGGGTCCAGAGCCTACCCGGAAGCA
>JABFEB020000001.1:1998635-2009979 GCA_019775895.2 Stomatorhinus ivindoensis
GAAATAATCTGATCATGAAAATCAAATATACAGTTTACTGTTCTTACTTCTATAGTAATCATTATTATTTTAATTGTATAGCAACTGTTCCTATTAAATAATTGTAATTATAAATATATGTATACTTAGTTAGCCACCTTATTAGCTGCTTACTGAATTACATCAATTACTACAGCTGAATTACATCACGCACACATTGCCAAGAGGTTCACTTACTGCGTGGAATAAAATCATTTAAATGGCTATGGCATATGATGTAAGTGATTTTAAACGTGCTGTGATTGTTCATGCTAAACACGTTGGTTCCTGACATGGCATTTTTCAGATTTTACACTTTCTAGAGTTTACAGAGAAGAAAAACCTTTTTAATGAGAGATTAGTGTGGTCAGGCTCAATAAAACGAGCAGGAAGGCCACCCATGTTAATGTAGGAGCTCAGTGCAACAGTACAGGGCCTCTCTGAACACACAACCCATGATGTGATTCTGGAGATAAAATTGGCTCCTAATAAACTAAGTGTGTGTCATGTAGATATGATTATTACCTCCATATATGTGTTTTAGATATGAATATAATGAATAGAATAACTGTATATGATCGTAAACATGTATGTAAGTTATTTAACTCAAATAATCCTACATATAATGCAAGATCGTAAACGTGTATACAGCTGTCATACTGAGACTGCACATGGAATTACTGATTATATACATGACTACTGCAGTGATATGTTTTACATACAATATGATAAACGTTAGACAATCATCTCAACGTTTAGGATAAAAATGCAGACTGTTCCTCCCTTGAGCAGTATTGCATTAAGATCAGAGTAACTTTGAAATGTTTGATATTTTATTAATTAATTCTATGAATAATTGATCCTGTTTCTGCTGACTATTTAAATGTAATGTCTGTCAGGGCTGCAGGGTTTGACTGGAAAGGAGCGTGAACTGAGTGGCAAGTAAACGTGTTCACCTGGGATGGCGGGAAGCCTGTCGTCTGGTGTCAGCGGGTCGAGTGAGCTTGCTGAACACGGGGACGGACTAGTGCTGGTGTTCACCGAAGACCTGACTGATGTTTCAAACTTGTAGCTGCACATTAGTCACAGGTGAAGACAGGAGTACTAACATCACTCAGGTAATGCTAACATCACTCAGAGAATGGCAACGTTACGCAGGGTACAGTAAGAGTAATGTTACGGAATGCTAATATCGCTCGGGGTAGCGTTAAAGAATGCTGACATCACTCAGGGAACAGTGTCGTTACTCGGGGAACAGTAACATTACAGAATGCTAACATCACTCAATACTCAAGGAGCGGTAACATTACAACAGGGAAGAGTGATGTTACTGAATGCTAATGTCACTCAGAAAATAGTAACAATACTCAGTGAACACTAATGTTCCAACAAGAAATAGTATCATTAGCGAATGCTTACTCACGGAACAGTAGTGTTAGAGAATGTTAATATCACTCAGTGAATGCTAACGTCATGCAGAGAACACTAGCATCACTCATAGAATGCTACTATTACTCTGTGAGAGCTGATGTTATTCAGGGAACAGTAATATATTATACTCAGAGAATGCCACCGTCACTCAGGCCTTCAGTAACTCCTGCAACATTTTCTCGAAAACAGGTGCTTACAGATGTCATCAGTACAGAGTATGAAGTTCACAGCCAAAGCATGATATCACACAAAACTGGGCCATTTAACATTTATATATATATATATATAATCACTAATTACTAATGTGACTACTCATCTGAGATCACCAGCTAGCAAACACCTGAACAGTACTTCTGTAGGTCTCCTAATTTTAATATGCATCTCATTATCTTAATGCTTTGTGCATTCATATCAAATCCTTATTATACCTTCTAAAAATATGCATTTTATATATTAAGTAAAATAGGAACATAAATTTTATAATAATAAAATTATTATTTTGTTATTTATTTTTAAATGGTTATTCTTATTGTTATGATATAATAATAATAATAATAATAATAATAAAGTATAATAAACACTTGCATCCGTAACCTAGAAAAACTACCTCGAAAAAAAACACTTTGGATTGACTGTCCTCTGCACCTACCGGCCAGTGATGAAGTGAGGTATGGCCATTAAGAACGTCCCAGCAGACATCAGGATGCATCCTACTGAAATGATCTTTGGCCTGTGAAGCTTCGCCCCAAAATAACTGACAAACGCAATCACCAGCAAATTACCTATAGGAGATGGCATAGGGTTTTGTAAAAATTATTTATTTTGGAGTAAAATCACCATGACATTACAGTCATTAGCAATAATAAACTGTCAGAACAATGCCTCGCCCGCTGCCCGCCCGCTGCCTGTCTATCACACGGATTACCCATAATGTCCATGATGCCGATTCTACTGACCATCTGACCCATGGCACTGCACGTTGCTAAACTGAATATAATGATACATAAATACACAGTCGTTTCTATGAAGAATGTCCTATGTTAAGCAATACTTAAATATAATACAATAATTAAAATATTTTTAAAATATTTAAATAAGTTTATTAACATTTTCATTATTAAAATGAAAATGAATGGATAAATGATGTAACACTATAAGCAAAAGATGCAGGAGTATTTGAAATGAAACCCTCTCACACTCTACTGGAAAAAGAGCAGGAAGATGAATGAATGGGTGTTTAAACATGGTAATGTCAGAGCAGTTTGGCCATCTGAGAACCAGCTGTCTGTCTGCCCGTGTGTCATTTTATGGTACTGAAAAGCCCAGCATACGTTCGAAAGCAGTTAAGGAACCTTTTGCAGCATTATCTACCCAAGTTAGGCAAGGATATTAGGAGAACAGGGATCTGAAATGTTTCACTTCTCTTACAAAACATAGCTGAAGCAACCCATCATCTTACTGGGTACAGATACCAACTCAAAATGACAAAATGCTGACTACCCTCATCATGGTGGATGTGTGATTGTAGGTGATGGGAGACACGCCTCACTGTGCCCTGTTGTCATGGCAACAAGTGCATGTGCATGACAGCAATGCAGGGGTGCTGCAAGGGAGCACTGGCCACAGAGCAGTGTCCAACTGCCAGGCAAAATCCATGGTGAGAAGGTACAGGTTGGCGTGAATCAAAACGAGGGCTTTCAGAAGCACACTGCAAGGAATTATATCTACAATGAGACTGAAGTAGGAGCAACAGGTATCAGCAGAAACTGCTTTTTGTGATGGGCATTGATTGTGTCTGCTATCTTTCTTCAGGTAACTTTACCACAAGCAATCTTTAATAAGCATGGTAAATCACCTCATTCTGAATACTAAATTCAGCTGAAAGAGCTGTACATATACATCAGGAAACACTCGTGACCAAGTAAAGATCAAATTCATAAAAACCACTACTTACTCAGCCCTCATGCAATTCAACAAAGAAATTTCATTAAATTTCCAAACTCACTAAAGCCATGGAAATTTTCTCAAAAATGTATCCTGCGGACCGAGTCTTGGAAATTTGCTCTTCAGTTACAAGCTGTTACACTATATTCAGTTTAGCAAAAACTAAATAAACAGTAGATCGTTCACTAAGAAAACACAAAGCCCTGGCATAACAGGACATGAGGCACTGTTGAGTGAGAGAAGCTTTGAGTGATAGTGAGAGATGCAGAGGCTGTGAGTGAGAGATGGGGAGGTTTTGAGTGATAGTGAGAGATGTAGAGGCTGTGAGTGAGAGATGTGGAGGCTTTGAGTGATAGTGAGAGATGTGGAGGCTGTGAGTGAGAGATGTGGAGGCTTTGAGTGATTGTGAGAGATACAGAGGCTGTGAGTGAGAGATGGGGAGGTTTTGAGTGATAGTGAGAGATACAGAGGCTGTGAGTGAGAGTTGGGGATGCAGTGAGTGATTGTGAGATGCGGAGGCTTTGAGTGATAGTGAGAGATGCAGAGGCTGTGAGTGAGAGATGTGGAGGCTGTACTCACCCATCTCAAAGCTGCCATCAATAACCCCTATCAGGTAACTGGGAACATCAAAGCGGCGCTCCAGTTGAGTCACTGTGCTCTTCATATAGCTGCCGGACAGTGTCTTGGCGAAATAGGCAAAGCCCAAGGCTATCAGAAATGTCTAAACAGAAGAAAGGAGAAACCAAGGAGGGTTGTATTTACAGACAGACCACAGTTTGGTGCTGTTTGGTGATACTGTGGGAGGACAGGGCAGCTTAATGTCACATCCCCATCACATCAAGCTGCGCAAGGCCAGGGAACTGAAACTGCTAATTGAACACAGGTGAACAAGTGGGCATGCCTGATATTTTGAGGGTGGTAATAGGACAAGTAAGGTGGGCGCCTTGTTCTGAGCCAGCTGGAGACCCTCTCAAAGGGACCCTGGGGTTCTCTGTAAACATCCACAGAGTATAAGGGCAACAAAATTTTCCACATCGTAAAAAAAACGGCTCTATGATAAGAATGAAAATAAACTTGTTTTCTCCACATACATTTTTTTAATTGTCAAGCCTTTAGAAAAAAATCAAAAGCATGCTGAAAGTATTATTAGAACTAGAGAATAAAGTGACTTTTAAATGTAATATTTTATAATTCAGATGCAGACACTGGGAACGTGGTGTATATTTAGTGTTTAAAAATTGTTTGCCTTATTGCTTTATCAAAAATGTTCTGTTTCGTCAAAAGAAATCTAATTCTCTCTATTTCAAAGCAACTTACATTATGTTAGTGTACCTTTTTCAAGACAATTAACAAAGACACTGTCACGATCGCGATCCGACAAGCAGTCAGACAGAGGAGTGGAGCCGTCAATATGGGCAAATGGGTTTATTTGGGGAATCCACAGAACGACGATAGATGAACATCAATGACAGATCTGGGGAAAACTAACCGAGACGCGGACTAAATACACAAGACAAGCAGAAAATAACAGGCAACAGGTGATCACAATTGGAAAGTAACACGAGGTAATGAGGGGGGTGTGGCGCAAAGGGGGATCGAACGAGCAGGTCATGACAGATACAACACATGTACAGTACACCTGGCAATTTAATGAAAGGCTTTCAAAACCCAGTTTTCCCTGAATTCGATTCACATGGCTAACAAGACAATGGCCATCAATGAAGTCAGATTCGGTTCCGAAAGTCAATTTATCTGGCGCTCACAAAATAAAATACCTAGCTGTATAATATGAAGGACAGAAACTGCACGACATATTGAATTTAAAAAGCAGTGATTTTGAAACTAAATAATCGAATGCAGCTGTTGGCTCACATGGGATAGATATGTCTGCAGCGTTAGTTCCTAAACACGCGTCTTTTAAACCCATTTTGTAAAAAGCTTGTTCCCCTTGGCCAAAGTCCTGAGAACCATAATGTGAAGAAAACAAAATCTATAAATGATGTAAATGTTATGCCTTGAGAAAACAGCAAAACAGACAATCGGAGATTCACTGAATGGGTCTGGGAAACGGGTAAAGTTTGGATGGACGTCACAGATTCTCAGCTGCCAAAAACGCAATCCATTATCTGTGGGAAAAGGCCGTGGCACAGCTACTGGATGCACAGAAACAAAACGGCTGTTTGTGCAGACGCTTCCCCGCAGTGACATCCGCTGTGCCTATGTAGGTCAGGGATCCGTGCTCAGACCCCCATGACTCTGTTGGCGGAGGAGTTTTCTCAGCACGACGATGCAGACCTGACCGCTGCCCTGTCCCCGAACTTACCGATGCTTTGCAAGCAGTGTCACCGTGAAGCGTAAGAGCATTTCCCGAGGATTTGGAAGGAGAGTGGGAGGTTTTCAAGCAGCTGTATTTGTCAATCTGAGTACTTTCAACATGCAACCCTGCAACTATAATATCTCATAGATGTCATAGATGATATTCTGGAATTACTGTGATGTAATGCAATATAATTTAGATATTTTTCATATTCTGGAGGAAGGCTGACTGTGAAACAGAGCGGACTGCCGTGGACGTGCCACAATTCCATGGTCCCCGAAAATGCCATATTGTTCAATTATTGCCTGCACTCTCGATAACCATCACTCAAATTCTGGTTGTGAAATGTCACATGAAAAGCTGTCCCAGACACCCATGTGATCACATCCCGGGCTGATACAGGTGTGTGCGAAAAGATGGGGGAGGAGTGTGGTCTGTCTGAGGAGGGAGGAACTGAAATGAATCATACTGATTTTCCATCACTGAGTTTGTATGTTGTATTACGTGAACCGTTAAGTCTTATAAAGCCATGACAGGTAAAAACAGAGCAGCAGAGCACCTATGAGAGCTGTGATTTTTTATGTGTACTATTTCCAAAAGTACCATAATTCTTTTGGCCAAAATGTTCTGGATCGACCAGAAAATGTCAAAATATTTATACAAAATATTTATACAATGCTCTATTAGTGAACCATGTTCATATGATTGCAGAAGCTGAGAAAACCTTGTCCAGGCTACTTCTGCCCCCACCTTCTTGGGTTAACTGCAGACAGAGTGTCATGTCTGTTAGGGGGTGGAGACGCTAACTCTGACACATGCATGCAGATTGGCACGGCTGGGAGTTTGGTGGAGAAGACTAATCAGACAGGCTTCTCTGCTTGGTCACGTAGGCTGAGCTGCTCTGCTGAGCCGGTGTATAGGGCTTTTGTGAGGACTTCTGCTAAGCTTCAGAAAACAGGCCGGGTTCTGTATCCTGCCATCAGCAAGTATCTCCAGTTTGGTGAAGGGAGAAGAGCTCATAAGAACATAAGAAATTTACAAACGAGAGGAGGCCATTCGGCCCATCAAGCTCGTTTGGGGAGAACTTAATAGCTCAAAGTTGTTAAAATTGGTCATGGTCATGAACAACCTCCCTGTGTGTCTCAGCTTTGTACCAGGTAACCTTTCACCATAGTAATCTAACGGCCAGGTGTCCGGTAATAGTCACATTACAGAAAAGAGCCATTGGATATAAAACCAAAACCACAGATAAAAAAAAAAACATTTTGTCAACAATTTAAATTCATATATTGTTCGGCGGTCTGATAGAGTTGATGGTGAGAGATCTCTACCAGAATGTCAGTTTAGACAAGTTCATTCTGGAGTTTAACTTGATTCAGCTACTAGATGAAATTCACCCAGGCAGAAATCTGCAGCCAACAGAAATGTGCCAGTCCTCCACAGATTGAGTGAATTTGCCTTGGGGAGTGTTTCCATGATGAAATTCCTTGGCATTGGTGCAAGAGTCCCTGGAGCATAGTTTGTGTAACCCCACTGGTCACATGCCACCAAATCCCAGTTCACATTGCAGTTGGAAGAATAGTGTTGTGATGTTGCAGTATCTCATGTCTCTGAGTCACTGGTAGTTTCTCTTTGGATGCTGGACACAATTTATCTATTTATCTTATTAAATAGATCTCTACACAGCCATCTGTGGTTCCCCCCTACCAGCTTCTTAGGCATACACTTAGACCTGACTTAGACCACTACTGCAAGCATCATTCCAGCCACGTTAACCTGTATCTAATTAGCATGGCATTGAATTAATAGAACTTACCAGACATTACTGCAAAATCGAGCAAAAACCACACAAACCATTTTCTTATATAACCACAAGATAAATACCAAAAGTCAGCTACTAGCTGTATATCTTGAGATCATGAAATATGCAACTTAGGATTTTGAAGGGTCCAAAAAATGGTTGAGATCACATGGTAAAACAGAGTAGTCCTTGTTGCAATTTGTAAACAATCGCCAAACCGTAACCATCCATTTGACTTTTATCTTAATGGTGATGAATGGAATTACTTGTCCATCCAAATTACTGCTGTAGCTTTTTATCTCATGATGATTTTATTCAAAGCAGCTTAATCTATGCAAGCTGCTACAAAACCAGTACTGAGAAAGCCGGGTCAGCCAGTGACTGGAGTTTTATGAGAAAAGAAATGTTGGTTAATAAATATGAGGTGGCAGCTCAATTTAATGTCAGTCACAGATAATCAGCCAAACTCACAAATAGGCTTCTCCCTCATACAAGAAGAAATGCAGTACTGTACTGTACTAAGTTTTTCATCTCTCACTTTTTGAAAGTTTGAAGTAACTGCATTCAATTCAATTCAAATCAATTCAATTCAATTTATTTCAAATTCATACTACTGTATTTTTCACCCAGAGGGGCGATTCAAGACAAGCATGTAAACAATAAAATGCACAGAAATTTCATTGACACACACAGGCTACAATGTTAAAAATCTACAGACAATATACTGACAACCTACGGCAATCCAAAACAATCTCGCTAAAATACTGATAATGTGAAAAAATACATACACACATATTTACATATAAACATACATGCACAAGCATGTGACAATGTTTTAAGTGCAAATTAAAGTGCAAGTGTCTTTGTGAAGGTAAACTGACCATCTCCTGCAATGTTACTGTTACATTTCTGCTACTCTCCACCAATACCACTAATCACTTACTTTTCTGTGATTGATTTTAGCACGTTACAAGTAAACACACTGCTAATACTGAATATAATCAGCAATGAGGGAGTGCTATGGGCCTGTGTGTGAAAGGGAACATATTTGACCAGACAGATGCCTTTCCAAATGTGCGTTTTCTTAAAATGCTACTGACAGATAAAGTTTTTCAGATTACCATTGATGGCAACCTGGTTGTGTCTTTAGGCATATTTAAATGTCTGTAATTACATTTGCTTCATGCTACTAATGCTTTGCATAGTTAATAAATGTACGATTCATGACTGGCAATTATGTTCATTTATTATTTTTTTGCTGCTACATTTGAAAAGTGGAAATCATATTACACTCTCCAGTAAACTGACAAACTTCAATCCCAAAAAAGTCTGGCCTGTTAGCTAGTCTGGTTAAGGAAAGTTTATCAAATTTGGTTAAGAATAAAAAATACAAGGGTTTGCCTGAATTTGAGTTAGGGTGCTCAGATTATCAAAGACATGATAGTCTTAAGAAGATGAAGTATTTCGACTAAATGAAACTGGTACCCTGTGGATCCCACACACAGGCGAGGTCTTTGCAGATGTTGATTGGGGCAGTAGAATTGAATGGGAATGAGTTACAGAACAGACACATTAAAGCAGATATAACTTCCAAGTCCCATGACTAACTGAAGTCACTGGGAGAAAGACTGTATGGAATTGGCATTGCTATAAATGCGTCACCAATATTTAAGGAGTGAAGTCCCTTAAAGTCACCTCAGATACACTTAAAAACATTTCTTCATAGTTTATGTTGTTTTGGTTTCTGTTTCTCTGCTCTAGAGTTTTTGAAACTTTACATTTTTCTTAATTTTCTTCCTTTTTTTGTGTGTCACCATACCTTGAACTTGGAGCAGCAGTGGTTTTGTCCTTGCAAAGGAGAGATGTGGTTTTCTCCAGACCCCCTAGCCATCCTCCAAAGGTACAATGGATTCTCCTGGGCTGGGACTCCTGGATCAAATTTCTTGGCATGGATGCATGAGCTGCTGCAGGAACACAGGAAGCACATGTGACCCTTGCCCCACAAAATGGTCACAAGTTTTCCGTTTAGACATCCAGCTACGCAAGAATGTCCCACACATACAATTTTCAAAAGAAATAATATTCTCATAGCCAATTTCAGAAGAATCATATTTACCACAGCCCGGCAAGTTGCAGGAACACCAGTAGAGGTAATATATATTCAACAAAAACTTTAGAGTGACCAGAAAATAAAAACTAGAAATCCAGGTGTATTTCAGGATCTGGTTTACATGAATTTTGGGATTAGTTTTACATGAATCATGTGAGCCGGCTCCCAAGATTCATCTAAGACTAATCCCAAGATTCATGTTAGCCAGCTCCAAAGATTCACGTGAGCCGGCGCCCAAGATTCATGCATGCTGGCACCCAAGCTTCATGCGTGCTGGCACCTACGATTCATGTGAGACGACTCCCAAGATTCATGTGAGACGACTCCCAAGATTCATGTGAGACAACTCCCAAGATTCATGTAAACCTAATCCCAAGATTCATAGAAACCTAATCCCAAGATTCATATGAGACGACTCCCAAGATTCATGTGAGACAACTCCCAAGATTAATGTAAACCTAATCCCAAAATTCATATAAACCTAATCCCAAAATTCATATAAACCTAATCCCAAAATTCAAGTGAGCCGGCTCCCAAGATTCATGTGTGCCGGCGCCCAAGATTCATGCATGCTGGCACCCAAGATTCATGTGAAACGATTCCAAAGATTCATGTAAATCTAATCCCAAGATTCATGTGAGCCAGCTCCTGAGATTCATGTGAGCCAGCTCCTGAGATTCAGGTGAGCCGGCGCCAAAGATTCATGCATGCCGGCACCCAAGATTCATGTAGGGCTAATCCCATGATTCATGTGAGACGACTCCCAAGATTCATGTAAACCTAATCCCAAGATTCATGTAAACCTAGTCCCAAGATTCAAAGAAACCTAATCTCAAGATTCATATGAGACGACTCCCAAGATTAATGTAAACCTAATCCCAAAATTCATATAAACCTAATCCCAATATTCATGTGAACCGGCTCCCAAGATTCACGTGAGCCGGCGCCCAAGATTCATGCGTGCTGGCACCCAAGATTCATGTGAGACGATTCCAAAGATTCATGTAAATCTAATCCCAAGATTCATGTGAGGCAGCTCCCAAGATTCATGTGAGCCAGCTCCCAAGATTCAGGTTAGCTGGTGCCCAAGATTCATGTAAACATAATCTCAAGATTCATGTGAGCCGGCTTGCGAGATTCATATGAGCCAGCTCCTGAGATTCAGGTGAGCCGGCGCCCAAGATTCATGCATGCCGGCGCCCAAGATTCATGTAGGGCTAATCCCAAGATTCATGTAAACCTAATCCCAAGATTCATGTGAGCCGGCGCCCAAGATTCATGAAAGACTAATCCCAAGATTCATGTGAGACAACTCCCAGGATTCATGTAAACCTAATCCCAAGATTCACGTGAGCCGGCGCCCAAGATTCAGGTGAGCCGGTGCCCAAGATTCATGCATGCCGGCGCCCAAGATTCATGTAGGGCTAATCCCAAAATTCATGCGAGACGACTCCCAAGATTCATGTAAACCTAATCCCAAGATTCATGTGAGCCGGCGCTCAAGATTTATGTAAGGATAATCCCAAGATTCATGTGAGACAACTCCCAAGATTCATGTAAACCTAATCCCAAGATTCATGTTAGCTGGGGCCCAAGATTCATGTAAACATAATCTCAAGATTTATGTGAGCCGGCTTCCGAGATTCATATGAGCCAGCTCCTGAGATTCAGGTGAGCCGGCGCCCAAGATTCATGCATGCCGGCGCCCAAGATTCATGTAGGG
>JABFEB020000001.1:2010079-2027768 GCA_019775895.2 Stomatorhinus ivindoensis
TGTGAGACAACTCCCAGGATTCATGTAAACCTAATCCCAAGATTCATGTGAGCTGGCTCCCAAGATTCATGTGAGCCAGCTCCTGAGATTCACGTGAGCCAGCGCCCAAGATTCAGGTGAGCCGGTGCCCAAGATTCATGTAAGGATAATCCCAAGATTCGTGTGAGACAACTCCCAGGATTCATGTAAACCTAATCCCAAGATTCATGTGAGCTGGCTCCCAAGATTCATGTGAGCCAGCTCCTGAGATTCACGTGAGCCGGCGCCCAAGAATCAGGTGAGCCAGCTCCTGAGATTCACGTGAGCCGGCGCCCAAGATTCAGGTGAGCCAGCTCCTGAGATTCATGTAGGGCTAATCCCAAAATTCATGTGAGACGACTCCCAAGATTCATGTAAACCTAATCCCAAGATTCATGTGAGCCGGCGCTCAAGATTCATGTAAGGATAATCCCAAGATTCATGTGAGACAACTCCCAAGATTCATGTAAACCTAATCCCAAGATTCATGTGAGCCGGCTCCCAAGATTCATGTGAACCAGTTTCTAAGATACAGGTGAGCTGGCATCAAAGATTCATGCATGCCGGCGCCCAAGATTCATGTAGGGCTAATCCTAAAATTCATGTGAGACGACTCCCAAGATTCATGTAAGGATAATCCCAAGATTTATGTGAGTCAACTCCCAAGATTCATGAAACCTAATCCCAAGATTCATGTGAGCCAGCTCCCGAGATTCATGTGAGCCTAATCCCAAAACTTGTGTAAAATTAATCCCTAGATTCATGTAAGGCTAATCCGAAGATTCATGTGAACTGGCTCCCAAGATTCATGTAAACCTAATCCCAAGATTAATGTGAGCCGACTCTCAAAATTCAATCACTATACATGTGACCCTGTAGGCACCCATGCAACAGGATGCTACTGCAGACCCATGAATGGGAGAGGAGCCCCCCTACGTTACCCACCTGACCAAACATTACCCAATTACCCCTTTTATACTAAATCTGCTATAGGATATGTCATATTTTGCTGTCACTATAGAGGCTTAACACCCACTCAAGCACCACTCTGACCTTCAGCTGCTGGATGCTGGGATTTGGAAATGTCAGCAGGAGCTTTGTGCAATTCCATTGTTCATTCCAAACAACAAGGGAAGGTAAATGGACAACATGCTCAAGAAAGAAAGCACACTGTACAGACACACGTAAGCAAGGACGTAGGCAAAACGGTATTTGGGAGCTTGTCATAGGCTCAGTGCTTTATGTTGAATGCAATTTAAAGATTTTTTTCCATAGAATATCTTAACGTTGTCCTAACGAGGACCATAATTACAGTACAACTATTTTAATGCTAAAGCTGAATTTTTTCTTTTTCTTTTAAAATACATGTATAGCAGAAGTAACCACTCGGATAAGAATCATTCAGTCGGCGTGGAAATACGACGATGAAAACGCACACAGCTAGCTTTGCAGTACGTCTTCCGAAAACGAGACTTCATTCATATACTCGAGTTATTTTAAAACTAAAGCATCACGTGTGAAAAATTACGATATGCCTTTTGGTTCGTTATCACAGGAAGGCTGGAGCACCGAAGGACAGAAGTGACAGCAAAAGCCCCCGTGCGCCAGCGAGCGGGTGGGTATGCTCAGATAAACAAAATACTTAGACTTCGCCCCTAAAACCAATAACAATAAAATTAACAAACATAATCAAGATACAGAGAGAACCATGAAAGCTACAGTATTGAGAATAGAAACATTTTATTGCCTATACTTTCTGTTCAGTACCTACAAATACACATAAACCCCATACACAACAGTTGCAATAATATTTCAGTAATGATAGCACCATGCCTGTAATAAACGTCATTTGTTTATTATTATTGTGTTATTTAGAATCATCCGTGGTGCTGCATATTTAAACATTATACGTTTTAATCAAACAACTAAATATGCATCGGCGAAGAAATATTAACAACCAATATGCTACTTCGTGATGCCAGATTAAGAGAAAAGAAAAACGTCAATGCAACTTTTAGCGAAAATATTTGGTGAAAATATGGTTCGAAAACATGTATATAAGAAATACATAAGGGCATAACAGCCCTAATTAAGTATTGCAGCCTCTTCTGGGCCAGTTGAAAACAGAACTACGGCGCTTACTGCCTACGCGCAGTTTTAATTGAGAGATGCGTACGAAACTTACCGAAGTGTGTTTTCTGGACTGTTTGGCCCCGTGTCACGCCTTCAATGGGGATGTATACATTTGTAAGTAACCCCGCCAGTGAAGGATAGTGCTATTCCCAGTGCAGCTGATGTCACGAACAACCCGCACATGACGGGAATCTCCCATCCCCTCCGAAGACCCCTTCAAATTCAAATCACACCAGCTATCCGGCAAATCCAAAACGTCCCCAGATAAACTGCGTTTTGGACAGACGCATAAGCAACAGCTTCTCTGAGATCCTGCCTCCAGCCCCGTCTCAGTTTGCTCGCTTGGTGCCGTACATGTGACATTATTTGCGAGAGCTACGATCACAGAGTCCCTGCACGAAACCATCAGAACCAGGAGAGATGCCTGCGAAACATAGAAATGGCATTTCAGTTGTTCTAAGCGCGTCCGACGTTATAATTTGTCACGTATGATGTTTGGCAGCAAAGGAGCCGCTCAGTAAAACTGCAGGACCACCGATATGTGAGTAATATAGGAATATTCTTTGACCAGAAACCCGTTTTATGGCAACGTACACCTGGCGAACTATATACAGATAACTGGAAGTTGTAGGCATTTATTTAGCATAAAACCTTCCAGAATTAAAGAGGTGCTAGTCTTACTTATTGTATTTAATGACGCAGTTATGCGCGATAAATTTAGCTGAAGGCTGCCAGGGTAGAATCTCTACTTTGTGTAATATGATCAATTTACTTCAACGGCCTGATATAAGGGTTACTGTGGAAGAAAAACGCTATAAGATGCGTCATATATTTTTACGGCAGCTGGAAGTCATTATGTACCTCTCAGCACAGCACCTAGATATGATTGTCAAGGTTGAATATCAGCATTATAATTGTTTTGTTCCAACAACAACAATAAAAATCACAGTCAGTGTGTATTCTCTGAGTGCTATGAAAACAATGTTATTACATTGGAAATGTCACAGGAAAAACAATACAAGTAAATGGGACAGCCAAACAGTACAAAGTGCTTAAAGATGCCGATTCACCCAGCAGCGTATCTGTGGACTGAGGGAGGCCACCTCATTAGCGCGGGACAGAGCATGGAAACACCGCATACTGGGGCATGGGATTCTGGGTCCAGGACAATGCTGGGTAGGGCCCCTGTAAAGCGCTGGGCCCCCTGAATCTGCCGGGGTATCCATGCCCCTACTGCACCCCTGGGTAGGGCCCCTGTAAAGTGCTGGGCCCCCTGAATCTGCCGGGGTATCCATGCCCCTACTACGCCCCTGGGTAGGGCCCTTATAAAGTGCTGGGCCCCCTGAATCTGCCGGGGTATCCATGCCCCTACTGCGCCTCTGGGTAGGGCCCCTGTAAAGCGCTGGGCCCCCTGAATCTGCCAGGGTATCCGTGCCCCTACTGCACCCCTGGGTAGGGCCCCTGTAAAGTGCTGGTCTCTCTGAATCTGCCAGGGCCTCTTCGATGCCCCTGAGCACACTGGCCATATGTCTGGGCGCAAAAGACACAAGTTTTCTGTTGAAAGTTTGTCAAAATATCTTGTTGGTAAATACTGTGGACTTCGCTTTCATCACAGAAATTCGCACTCTGGACAAGTGCAAGTTAAATCACCTTGAATAAAGCTTGAGGAGAATCCTTATTCCACAAGCAATAAGATTTCTCAACAACAGCTACATAATGGAATCGACTGCTGCCCTCTTTCACACAAACTCTCTGTCTCTCTCCCCTCCCTCTTTGCCTCTCTTGCATTTTTGCTTGCTGCCATGGGCATTTGCACGACTCACACAGTGTTGTGTTATTGTTTTTGTCTTATTGCTTTTTTGGCATTTTATATTTTTATATTTAGTATAATTTATTACAACCTTTATGTTTCAGATGTATTTTACCTAATATAATATATAATATATTCTCTATTTTTATAACAAGGTCGGTGAATCTAGAAGAGCATGCATTTCATTGTATGTTTTATAAGCGTATGACAAATAAAAACTTTGAACTTTGATGCTTGAACTTTGATGGCTGGGATAGGCATCTGCAGCACAGTACCTGATAAGCAGTTCAAAGATGGATGGAGGGTTGGATGAATGGAGGGATGGATGGATGGAGAGAACGATGGATGGATGGATGTTTTCACATCAGTAATATGTAGATAGTGAACTGGAGCCTGTTCCAGGAATCACAGGCCAGAAGACAGGGTGTGAGTCCATCACAGGACACACACAGATGACAGGGTGGACAGGGTGTGAGTCCATCACAGGACACACACAGATGACAGGGTGGACAGGGTGTCAGTCCATCACAGGCCCACTAAAAGAAATTATACAGACACCAATTCACATAAACAGCATGTCTTTGGACCATGGGAAGAACCCAGACTACCCAGTAGGAACCAATGGGAATGCTGGTGGAGCAGACAAACTCCACATGAGAGAACTTCAGCAGCACAATCCTGGAAGTGTGAGGCTAATTAAGCAACGGCCCCAAGCCCTGGCCCTTGGAATGAGTGTGCTCTCACAGGACTTCACAGACAGTGATTAAATGTTGGTATCCAACATGGGTGAACCACTGTTTGTTTATGATATTATAGCCTGCTTCATCACAGACTGCTGCTGTTCCTGATAACTGGTGCGGGGGTGGTTCCCTATCTGTGAACTCAACCTATGACTGGGTGTCCTGCATGTGAATGGCACTGGATTGGCCGGATGCCCCTGTCACAGTCATGACACTTTGTACCAGTGAGGTCATTGTCGGCCCCCCTCCCCCCCCTGCTGTGAGTGTGGTGAACTGGCAGTGTCCTTCTACCAGCTACTGAAAGATGACTGTAAGGTATCCAAGGTAGAGCGTGAGCCCTGAGAAAAGCTTATTCCGCTACTATTTAATGGAACTAGCATGCAACAAAGAACTGGATAACTATTGTAAATGTAAATTAAAGCAAGATCTTTTAGCAGAAGGTACTAATGCTAATGAAATGAATGGGCCAGGAACCTGATGAGGCTGGCAATGGACAGGAGGTTTCAGGTTCGAGTACCAGAATCGGTCCCACTATAACACTGCTAAGCCCAAAATACCCAGTTACAGAAACGGGCTTCCAGTAATGGAGGGAGACACTCCTAAGGGACAGTGGGTCACAGGGCTGAAGCCTTACTGTGTGAAGGGAACAGTAAAGGATGAGAGCAGTTCGTGTTATTATTCCCTTTGAAGTGTAGGGTCTTCATGTCACCCCCGTATTTCATTGCATGGTATCTCCCGGGGGGGGGGGGGCTCAGCCTGCTGGTATGGCCTCTCCTATATGTGTGTCGACCTGGTGGTGAAGACTAAACTGTGGAGGCACATATAAAACAGTTACAGTAAAAAAATAAAGATAAGAAACACAAGTATAAATAATAGCAGAGTGAATTTCACATGAAGCTAATTTCCCCTAGAGGTCACATATTGCTAGGGCTGATATCTGCTGTGGGGAAAGAGCTTATGAGGCCTGTGTTTTATATATTCTGATAGCTGACTAAAATTCACTTGGGTACTCTATTGGAAGTCATCACATTAGGGATATTAAGCTTTTTAAATAAAATGTAAATTTATTAAGGGTCTTGGGGCAGAGTGGTGGCTCTGAGGCTAGGGAACTATACTAGCAATCGGCTAGTTGCTGGTTTGAATCCCGTGAATGGCAGCAGTGATCCTACTCTGTTGGGCCCTTGAGCAAGGCCCTTAACCTGCAGTTGCTTCATCCTGGGCATGATGTTAATCTACATCCAGCCCTATAAGGTGGTCCTCCAAGTTACAGGGAATAACTTGGGTGTTGGTGGCAGGATTGGCACTGCAGCCACTGGAAAAACCTCACATTGGATCATTAAGACTTGAATGTTCCTCTGTATCATGGATCATGATGTGCTTCTTTGTAATGGATCACATAAATCTACAACTGTATAATGGATTATGTGAATGTGCCTGTATCACGTGAATGTGCATCTGTGTATTGAATCGTGTGAATGTTCTTTGGTGTAATGGTTTATGTGAATGTGCTTCCATATACTGGATAACACAAATGTTCTTCTGTATCACTTGAATTTGCTTCTGTGTAATGGATCACATGAATGTGCCACTGAAATGGATCACATGTATTTTCTTTTGCATAACAGATCACATGAATTTACTTCTGCATAATGGATCACATGAATGTGCTTCTGTGCAACAGATCACATGAATTTGCTTCTGTAAAATGGGTTACGTGAATGTGCCTCTGTATGACATGAAAATGCTTCTGTATAATGAATCGTGTGAATTTGCTTCTGTGATGAAACACGTGAGTGTGCTTCTGTATCACATGAATATGCTTCTGTGTAGGATCACTTGAATGTTTTTCTATATAATGGAACACCAGTCTTGTGTTGCAAAGGCCACACACTCTACCTGTGCTTTTTCTAACTACCTGCCTGTCACTCCTCCTGCTGAAATGACTGTTTGGACCTCTACAGGTGTTGCACCAACCTGTGAAACTCTGCCAGTCACGACGCCCCTCCATTTCACCAGCTACAGTGTTATCAGACGTTCTTGAATCGCAACACAGTCACACCTATCTGGGGAAGCTTGGCCCCCGAGGAAATTATCTGGCTGAATTGACGCCCCTTGGTGGTAATCGGGCTGGAACACTCTGAGGACTTCCAGATCCTGAAGCCGGGACTCATCACTACCACCCACCCCCAACCTAGTTGGCCAAAAATGGCATTTAGCGAATCGAATCGGCCTGCAGTGATGCAGAAAGGAAGCAGGAGAAAGCTTTGTCCATGCTCATGCATCAATGAACACACAGACTTCTGAGTACCACAGAATTAATTTCATGTTATTCATCTGTATTCACATCACAACATCCACACTGTTCAGTTTGTGACAAATAAGTTCTAATAACCTCAATACATATTTATACCAAATATATCAAGAGGCACTTCCAGTAATTCTGGTAATAAAGGAGTTACAGTATAGTGTCTAAATTACAAAAACGGTAAAAATAAATAATGTTTATCTAAAACGCTTTTTATCATTTTAAGTTTTTTATCTGTACAGCATATGTTTTGTACAAAATGGAACATAAACCAGCAATAAACTGAATATTTCACTTAACAAATACTAGTGAATTAATTTTCTCCTTTTACGTATTGCTACATGTCTTAAGTGCAATATACTGTACTAGTGAGAAGAAAATGATTATTCAGTCTGTGGAGTGGCAACTATATAAAAATACAAGTCTCATTTACACAGCTGTGACACTTGTTTGGTTCTTCTAGTTAATAATATGCGCAATGATTATGGAACTCGCATAAAAATCAAAACAGAAGAGATATACGACAGCTTAACAGAGATGGCTGTGACTTGGCTGGCAGATGACATGTTCATATGGTGACAGATCATATGAGAAGTTCAGAGAGGACTAGATGACTAGAATCACCCTTTAACTAATGAATGGCTGTCCTTGTCAACGGCAGTCACATAAGTTCTGCTCCAAAGCCAGTTCAGGACCTAATACTCAGAAAGGAATGTATGAAGAATGAAGAAACGGCACCACGCCTAATTTACTGGCTGCTAACATGTGACCACTAACCATAGTGTCCGGTTCATGTGAGGTGTGGGAGCTGGCGAAGCACATTTGTGCTGGAAGCGCTGGAAGAGAGGCCCTCATACAAAGAGTGGGACGCGGGACTAGCTGAAGCTGAGAGTCCACTGCGTGGACGTCAGGACGGTGCACAGGTGCTGCATAATCTCACAGGGGATTGCACAGGGGAAGCGTCTACCTCACGTTGCTGACAAGCAAAGGCTGGAGAAGACTGACTTATGTCTACACAAAATGGGTTTTTATCTTAGATCTGAGTTTGAATTTTTATCCAAATCTCAGTTCTAAAAAGAATAAATTATAATAATAACACTATATTCCATATTCTAACGAAAGTACAATAGTGAGAAAGATTTAATGATATCAACAAATGTAGTTATTTTTGAATATATGTTGGCAGAAACTCATGTAAAAAGGGGATTTTTTCTTATGATCAGATTCCTATTCTTAGGCACTCTGGATGACAATACAAGTTGTCATGACAACAAACACCTGGACTCATAACATAACACAGCAGTGATAAAGCCGTATTAAAGCCATATCTCCAGTGTTTGGGTTGCAGGTTAATACCAGTTCATTAGCTTTCTTTGCTTTTAATGTATAGGGCTGGCAGGGGGCTCCAGATAGGGGGCGCCATTCCTCATTGTCAATCTCTGGAACCTAATTAACGCTGAAGAGGATCAAGCTAGCGCACACCAAAGAGAAACCCCTTTGAGGTTCTTCAGGATTTCCCAAATGAGAGCATGCAGCACAGGGGAGCCGTGAGTGAAAGAAATCAAAGGGAATGAAAGCGATGTGGATCTAAGGAACTCTGCCCCTGTAAGAGATCAGGCAGAAATCGCATAGACTTATATATGCATAATATGGCCACAAGAAATGTATCAGCAATTAAAAAAAAAAAGCTATAGGGAAAGCAGACTAAATGTTGTGAAGTAGTGTTCATGGAGAACTGAAGGCATAGTAACCTAGACGAATTGTATATATATCATAACCTCCTTCATCAAAGCCACCCCCCCAGCCAGACTGCTGGAAGGAGCTGAATGGCTTCTAGACTGAGATGATACCAAAGCTGAAGAGACCAAGCTATAACACATGAGGCCTCAGATCACAAACCACTCTGAGAAACACAAGGAGGACTGCTCTACACGCTGCACTACGCACTGCGCTACGCACTGCACTACGTGCTGCTCTACGCGCTGCTGTACGCACTGCTCTACGTGCTGCCCTACGCGCTCTACACACTGCTCTACGTGCTGCTCTCTGTGTTGGGCTACTGGCAGACCGCTGCACTGTAATCTGGCTGACTGGTGAGTAATATTCTTCCCTAACTAATCCCCAACCTTAGAACACCATAATGAAGAGAACGGTCATGCGGTGGAGACACAGTGTCCCCACAGCGCCTGGCAATAAGCACCCCCCCCCCCCCCCACGCCCTTGCGATATGCCCAGGGGCCCCTAGGCTCCACACAGGCAAACCGCAAGGAGCAGCACACATTGTCTGAGCCTGATCCCAGGCTGTCAGATGGCACATTAAGGATCCTGTCACTATCAAACGCATCTACACCTGCTCTCCGTGCCCTATTTAAGCCAACTTCAGTAAGATCTACTGAAATTCTCTAAGGAAAAGCTCCATGGAGGCTTTGGAATACAGGAGAAAGGGAAGGACACGGACTCCCTTAAGGGAGACATCCAATGTGGCCAACTGGAAATGGACATCAGACTTCTGGATGACAGGTATTGAAGGAATATCTGGACAACTGTGAAATGAGCCATATTGGGAGTGAGCTTTAGACAAGTATGGGCAGACTGAGAATAGTAAAGTTGAATCCAGACATCCAATGATATATGCAAGCCTTGTAGATGGTTATATGAAAAGCTATTGTCCACAGGTGGGTAACTTATAGGCGACATGTTAGGATTTATGTGTGACACTTGCAACCCAATGGCAAATATCAGAGTCTAGTATATTTCAGCTGCTCTCAAAAAACAGCAGTAATCTAGAATATGTTCAGATATTAATAATGGTGCAACTAAGACACAGGTCCAGCCCTGCTACAGGTACATTCATCAACCCTCCCACCAATGACAAGACCCCAAAAATGCCTCCTATTGCGTTCAACATCTCAGCTAAAACGCTGAAACTCAGATCAGCTGCTAAAGACTCCCTACGGTTACTAAGCTTAAGCGTAATCAGCTGTACATTTTTGGTACTCCCAAGTGGACTGCTATACTCCTGGAAAAGTAATACTTATTCAGAATAGATGACTGACGACTTTCCATTTACGCCCAAATCCCTGAGAGTACAACATACGAGGGGAAACAGTATTGCTTTCAAGAGAAATGGTAGGTTACAAATGTTCTGGCACACAAACAATTCATTATGCCATTTAAGAGAAAGACTCAGCTCCGCATCAGGAAAATGCAACAGTTAGAAGGCGCCTTTCCTCCTGAATGAATTGCAGTGCGATTACAACGGTGTCAGGATCATGATGCGGGAGCTCCAGAGAGCAGCTGCTTTGCTGGATAGACCTCATCACTCATCAGTGGAGCTTCCAAGGTCCTCACCAGTCCTGCTCCTCTCCCCACACCTCCCTGGCATGCTGTGACTCCCTATGGCCTTCTTTACACTGAAAATTATCATATGGCCTTGTGAGCAGATGAAGGGGGAGTATGCTCTACTTGGAGAAGGTTACTTATAAACCACGCTGTCAGAAGGTCTTGGTAAATTCCATTCATTTTTTTTTTTTAAAGCATTATAATATTGAAAGAAGCAAGGGAAGGCTCCTTCTGTTTGGAGTGTCATTTTGACAGGTTATTTTCCGGCTTTGAGAACGTTGCTATATATTACTAGGGCTCCATGGTGAGAAGATTTACTGAACCTACATTTCCAACATTGGTGGTGGATTACGCCTTGTGATTCTCAGGGGAAATGAGGGCAGAATTACCATCTGGCTTTTAAGTCATCATTGGGGGATTTCTCCTTTGAATCTCTTTCGAGGGCACTTCTCCAACGCCCTACTCAAACATACACGCTTGGATAGAAAATAATCAACCGGCGGCCTGGTTTCATAGTGAAAAATGAAACGGGACACTCACTGGGAACGAAGCTTGACATGTGTTGCAGTCTAAATTTGGACAAGGGACATCTAGGCCTACAATCAACAAAGCTTTGATAAAACCTGGAATTTTTGGGGAAAAAAACATCAAAAAAGCTTTGGAGAAATGGGAAATGAGAAATATCTCTAAAGAACAGTCCACCTTCTATCATAAGAAAGAAAATATGGTGAAATAAACTTAACAATAACCTGAAGCATCAAGGGCAGAAAGAAACACAGGAAATGACATGTGAAAGTGCAAGGATGAGAACAAATGAAGGAAAACATGGAAACTGTCCAAGCAACAGTGAACTGAGTGAGTTTCCATAGATTCAGATAAAGCTTTTCAAACCAGTAGTACTTCCCTCCCTTTGCCCCTTCACTCTCTCGACGATCAGTGACCAATTCAGAGAGCTGTGGACATACTCAGGAAGGCCTGACCATGAAATGGTACTGCTTTCCACCATTTCTCTTAGAAAATGGGCCAGGTAATAACACCCAGAGGTGATTCTTTTCCACTCCAAAAGGCAGTGTGATCCTGTATTGCCACAAGGAAGGTTCTTAAAATGGAGTTCTCTGAACCAGGATCTGACCTTAAAGATTTGTGTGTAGAACAGAATCCCAGACACCCCCCCAATAAAGACCCCACCCACACCCATTCAGGCACATGTTCCCCGTAGCTTCTACAGTGTTGTGTCTAGGTGATGTGCTGGCAATATATCATCAAAGTCTTTTTTAATTAAAAATAAGAAAAAACACCAATGTTTTGGCTCTTTCCAAAGGGGTTTTTCTTCATGCCCTTCTTCAGAAAGTGTCCTCACTCTGGGTCATTCTCATGTGCTTCTACAGTCTCGCCTGATGGCTCTGTAGGCTCCTCGCCCGTTCCTTCCACCACCTCCTGACCTCTGGATGGCTCCACCCTGCCCACTAGGTCCTCCTCCTCCTTGTGGATGGCCAGGATTGGCCCTGTGGAGCTGCCATGGTGCACCGACTCCTCCACCGACGCCTGCCGCTGGGCTTCCTCCTCCGCGATCACCTTCTTCCACATCTCATGGTTCTCCAGGAGGTGCTGGGAAATTTGACAGAAGACTTTCCGTCTCTTCTTTTCTTTTTTCTTTGGGGTTCGCTTCTCTGAAGAAAAAAAAATTGAATCAGTGTTTCACTTTACTGAGAAACATCACTGAGTTGATTCAACCTGGCTAAAAACAAAGTGACCAGCAGTACTACCAAAAGACCAGGAGAAAGAGACTCTTACGGGATGCTTCTGAGCCACTGGAAGCGTCCTCCTCAGGCGGCTCATCCTCCCAGCTTCCCTCGGGGTCTCTCTCCCGTTCCTCCTGCTCCTCTTCCCCCTTGGCCGGCTCCACCCAGTGGCCGGGCAGGAGGGCGGCCGAGTCATAGGAGTGACACAGGGGCCCCACGATGTGGGTGATGAAGGACTCCTGCAGCTTGGCCAGCTGGGGCGCGGAGCGGTCCATGAAGGGGCTGATGGGAAGGCCCAGGCTGGTCTCCTCGTCCCCCTGTGTAGACCACACGCCTCTCAGCACACAGTACCCAAACAAATCAATCTAATTATATTAAAGAGCAGAAAATTATACTGCAGATACAGGATAAGGATCAGCAATCTGAACCGACCCTTCACTAACTCGCTAAATTACCATGGAAATGAGCACCAGGGCAGTGCTGTCCCTGGGCCATACGAGGTATATCATGGGGAGAGGGTGGGGGGAGTCAGTTAAAACACCTTCTGGGACCCCAGTTTGAAAGGCCATCCAGCCGCCCCTATGACCGTCCTTCACGCACCAGGCTCTGGGCCCTATCAATCATGCTTCCTAAGCGCGACTGGCTCTGCATCTGTCTGCCCACCTTCACCGTAACCTGCTGCCTGCACATGACGCCATCCACACCCAGGGTCGCCTGGCCACACAGCAGGCCTGAGCAGCACTATGGCCCATGGTGGCCTACAGGCTCTTCTATGTCCCTATTTATAACCAAGAAAACGGCTATACGACCCCAAGAACAGCAAAATATCTTCTCTCAATTTGGAGAACACTATAAAGGGGGCGCAGTATTATCAGCGGAGGATTAGTGGTAAGAATGTTGCACGTCTCTCCTGAAAAGAGGCTCACCTGCTCGTAGAACTCATTGACGATGCCCTGGGTCCACTGCAGGTGCAGCTCCTTGCTCTTGAGTGGCCCATTGATGTCGGCCAGCTTGATGCACATCTGGCAGACCAGCAGCCGGTCGTTCTCATTGGACCAGTCAATGCCTGAACTCTCATCATCGCCCACCTGTCATGGGAGATACAGCTTCATGGGCTTCAGCAGGGTGCACGTCAGCTTGGTGCATGTGGAGACACCAGGTACATGGTGCTCATGTGTTCACAGGAAACCCCTGTGCTGCAGCTTGGAGCTGTGTCATATCTGAATTCTTTTATGGCCAGCGAATGCTTGATCTGTGCTTGGTATCTCAGCGGTATACCCGAGCTTTGGTATTTCAGTGGTATATCCTGGCTTTGGAATTTCACTGTCCAATGACAGTTTGACATTCAAGTCCAATTTAAATTAAAGCATTTCTCTTTGTTCCAAATGAATTTTAATTCTAGACAAACAGAATAAAAAAATGTTGACTGACATATATTCACTATGAAGGTGTTTCTCCACATTAAGTAATTTGATTCAGCTTTTCCAGAACAGCCTGGATTGGGATGGAATGGAAAATTCCTGGCTTGACACTGAAATTACAGATGTGGGGTAGAAGTTCAGATGTCGGAATCACAGCCCCAGTTTGGGAGGGGGGGTTGAGCCAGGTGACTCAGCCAATGTATCATTGGTTTAAAAAAGCTTTGCACTTGTATAGTATAGTGATGGACAGTTGATGTCCAGTTTTCATCATACTAAACCAGAAATAACTCAGTCAATGTCAGTGGCCCGTGAGATAGAGGCAAAGCGCTCAGCGGTTGTCACCAACATTACCTTAGCATTGAACTCGGCCAGGAAGTCAAAGTGCTTCTTGAGGTCGGTGGCAAGGATGGCCTCGATGACCAAGAAGCGAAAGCGCTTGAACTCCACGTGGTCCAGGTTGACCAGGAAGTTGTACTCTGGGTGGGACATAAGGAGGCTCCAGGCTGAGGCGGCGTGGTGGTTCTCCAGCACTGAGCGGTCATTATATAACACCGCCTGCAGGGGGAGACACAGAGGAAGAAAAAAAACACTTCAATCCCAGAAACTTCCAGAATCCTACCAAAGGCAATTTTTTTTTATTTTACACACTCATCACCCAGATGCAATTTGGATTCAGAGTGAGTATGGCAGATCCTGGGGCTAGGTAGCACACGTAGATGCATTACTTAAATATTGCCAACTCAGATCTCAGAAAGGGCCTTAGTGTTTTAGCTTAGCGTGTGGCTCAGTGGGCAAAGCCTGTGCCCCTTACTCTGCACTTACTCTGCGCTTACTCTGCGCTTACTCTGCGCTTACTCTGCAAAGAGCAAGTTGAGGGAGGCATAAAGACAATAAATAAAGTATGGATTATTATTTTGGCTATTAAGCACCACCTCTGTATATGTTGCCGCTCAGCTTTTGGTCACAATTTCTCCATGTAGGTAATACCTCACATTGCCTTAAGGGGGAGACAAAGCCTAAATAACCTTAAAAACATCCTACAGCTCGACAACATGTACAAAAATCCCAAGGAAGAGGTACTGAGTAAAGTCCCAGAGAGGCCCAATGAAGTCTGAGGTTGCTGAGTCAAGCTCTGCTAGATGGTCCTTCGTCATGCACGCTGCGACATGGCAGCTAAGTCTACTGCGAGGTTACCTGAGGGGCACCAGTGGCCACCAAGAAGGCGTTGGTCCTCCCTGGGTGGTCGTAGTCGTGCATGGCGGCCGCCACGTACAACGCCATGAGCTCCAGGGCTGGGATGAGGCCTGACAGGCAGCCATAGCCATCGTCCGATGCAGTGTACGTCTTGGAAAACACAAAGCCTGCACGGCTGTGTGTGATGCCGCTGTCTGAGTCTGCAGACAGCAGGGGAGAGCAAACATTTAGTGTACGACGATGTAATGCCCCATGAACAGTGATCATCTCACACAGGAAATCTTTGCTGACTTGTTGGAAACCCAGCTGTAAAAATACATGCTAATGTTATGTTCTGTTTAACAGGCTTATGATCTTGGACATAAAGAGCATTTACAATCAACATAATCCAAAAATAAAAGTACTGAGCTGCCACGTAAAACTTAAAGGACGTACAGGAATGAAGGTCAATGATTCAATACAGAAGATGAGTGAAAACACCCAGCTGACTGGATATACAAGCAGCAGTGAAGCAGCTACACTGGTTAAGTTTAAACACTTTACATGTTTACCGGAGTCGCTGGCCGAGCCATGGTCGCTGAGACTTGGCAGGCCAGGCACTACCTGCGTGGTGAGGTACCAAACTGCGTGCAGCACGTCTGTGGCATGGATTCTGTTGTGATCTGCGGAATTGCATACCCAGCTGTAAAATCTATCGCTGTCACTAGAGGGCAGCATTTTATAACGTCTCAAACTCAAAAGCTGTAGGTAAAGTGTCTTTCAGCTATCGGTCCCAGAAATTGCATCTAGTGATGTTTCACAGCACAATTCACCTAAAGTTTCCATATTGGCTAGTGTAGAGATTAGAGGCAGGAAGTAACAGCTTCTGATTCACTTCCCAGGAAAGTCCCCGCACTTAGACCCTTGAACACAGCACTTACACTGATTTACTTGCTTTGGATTAAAAAATTAAGATAGGTGACTTAATTTAAATCTTTATTAGCACTAAAAAGTAATTCATTTCCAGGAAACCTAGATGAAATGTGAGCTATTGTCTTAACATCAGTGGAGTGTTAACACCAAATGGAGAGTTAACACCGATGGGGAGGTCACACTCACATGGTATGTCTCTGTAACCGCTCTCCAGTGCGTGAAAGTAATTCATGAATTCCTGCAGGGGGATCTTGAAGGTGTTGAAAAGTCCTGTGTCCTCAAACAGCCGGAAGGAGACCTAAAACAAACAGACTGGTCAAACACTGTGGTGGTACCACTCTCTAACCACAACCTATAACCTTTGTTCAGACCACAAATAGTGCTTTCTCACTACCACCAAGAGCCAAGCCATACCGCAAAGAGGTTTTCCACTGTAAATTACTTGAGCTGTACCCAAGCCGTACCCGTGCTGACAGGGCTCTGCTTACTAGCAGGATCACAAGCGTGACCAAACCGAGCTGGTTGTGTCACCGACATGTGATTTGTTGAAATGCTTGGAGTTATCAGTGATCTATAACAATATGCATAGATAATTTGAAGTAAAAAATTACATATTCTATATATTATTCATTATTAGTAGTGTCACACATTGCGATGTATTGATGCATTTTCAATAACTCAGAACCTGAAAATTTCTAACCACCCACTAAAAAAGTACAAAAATTTCTATGCACGATAAAAGAGTATCTATAAACAAATGATTGGAATGTATTTGTAATACAAATTTATGCAAGCAAATACTAATCCTGATGGTCTTAACACCCCAATGTGTGAACGGAAATCAGCACACAGAAAATCACGAGGTTCACCAAGTGAACAGTCTCTTCGGTTTTACGTCATTGTCACTCTTCCAAACCTGACACTGCCTTCACTGAGCTGACCCGTTTGCAGTGGAAATTTAACTGAGCTGGAAAATCAAACCGAGTTGCCCTCTATGCGGTACAGTTTGGGAATGACTAGGTTCCTGTATGCCAGTGGAAAAGCACCAAAATTCTTCCAAGGGTCTCCTTTCTGCCCTCAGGAATTATGGGTTAAGAATGCTCCCTGAGCAAACAGGGGGAAGAGGGGCTTTGTTTCACCATGAAATACAGTATTACAGCCTGGATGCCTTTGATACATACTCAGCTGCGTAAACAGATACAGTTCATATGTAGGACTCTGAAGGCTGGCAGTTCTAGTCTTAGGGACCTTCATGTAGCATGTGCATAACCTGAATTAACCTGGTAAAATATGCAAAAACTTACATTTGAAAAACATTCAACCACTTTTCATAAACATACCACTTGTGGAACCAAAACTATGACCCCAATAATAATACATATATTACAGCCCTGCCTGCAGCTCGTTTTGTTCTCTGAAGGCTCAAGTTTGATGCTGATGATGTAGTCCAGTTTTTCATTCATGGTTTATCAGGGAAGGTTGGAAAAATAATATGTAGTTCCATGTTCTACAGACAGAGAACCATGCAGATGAATGTAACTCCTTTGCAGGTCCTCCTGAAGTGTCCAGGCCGTGACTGAGTACCGAGTGATCAGCCACCCGCCGTGCCCACCTGACTGAGGATGCAGCCACACTTGCCGTGGGTCTTCTCCACCAGATGGAAGATGGGAAAGTTCCAGTTGTCTAGCTGACTCAGAAGCGGGTCCAGCTCCTTCATCACCAGGGGCTCTGGTGCCAGAATGGCCTTGTCCTGCAGAGAGAGAACTCCTGAGCTAAGCGCACCAGCCATTACGTTTAATGTGATTGAGGGTTACATTCAGCCTGGTGCCTATCCCAGGAAGCATGGGGCACAAGGCAGGGGACACCCAGTATGGGATGCCGGTCCATCATAGGGCACAGGGCGGGGGACACCCTGGATGGGATGCCGGTCCATCATAGGGCACAGGGCAGGGGACACCCTGGATGGGATGCCGGTCCATCATAGAGCACAGGGCAGGGGACACCCTGGATGGGATGCCGGTCCATCATAGGGCACAGGGCAGGGGACACCCTGGATGGGATGCCGGTCCATC
>JABFEB020000001.1:2029650-2045321 GCA_019775895.2 Stomatorhinus ivindoensis
CGCATGGAGTTAATGTGTCCGAGAGTTCCCCCTCCCCTCCGGATCCAGCTCTCGCATGGAGTTAATGTGTCCGAGAGATCCCCCTCCCCTTCGGATCCAGCTCTCACTAGCAGCAGCGATGCTGCTAATAGAAAAACTGGTAAGCAGAATATCTGTTTTTTAATGCCCCACTAGAGAATAATTTTGCCCATTCTACAGCAATAATCAAAGCTATCTCGTTCTTTATTTGTAAAGACCTTCAGCCATATAGCGTAGCAGAAGATGAGGGCTTCCGAAATCTACTTAAAGTCTTAGAGCCGAGGTATCAGATACCTGATAGGGAGGTACTGTATTTACTGAAAAGCACATCCCTGTACTATATGACAAAACGAGATGAGAAATACTGAACTCTTTGAGCAATGCTAAGAGAGTGGCTATTTCTGTTGATGGATGGCTGGACATCTCGTGCCACAGACCCCTATGTCACCGTCACAGCACAGCACATTGATAATGAGTGGAATTTCCAAAGCCACGTTCTCCAAACCCAAGTTTTTAACGTGGTTCACACTGGGGATAATATAGCATCTTTATTGCTGAATTTTTCCCGCAAGTGGAACACTGAAGATAAAAACCTCGCGTTGGTAACCGACAATGAAAGAAATATGGTACTGGCAGGAGAGGGTGCAGAACTAGGCCCCTATGTGCCGTGCATAGCACACACCATTATTTTGGCTGCGCAAAAATCCTTAAAAGTGGACAGGGTGAAAGACCTTCTGACAAAAGTGAGGAAGGTGGTAACTTTTTTTCACAGAAGCACAAGCAACTGAACTTTTGCGTCAGATACAAGTCCAGTTACAGCTGCCAAACCACAAATTAATCTATGATGTCATCATGAGATGGAATAGTTCCTTGGATATGATAGAGAGCATCTGGGAACAGCAGCCTGCCATACTGAAGTTAAAGAGCCTGCTGTCCTGGACGTTAAAGAGGGGAGAGAGCCTAGCCAGCTTGACAGAAGAAGACATGACTCTGATCCAGGAACTCATCAAACCTCTATCCCCTCTGAAAGTGGCAACCACACTCCTCAGTGAGGAAAAAAGCCCCACCATCTCAATGATCTCCCCCATACAGGCTAAACTCCTCAGGTGAACTAGAGGACATTACTGAGATGAAGAAGACATTCAGACTGGATTTTTCTGACCGATACTCACACCTCACAGACCTCCTTAATTGCGTGTCAGTCCTAAACCCCTGCTTTAAAGACCTGACTTTTGTGGATGATGTTGACACCAGAGACCTCATCTTCACGAAAATAGCAACAGAGACGGTAAAGATGAATGAAAATATAAAATATGCTACTTATGATCATCTCTCTCTCTCCCTGCTGTTAGTTATTTAAATGTCCATGTATCACACTCAAATTCTGTATTCATTTTAGTTGAAGGAAATCTAACAATGGTTATGTGGAATCAGGTAGGGGGACAGTGGCACACTGAGTGAGGGAAAGGCAGCTGAAGCAGAAGGTGGCAGAAACCCCCACATAGAGGAAGAGATAGGTTTGTTTTGATAGGAACAGTGCCAGAAGTTATAAAAAGTTGATTTAGTGATACATATGTTATTATTTAGCACTGTGTATCAGTTTTTATTGCGTAAACGGCTCTTTTTTTAACACAGCTGATACCCCCACATCTAATTTTTCTGCTCGATAGATGAAAATACAAAAGAAGACAGCCTTGGATCAGATGTTTGGGGATTTCCTCGACCACGACAGCAGCACCAAAGAAGACCATAAGGCAGAGGGCTAAGGATGAAATCTTAAAATATATAGAGAGGGAGTCTTTAGATCTGGGTGGTGAAGTGCTGCAGTGGTGGAAAAAGCAAATCGATGTACCTCAGATTTCAGCCTTGGCTAAAAGCTTGTTATGTATACCAGCGACGAGTGTTTCCTCTGAACGAGTTTTTAGCACTGCGGGTGATATCGTTAATGCTCAGTGCAGTCTCCTTCATCCTGAGCATGTCGTTGATATTCCTTAAAAAAATATGAAACTACACCACTTGCGTTAAATATTAATTATGAGGCAGGGACCGTTAATCTCAGTAGTTCATCATTTTGCATTTGGAGAAAGGTGTAACGTGTACCTGTGTTTTTTTTGTGTTTTTGTAACAGTTTATTGAAGATCAGAAGTTTAGGGCTCAACCCTTTAGTTGTTGCTCTTGTTGAAAGTGTGAAGCACCATCTAGAAATAACAAGTAATCTGTTCATCTGTACAGCAGTCTGTATACATTTGAATTGCATTCAGCACCTATCAAGAACCACCACTACCTTGAGTTTGGGGAATTGTCGCATTGTACCTGTTAATTGTACAGCAAACAGTAGGAATAAAGAATAAATTAACCACTTGGAATTCCATAATATAATTTTCTTTTTGCATCAAATCGCATCGCACCATATTGCATTTTGTTCAATCAAATCGTATTTGGATTGCAAATTGTGGGAGAATCAAATCTTATCGGTGGTTGTTTCATATTAATTGTTAATGTATCGTATTGTTGACAATGTATCGAGATACAAATTGCATCGTCTCAAAGACAAAGATTCACATGCCTACAATATAGTATTATGTACAATTTTCAAATAAATTGTTGCCCCCCCCCCGCCCTGTTTAGGCCCCTCAGGGGGTCATAGCCCCCAGTTGAGAATCACTACTCTAAGTCATGGAAAAGAGCCCCTCCTAGTGGATGGAGGTTCAGAAAGAGGCAGTTCACGATACCTGCTGCAAAGCAGCCCCATGGCAGACCAGGAGTCTGAGCTGGCCGGTGCGCTCTGGGTATGGATTAAGGCTCTGTGGGCATCCACCCTGGGGACATAGTCGCCCAGCGAGTACACTGGGTCGTCGAGGTCCACAGAGGAGACTTTGCTGGTGGGAGTGGTGGCAGGGCTGCCCTGGAGGGGGGACTGGCAAGGGGACACCAGAGGCGAGGTGAAGGAGGACGGGCAACCTAGCAGGAGAACAGCCTCACGTCACCATACTGAAGGAGAGATCTGGGAAATTTAACATAGATATGTTACCTAAAAACTCGTGCACACATAAACATGCACACGCACACACATTTGTAGTCATGTCTTTGTGGGGACTCTCCATTCATTTCTAGGCACAAAACCCTAAACCCAACAATGACAGCTTTTACCCCTACCCAGCCCTAACATTGACCAATGTATAGTTTTACATTGTGGGGACATTTGGTCCCCACAATGTAAAATAGACCCGAACCACAGAAACACACACTCACCCACCCACACACACACACAAAACTCTGAAGACTGTCATTACAGCTAGGCCTGCGCAAGTGGTATCCAGGTGTTCATTACAGGAGCAATGCGATGGACACCCCCATAAGAAAGATACTAACACTGCTTCCTAACAGAGTTGCTTGACTTGTGTTTGCAGATGGACCTACTTCCAGATGTACCTAGATAGCAAGAAATACTGGTAGTTCAAAAGAGTCTACAAGCCACGACAGATTAAGTAATATTAAGTAATGGTCAGTAAGAGACACCCAAATGTCTATACCCCAAGTATCGAATGGAATATTATTTAGCATTTCATAACGCATAGAGAATGTAATCATTAGGACTGTTTTAAGAAGCTGATGTAAACTGTGTAGAGACTGACCTTGTAATCTTTAGAGAATGCAGGCCAATTACTGCTGTGCACAATGTGATAAAAAAACAAGTATGAATGAGCACCTTGTGTTGGCTTAGAAGTCTCTGTTAGCCATTTTGTTATTCTATAGTGTATGAATACGTGCTTTATTAGTGCTGCATCTTATCACTATGTAGAAGGACATATACCTTATTAACCCTCTAGCCAGACAATCTGCTATAAGCAGAAGCTGCCAAAGTTTGCTACTGAAGGAAGGGATTCGCCTGAGATCATCAAAGGTTCATGGCTGGGCATTAAAAAAATCTACTGGGTCGAGATGGTCACGTCACCCTTATGTTCAGCCAAGGCACCAAACAGTAAAAAATATGATTGACAAACATCATATAGGGGTGTGGATTAAGAGAGAAAACAAAGATGGTGAATGGTTAAGGGAATGATGATACTTAAGTGGTGAGATATTGTTACACAATGAGAAAATGTATAAAAATTGGTGTAAAACAGTACTGGTTACACTTTAAGTGTCCGGCCTTGATTGTAACTTCATTATTGCAATAAAGACTGAATTTGGATCTACACCAGCGGCTTCTGACTTCTGATTTGGTGGAGAAGGAAAAACCACAACAATTGCTCCACAAGTCACAAATTAATACAATTTGTGGAGCTTAACTGGCAGAGAAGCACATCTGTAGCCACCCAACAGTCTGACGCGCCGACATGAGTACCCCTTTACTCTGTCCCTCCCATTATTAGGTGCACTATCAGCATACAGAGTCAGACGAAATCAAAAACAGCACAATGATCATTTACTGGCATCGCTTTCTTGGCCCTTAGATCTGCCTAATTAAAATACCTTGCCAGAAATGTTCTATAACCTGCCTTCTCAGGGCAGGAAATTCCTGCGGTTAAACTACAGAGTGGGATGGAAGGCAGACGCCAATTGTACCCGAACCTCCCATGTCTCACAATACACGCAGCCCCAAGCACTCACCGCCATGTCTAACAGCGGGGCGCAGAGATAACAGGAAGGCTATGTTCACATTACCAGGCTGAAGTGACTCAAAACTGTTTTTTTGCTTTAAGTTCTTATGTTTTCAGGGCTATGTGGACACAGAAATCCAGATCTGAATCATTTTCATATGTCATCCTAGACCATGTTTTCCTGGCCATACTACATGAATGAGATCAGAATTTATGTGGTGTTTTGCCTGCACTGAATGCTGTCGTCATCAGTCAGCACCAGAGAAGAGCGACAACTGCGACAAAACGTATCGATGCGCACATGCGTGGTGTTTCGGAGGACAGAGGTGTTCACATTACAGTTAGACACAGGTCACTTTTAATTATGAATGTGAACCGTCAAGTTAGGCAAGTCCGATCGGAGCAAAAAATTGGAATTGAACAATGAGGCTTGCAATGTGAACATAGCCAAAAAGGTGTGTTTCAAACTGGACACTATGACCTTTTTGCTTTCAGTACATACTGTTATATAGGTCTGTAGTATTAGTCAAGCAGCTGGTCTATGGTAAACTGCCCACTAATGTGTTGGTTAGGGAACAAACCGACAGTCCAGCCTCCCACCCATCTCCCAATCATTTATCCTGGTCAGGGTCATGAGTTTGGTTCTAGAGCTTATCCTAGCTAGCACAGGACACAAGGCAGTCCATCACAGGCCACATACACATACACACTCACAAACACTCTGGGTTATTTAGAGATGCCAGCTAGTCTAAATGTGTCTGTGGATTGCAGGAGAAACCCCACAGGACGTGGTGGAAGCACCAGGAAAAACGCCACAAGATGTGGTGGAAACATCCATAGAAAGGCCACAGGACATGGTGGAAGCGTCAGAGGAAACCACACGGGACATGAAAGCATCACGAGAAACACTAGGACGGGGTTCCTCAGTTGCAGTTCTGGAGGGCCAGTCTGCAACACACTTTACTGATTTCCCTGTTGAAATAAACCTTATTCGGCTCACAAGCTAGTTACCAGGTTTTATAGGTGTGTTTCAGCAGGGAAATCTGCAAATGACCGAAATTGAGTAGCCCTGTCTTAGGATTCCCTGGATGGATACTGTCCATGTCTGTCAAACAAAAAATTAATGTATGAACCAATGACAGAAATCAGTGGGCAGGATATCAGGTTTTTTACATATAGCAGCATGGAAACAGATATATACCAACATGGAAACAGACATAGCGTCCAGCTACAGTGGAGCTGAGAGAAGTCACCTGGTCTGTTTGGCCATTTGGAGGTGAGGTGGTTTGTGGCGGCCCCTGCAGTGTAGGAGACAGACACGTTCCTGCCCTTGGTCATGGTCAGCATGGCTGAGCTGTTCCACAGGTCACTGACCTGACTGAAAGAGACGGACACATAGTCAGCGGACAGGCAGGTAATAAGCCACACAAGGACTTCTGATACCCCCATACAGTAGTCCCCCTGTATCAGTGGTTTCAATAACTACAATTTCATTTATCCACTGCAATCCAAAAAGTAAAATGTGTAACAATATGTTTTTTCATTGTTCACCATTTGAGGGGTATAAAAAGCATGACTTTCATTGCTCTGTGTCCCTAGATACATATTTCTAATTGATTTATCATCTCTTGAGAACTAGGCTGAGGTGTCAGAATCCCTTTCATTTGAGAGTATAGTACCCTATAATAATGTTCAATGTACTTTATTATTACTGTTTGTCTATGTTAGTAATGTCTCACTGTGTGTAGTTCATCAGTTACCATAGGTAAATAAAATGACGTCATATATGGGGCTGTGGAAGGTTCACTATTATTTTATGTACCTGGTAGGTCTTGTAACGTATCAGCTGTGGACATGAGAGTACTACTGTACTGTTGTGCTGGCAGTAAAATCATAATTACTGAACAGCTTTCCAGGAGGAATAAACTTACATTAAACTGCTAAGCTGAGGTTTTGTCCAAAGTAAAAATTCTGATCCGTGTTCAGTAGAGCAGTGCAGCTTCAGTGATGTGTTTAAGAGACCTACAGCAGGTCCTGTGTTGGGATTTGAAATTGCAAAGCTATGTTAAAGCCACATCCTAAACCTATTCGCTGTAGATCTGCATCCTAACATATGAACAAAGACTGTGGATCTTTCTTACTGGTGCCCAGTGGAATGTTTTGTTCAGTGGATAGTGAGACAGCTTTAGCTGGCAAAAGCCCAGACAATCGAGTCTCGATCAGCAGATTCATCCCACTAGCGTTCGCAGGCACTGGCTTTAAACGAGCCACAGAAATGTAAAGTGCTCCCCCCATCAACTGGTCACATGGGCAGAAATCCCCATGGTTCGCTGTGGCGATTAGCGCTCAAAGCCAGCACAGTGAAACACAGATCCCTACCCTTTCACATGCCAGTGCATGTGAAAGGGTAGATGCAGATGCAGAATTTTCCCATAATGGGCCAGGTTCTGTATGTGTGCCAAACAGAACATACATCACCCAAAGATGCTATAAACAATGGAAGCAAAATTCCCAGCTTCCTGCAATCTACATTTCTATAGGCAACTACTGGATATTTTCTCCAGCCATGAACTCTCACAACAAGCTGCAATGGATATTTTTCTGGCCATGAACTCTCAATGCAGACTGCACTGGATATTTACCAAAAGCTGCATTGGGTATTTACTCCAGCCATGAACTCTCACCACAAGCTGCACTGGATATTTACTCCAGTCATGAACTCTCATCACAAGCTGCACTGGATATTTACTCCAACCATGAACTCTTACCACAAGCTCCACTGGATATTTACTCCAGTCATGAACTCTCAATGCAGGCTGCACTGGATATTTACTCCATCCATGAAATTGCTCTGCAGGCTGCAATGGGTATGTCCTCAGGATAGACGGACCATAACACATTAAAAAACCTGGCTATCCTATCAGCAGAACTGATGCCTGTGTGCTGTACTGCATACTAAATTGTGACAGCTCCGATGCCAGTCCCTGAGTCAATGGGAAGACCCACGAAAATCCATGTAGCACACAGGCATTCTCTTCAGACACCCAACAAATTTCCCAGTGACATTTCTGCCCGAGTGGGAAGCTGATAGGGCTGTTGCTCTGGCAGCCAATGACACTGCCCTTCAAAGGGAGGCTGGCATTACCTGCAGGGCGCGGCCTCATGGACAGCCTTGGCGCCGGCACTGCGGTCTCGTCGCACAGGGCCCGGCTCCATGGTAGGCAGGCCTGTGGCCGAGGTGGTGGTGGTCCACGTGGACGACACTCTCCTCATCAGCCCGCAGGGAAGGCTACGTCTTAGGCGCTGCAGTGGACCAGATGAGCCACTGTTACTCACCCTGTACGTGGCACTTTGCATCACACCTCCACACACCAGAAGTACCTTCACAAGCAATTCAAAAAGGCATGCACACTTCATACCGGAGAACACACAGGACACATACATGGCAACATTAGCTACAAATAAAGCAAAAGTGTGAACTTCAGACATTCCCCTTGAACCTTCATGAGTCAACCGTAAGGACGGTATTCAGTGCCACAGTGACCAATCAGCAGAAGCCCAGCAGCCTGACAGATACACCCACTCCAAAAAAGGCTCACATTCATTGGGTATCAGTAACAGACAGGAATACAATCATAGCAACATGGTCTGCTGCTTCGTTAGCAATGTCTCTACCATCGACTGGCTGGGGAGGGGGGACCCCAAGGGGGGGACAGATGGCAGCATTGAGGGAAAACAAATGGCAGATTCAGTGGCTTGCGGGTTAACCTTGGATGGAAGTGTTTACCTCATTCAATCATGCTCATATCAATCGCTTCACGTTCTTTGTATCCTGTTGTCAAAGGTGTCAGCTTACTGGCGGCTGTATGCTGAGCTGCGCCAGGCCCTCTGCTCATGTCAATGTAGCCGTTACACCTCAATGACACGATCTCCGGCCTCGCTCAAGTCCGCGTGGCCCTGGGCGGCTCAGGATTCCCTCGCGGTTGGATGCCATTTCCTGCTCTGCCAAATCCCCACCTCTCTCAGCTCCCCCAAGCCCAGTGTGTGGTTTCCCGGGTTCCAACATTTAAACCTCAACAAATTAAAATCTCAGGTACAGAATTCATCCCTCCATGGCAGCTGAGGGTGTTCCGACCTGCCCATCTGAGCAACATTATCAGGCTGGAATTCAGGCTCACTCTCCTTCTGGGACCCAGGGACCTCCTCTGCATTACTCAGCTCATTACCTCCAGTGGTCACAAAACTACACCACTTGTAAATCTGCAACGCTCTAAATCACAACATTCCTGGCTTGTATTTAAGTACCTAAACAGTCCTCACCTGCCAATTAAAATGAAGGGCAATATACAAGGGTCATACATGTTATATCAGAACTGTATCAGAAGCCCAAACCGACTGTAACCCTCATGTGTGTCAGGAAGGGAGCCTTTATGCATTTCTGAAACTTGAATCTTTCCTAAGTTTTAACACAGTTTTTTCCTGCATATTTTCATTGTTGACACAACTGAGAAAACGAAGGAGGAACGAATATAGATTGTTTCCCCTCTCAAACAGGAAAAATATCCTCCCACTTTTACCTGGGACATTGCACAGCATGTGAGTAAGTGTACTGCACATAGATTCCTGCAGGGGGAGACAGTGAACGGTGGGCATCAGTCCAATACCAGCGGCTACTGCCCGGGCAAGCAGTGATACAGGCAAGGATAATTCATTTTTGCAAAGTCATAAAATCCTTTTTGCCCAGTAGTGTTTAGATGGAATTATTCCTGGCTAAAATGCACGGCTTGCATCCAACAGCAGCTGTACCTAAGAATGGCGAAAGGGCATGCTGTGCAGACAGGATTTCCATTAAGTGAACCTTTGTCAAGTTATGAAGACCACACGCTAATCCATATTTTTACTTAACTAGACCAAACTAGTACCGAGAATGTGGCAGTGTTTGAAGTGTAACAGGACAGACAGCCTTGGTTAACACCAGTAACACTAGTACACACCAGTCAGAGTCACTTCCAAGCAGAATCACATGGTAACAGCAGACTGTGGGTCATGTGACTGCCAGAGATTCACTGTATAGGTTTATTTAATTGCATTTTAACTACTATCAGTGGCCACACACTGAACATCAGGAGCAAATGGAGGAGATAGAAGACAATTCTCTCTGCCTGAGCATCACCCACAACACCCCTCCCACAACATACCACAGAAACATTACAGCTCCCCCTCTCCAGCCCTGGCTAACAGTGTGTTTCATGCATATCACAAGTACTACTTATCCATCCTTGTCAGCTCACAGCCGCAAGTACGAGATGCATTACATAATCCTGTTCCATGCATTCATTCAATTCATTCAACCTTAAAATTTGTAAACGCCATGTATAAACCAGGACATATTCATATCTGTAAACACTAAAATCTGTAATCCATACCATATTTAAACTCAGTTCATCTTCAAATCTCTAAATCCAATGTATGTAATCTGGTTTCAGTTCATATTTGTTTTCCCCATGCACAATCCAGTTTGCATTCACATCTGTCCTTCCGAAGCACAATCCCGCTCATGTTTATATTGGATAACCCTGTGCGTAATCCTATTCAATTCAAAATTCACAGGCGTAAGAGAATCATAAAATTCACATGAGCTAGGTCTGCCTGGTTATTCACATCATGCAGAGCTACCTTTGGGGTGACCAGCTTCTCGCCCCTCTCAGATCCCTCCTCCGAGTCAGAGCAGGCAGAGGCGTCACTTGGAGGGGCAGCTGGGTTGAGGCGGGGCCGGTGGAGGGGCTGGAAGGTGAGCTGGGTGCTCAGCAGATTACTGACGGCGCGCAGGGAGCTGCAGGTGTGTGCTGGCAGTGATGGGTCTGCCAGCAGGTCAGTGATGAGCCCATGGGCCTCACCCATCACCGCGATGTCCACCATCACGCTGGTTCCTGAGGACTGAGGGATGAAAATAACAGAGAGAGAGAGAGAAACTAGATGAACAGTGATGGAAGCTCAACCTTGGACAGAAGTCCCATCTGTAGAAGGGCTCAGGCAAGGCAAAGCTGACGCAATGAATAACCGAGTTCCCAGTAGGTGCCCAAGCAATGGTGCCAGGGTCCCAAGCCAGCAGACAAGAGACTGGAGAGAAAGCTGGGTATGAGTCAAAGTACTCCAATGCAAAGGGTGAGAAAGGATCTGCACAGGAAGTGAGCAGAGAAGGAATGAACGGTGAGCAGGAAGGAGGAGGGTGTCAATCTATTAATCAGTTCATTTGTTTAGTACATTTTCAAAGTCAATCACGTTGACAGACCAAAGGGTTCCACAATGGAGGATAGGTGGAGAGTGAGATAGCTGGAGTATCACCCAAACTACTGTAAGTTCACAGCCCTCTCCTCATTCAGGCACCATGGAAGCACATCTAAGAGCACCAAAAATTCCTCCCAGCTGTAACTGTGCTGACTGAAGGTATCTGAAGCCCTGTCCTGAAGAATAAAGTGCCTCTCAAGCAGGATGTAGCCACAGGAATAATAATGCAGGGACACTGCATGGTTAGGGGGCTCTGACAGTAAGAGGATGAGCAATCGGAACAGGCATGGCTGTGCTTCAGAGCTCAGTCAGGTCTGTTTCCCAACACGCATATTACTTCCCAGCCAAAGCCTCACATCCCCCATCAGATCATTTAACACGCTATTTTGTGTCCTGAAATGATATTCTGTGGGCTCAGGGTGTATGTCAACTAAAACAAAAAGCACTGAAAGGAATCTTCTCTATGATTTGATTCATGTGAACATGTAGCCAGCTGGCTGTTCCAAAGCAGACAGGGAGCGCTTTCAGAAGGCCTGGCCATTCTTTCCATTGTAGGGCTATGATGATGGTCACCACTGACCAGTTAATGGTGACATCATCTATGCTCAACATTTCTTTGTCAGACTAAAGTATGACTCTCACTTCTTCCTTCAGACAGAATGGAGAAACTGCTGAAATCTACTGCTCTGTGCTGATTCACCAAAGCACTTCTTCCTGAACTGCACAGCACGCACACACACACAGCGACTGGTCACACAGAGAAACGCTTCCTCTCTTCAATGACTCACAATGTGATGTCACCAGGATCTGAGGCCCAGCTCCATGACCATGACTCGTTCTGGCCAAACCAATGACAACACAAGCATAAATGACTGAGGCCAACAATCAGAGCCCAATATGAGGCAGTATTGGAAGCTCAGAAACCAAGAGGTTTTATCATGCTTTGTTCTGTGTTAAAGACATATGTTGGCTGGCACAATCCACGATATCGTGCTTTTAGCAAGCAGAGAGGGGCTCGAGGGTAGAGCTGCTGCCTATCTGCGTTGAAAGGAACCAGTTGAGGTAATATGGGCATCTAGCTAGCATGCCTCCTGGACACCTCCTGTGTTTCAACTGTGTCTAACCTGGAGATGACCCTGGGGAAGACCCAGGATATGCTGGAGAGATATCTCTCAGCTGGCCTGGGAACGCCTTGGTCTTTAACCTCTACTTCCTCCAAGGAAGGTGTATCAGTGGGATTCAGGAGGTCCTTGAAATCCAACTTCCACCACCTGACTACATCCCCATTTGAGGTCAACAGATTTCCATCCCTGCTGTAAACAGCATGGGTAAAGCCCTGCTTCCATCTCCTGAGTCTCCTGACAGTTTTCCAGAATCTTTTCGAGGCTGACCAAAACTCATTTTCCATGGCCTCACCAAACTCCTCCCACACTCGACTTTTCACTTCAGCAACTGCCGAAGCCACATTCCACTTAGCCTACTGGTACCTGTCAGCTTCTGGAGTCCCCCGAGATAAACAAGCTTGTAGGGCCTCCTTCTTCAGCCTGACAGCTTCCTTTACCATTGGGGTCCGCTACTGGTTTCAGGAATTGCCAGTGCAGCAGGTTCCAACAACCTTACGGCCACAGCACCGCACAGCCACCTCAGCAATGGAGACAAACATCACCCATTCAGACTCAATAGGCCTCATTCACCAACCGTTCTTGCGAACAAATTTGTTCTTAAACCCCATGTATGCACTTTTTTTTACGAAGATTCTGACATTCACTAATGTTTTCTGATCTGAATTTGTTCTTAGCTAAAACAGAATCTACGCACACTCAAGACCATTCGTACGCACATTTGAGTAATGCTAGTTTGTTCAAAATAATCGGTTATAGCAGTTTTGTTCATTCTACAGTTCATAAAATGATAGTATTTGAATTATTTATACAAGTGAAATAAAATTTTAAAATATATTATAAGTATAAAATAAATCATTTATACAAGTGTAAAATTTATTGTCATGGTAGTAACGGCAATCATGCGTATTATAAATAGGTCTGTTTCTGCGCATTGGCCTTACTATCAAAATGACATTTCTATTTCTTCTCGAAGAGCTTGCCAATTATTCTCTGAGAATGGAATTTATGCTTGAAGAACATTTAGATTTATTTGGCACATAGCGTTCACAGAGAAGGTGGTATCTTTCCTTGTGTCAGCTTTCTTGGGGGCTTTATATCCACTGGTTACACTACTAAATAACATGACTATTTGCATTTACCTCCTGTACAGTACAATCCAGTTATAACGGACTTCAAGAGACCTAGCAAAACAGCCCGTTATATCCAAAGTCCGTTATATCCAGAGTTGCTGTATGCCCAGCACACAACTACAGGACACCATTTACTCATGCCACACCCCAGCAGACACACTTCTGGTACAGAGTATTATATTGTACATGTAGTAATCCAACTTCACCTGAGCAGATGCGTGACTATTAATAATCCCGACTACGTACGTATCTGCGCTGGACATCACCGGCACACGAGGCGCCTCGTCGGCAGAGCTGCGTGTCCATTATAGCCGAACAAAACTACAGTTAAAAGTGGCCCTGGGGACTAAATTGTTTGTCCGTTATAAGCGAAATTCCTTTAAATGTGAGTCTGCTGTATCCGATGCTTTGTCTGCATGTTCTTAAAGGCGCACGGCCGGGACCAGCGGACCTTGTCCGTTATAGACGATATTCCGTTATAAGCGAGTCCACTCTAACGGGATTTTACTGTATTAATACTTCTACTTCAGCATTACTTAAGTTTTTTTTCCTCTTAGTGCCAAGCGGCTCACAGCCTGCACATCTCTTTGCCATTCCTTGCACAGCTGGATGACTTAAAGTCATTAAATGCAGTTAATCGAAGTATGTAGTTGCCTAACCATTGCTGACCATAGCTGTAATCATTAGTGCTTTGAGAACTTGCTCCCATTTCATTTTTACCCTTGTGGCTTTACATGTGTACAGATCAGCTGACGGGCTGAGGGGGGTTTTCTTGCCCCAGGTCTAAACACAGGATCCACTGTTTCGGTAATATCGTAATGGGAACAGCGAAGAGACTGAGGGGTCATGGCAGATGGTCTGAAGATAGAAAGCAGCCGAGAGCAGTCAACGCTAACCGTATTACACAAACTGCATGCAGGCCAGTCCGGAAATACACAGCAGCCAGCAACCAAAACACCATGCTATGAGAGCAGGGCCGACTTTTCTTCTGCTCGGATGAATGTTATCAGATTTCCATTCCCACCCATCAGCCCAGGTTGTGACAAAAGCTGCTACTAGCTCAGAATTATCCTGTTTACACTGGCATTGAGCAAAAGGGCTGACCTTCAGTTCTCTGCTGTGTGGATTTTGCTGTGTGGGTTTCAATTCAGCTGCCCTTCTATAACTTTTCCAGTGGTGACTTTTCCCATCAAGACAAATTAACAGCCAATTTCTGAGGCCTCTGTCTATCTTAAATTTCTGTCCATCATGAATTTCTATCTTCCCCAGAGGCAAGTTGCACCTAAAACAGTGCACATACTAATGGGGACCAGAGCCTAAATCAACCTGCATGACAGAAGACAGCAAAATCAAGGCTGCTTAGCTCACAACAGTAACCAAAGAGGGGATGCTGATTGCTTTGCAGACATGAGGCCTTAGCTCTGCTCATTCTCAGGCCCTGATCACTCGAATTACGGGAAAATAAACAACGATGACATTTGCCTTTCAATGCTCCAAATCCCTCTTCGCTTTGCCCGACTTATTGTTCGCACAGGGCATGTTTCATTAGATACTCGTATCAATCAGTCTGACTGACTCTGCATGTAAGCATTAAACTTAAAGCCATTTAGACTCTGCATTGAGCACAGAAAAAAACATCCATTTTTATGCTACCCGCAGACAAACTGACAATGGGAGGGATGTAACTAAGAACATTTTGACCACGTGACTGTGTCAGCTCGTCTGAGAAACACACTAGACCCAAATACAGCTCCAGCCTTTTTACGGGTGTGCAGCTTCACCCAAATTGGCCTTGTCTGAACACCATCTTAAGAACAACGTTTCGTCTGTGTCTTAATCATAAAGAACAGAAAGGGGATATGTTCAGTGCCACCAGTAAATTAACACCGCCTAAAATAGACTCATGCAAATTCACCGGTTTTTAAACATCCCCGAGGTTCGGTATGAAATTACCGTGAAGCATATCCATCAGTTAGATGTATATCAAACAGGGCCATGTTCACTTCGACTCACTTTTTAAAAGAACTAGGAAAATAGATTCTCATAAAATCCCTAACCACTGTGTGAAACCCTGCAGAGCCCAGCGATGATTGACAACCCTAAATTCTTGTAAGGAACAGACCTGGCAAAATATGCTGGAGGTCTAGCAGCCTTTAACGACTGCCTTCGCACACAGAGCTGGTCGAGGCTGTGAGACTCAAGGTTTTATCCTCATTCTGTTCTTCTTCTGGTAGCTTACACAGTGGGTTTGATCAAAACTTCAATATCTCTGCACAGTATTGACAGTAAGAAATGATCAGAGTCAAAAAGCAATTTAAAAAAATGTTTACTAAGAAAATTAAATCAGAATTATTTAATGCAGAGGCTCATGATTGCAAAGGCGAAAGATGAAATGTGAATTTCCCTTAAAAAGAAAAAAAAAACGATTAAGCAATGAAGGTCATTGTTTTCCTAGTGTGTGAGTACCAGTTCCGTGCATGGAAGCAAAACATAAAGCAGTCTGCTCA
>JABFEB020000001.1:2084907-2101849 GCA_019775895.2 Stomatorhinus ivindoensis
GGGGGGGCAGGTTTTACAACCGGGTGGAGAAGTGTTTCAGAGACCATCAAAGTCCTGCTTAAAAAGGAAAAAGAAGAACTGCTCAGAAAATGAATTCTGAAACAGTTGCTTCCATTACAGGCAGACCATTAATTTCAAATCCTGTGCCTTAGTGTTTTAAAGTTTATAAATCTGTACCCCTGTGCATCACAGAATCACCTGAGAGACCCAACCAAAACCCATTCTAACTTTGCATACAACAAAACACTTCAGGCTTGGACCTCTTTGTGGTTAATGGTTTCAAATCATGTTGATTTCATCCTTGTGGTCTCCTCTTGGGATGAAGAGAAAATTCCTTTTTGTATTTTTATATCTTCTCTCCTAAAGACCACTCACTGATGTTGAAGTTGTAGGGATCCCTTTGCCCAATGGTGTATGTGATCTGAGGTATACACCACAGGTGCAAACAAGCAGCCTGGTTCACAGGAACATCTTACACCTTCACTTCAGGCCACGGCACTTTTCCTTAGGTTTAAGATTTCTGAACACATTCATTATTTTCTGATTGTCAAGCAAAATTGCTTTTTCAGTTATATATTTCATTGATTATAATATCCTTCTTGCTCTGTCTCATTGCGATACATACAGACACACTCCTGTCAGCTTGGAAAACGGAACGACGGACAAATTAATAAGATTTTTTGGTCAGCTACAATGGGTTATACTGAATTTGCATGGCCTAAACAATGAGGTTTTTTCCCAAATTTTTGTTAGGTTATTCTACCGGGTGGCATGGTGGTGCAGTGGTTAGGACGGTTGCCCCACACCTCTGGGACCTGGGTTCGAGTCTCCGCCTGGGTTCCATGTGTGTGGAGTTTGCGTGTTCTCCCTGTGTCGTCGTGGGGTTTCTTCCGGGTACTCTGGTTTCCCCCCCACAGTCCAAAGACATGCTGAGGCTGATTGGAGTTGCTAAATTGCCTGTGTGTGTGAATGGTGTGTGAGTGTGCCTTGCGATGGGCTGGCCCCCATGTCCAGGGTTGTTCAATGCCTCATGCCCGTTGCTTCCGGGTAGGCTCCAGACCCCCCACGACCCAGTAGGATTAGTATATAAGCATTAAGTCACTCTCCATCTGCAAGGTGCTACCTGTGGGTCCCTCCCAAACACCGGCAGCTATGAAAGAGTCACCTGCTCTCTCTAGCTTATGCTGTCATTCACAGCAAATGAACAACTCAGAGATTTGTTTCAGCAGCTGGGCTTTTCTCCCAAGATGGGGGGCGGCTCTTTTCTGCAGTCTTGTATCAGAACCAGGGCGTCAAAGCTAGCTGCCAGGAGCACTTTTAAAAGCTGACAATTCCTCAGCAGCTGCAAGCATCAACCAGATAAATATCACTGAACGTTAGGCTCAATTATTGAAATGAGAGACCCGGCATGTCTGCAAAATCAAAAATGTATAATGCGATGCAGTAAACAAAAATGAACATAAGAACATAAGAACTATACAAACGAGAGGAGGCCATTCGGCCCATCAAGGCTTGTTTGAATAAACAAGCCAGTCCCCTAGCAATTAATGATGCACCGGCATGCTCTGGCACATCGAGTGTCTCTGAAAGGTCAATCAAACTGGCTATTGAGTGCTTCTGTGCTCAAAATGCCCTCAGTACACAGTCTCAGTCAGATTGCAAATACTGGGAAATGCCGAAAACCGCCAAATGCACCTGAACTGACAACAACCCATTTCTCTGTTTCTTACCTGAGCTTTGATCAAGGGACAGTCTGAAGCCACAATAGTTCTCAGGCTTCTTTTGTTGCCTTGTGCTTAGTAACCTGGCCGTTGCAGCACTACATCTGTGTGCTCACAATCAAAACTCAATAATAAGTAATTCTATTAAGAGGCTTTTAGTCAATATTCCACATGCTGGTATGCAGTGAACTGACAAAGTTCCATTGAAGAACTGCTGACAAACTAGAAAGTAAATAATTTCTGATCCCAGAATGTAAAAATGTTCTCACAGATTCTGGAGCACAAAGGACTAACAGGTTCTGCAATGCAAAGATGTATTTGATTATTATTTTTGTGGATTATTCCAAAAGTGCTAGAACTCAATTTTTTATCCCAGCACTCAGACATCATCACAAGCTGGGAGGAAAAAAAAACACACAGAAAGTATTATTCTCCTTCTAAAGCCCATCCCCGTTCCTCTCCATGTGGCATTATGTCAATGGCACCCATGTCCCACCAATGGAGACACAACCCAAGGATTCATGAGGCTGTACCCTGAACATGGCTGGTATTCACTGTACCTTTTAGACAAGATCCGTACTAAGGCAACCAGCCCACTTCTCACACAATTAACCAAACACAAAAACCCAGTAAGCATCTGGCTCAGAGTCCAAACAGCTTCATGCAATTAGCTGAATTATGCTTTTAGCCCACATGCATTTAAGCTGAATTACACAACATTGAACATAATAATTGTCAAAAACACTACCAGCTGCATGTTATACAATTGCCTGAGCGATTATCTGATATGCAAATACCCATAGCTTAAACCCATGAATGCCTTTAAGACATAAATTGCACAGTGCACTGTTCAAGGAACATGTTAAGCAGTTCAGGTTAACTACCTTAGGAGTAACAGCTGGGCACTTCCTGGACCTTGAACCTTATTATTTTGATCAGATGTCTTGTTCTTTAATCACTAAGCTACCTACTTTTTTGCATATAGATATGTAAATATTTGTGTTTCAGCAGATATGTAAGTAAATAATATAGTTTATGATATAGTATCTACCAGCATAGTGTAAGTGTAACTGAAGCAAGAATGAACACTAAACGCCAAAAAAATGTATGACGTAGATGGTTGATGTAACCGAAAGTCTTCACTAAGGCATCATTCCTACACTCCCTTGGATGAAAATCTTCAGATTATTAAGAAAATTTCAGGACCGGAGGAACCCGATGCTAGTTGACGTTGCTGGCATTTGGAAGTTGCCCTTAAGAAAACAAGGTTTGTTAGAGTCATTGTAAGCCCACCACCATACACAGAGGGGGCTATGACCTCACAAGCTACCCTGTCTATTGTAGTGGGAAGGAGGTACAGAGGTCAGACACATCAGCTCACACTGCTGACAATTTAACCGTCTTGATTGGCTAATGCTGATGAGATCAACTGTGACAAGGTGCCTTTTGGGGCAACCCCCATTTCTGCTGACAAGTCATGCACAGCCTTGTCCCCTCAGCCTGCTGTGACCTCTCACAGTTACAGAGGCAGGAGTAGTCTTTCTAGAAGGGAAAAGAAAAAAATCGACAATGTAGGATGCATTCCTCACTATTGGCAGGCAAAAATCAACAAACTGCTAAAGTAGATTTTAACAGCATTTGCACACTTTGGGTGAAGTATGTGATTTAATGGAGGAATGAGTTTGAGGCTGACCAGGAGGTTTTTTAAGGGTGGGGGTTGATTTTCTAAACAGGTTCAGCTGCTTGACCTTCAGAAATTCGGAGCATGAACTGAGAAAGCTCTACCCTATGGGAAACATGCTCACAGTCAATATCAAATGAGTCAACACGTGACAAGGGAGGCTAATTTTCTGGAGGGGGAGCCACAGTGGAAAAAGCAGACCTGAATGAAAGATCCTTCAACCACTCATTCAGACACTGAGGACGCAAGGATCCATCTTCGCCCGACTTGACTAAACAGTCTCTGGAGCTGAATAATGAACACTTCATTGATCTGTCTACTGCACTACCCCCAGAGTTGCCTTCCACTTCAGAGAACATCGGCCATCCACAGTGACGCTACAGTACCACAGCCATCATGTGTCACGTGGAATAATGAGGAAGCCATAAATGTATGTCATATAAACACATCTAGGACATGTATGGAGGAGGACTGAAGCAGACGCAGAGCTCAGCCATTTCGGCTGGGGGTTACAGGCAGGAAATAATCTCATACACACTTCCTAGTCAGCAGGGTCAGGCAGCTGCCACGTTCACTGAGGAAGGAGAACGGGATGCGGTGAAAAGTTCTTTTAAAAAAGTCAGAGATTCAGGCCCGAGGCCGTTTTGGCCCCCTCCTCCACGGAGCCCTGCTGTACAAGACGGACCATTCATTAAGTGCCGCGCACCTGTTGACACAGGAGGATGGGCTCCCTGGATGCGGAGTGATGTTTGGAGAGGGTCAGGGGGTCTGGCTTTCAAACCAATGAGGTTTGGCACATGGCCGCAGTGGCAGTTCCAAACTAGTCAGAAACAAAACAAAAGCAGCTATGCATCGGCTACACGATGGACAGAACTTTATTAGTCAATACTCCACACACTGGGGTATGGTTTTAATAGAAGAACCCGACGGTGTCTAATTCCCTAGAGGTACGTTCTTGGGGAAGAACGGCCACATGGCTCACTCTGCAGTTGGAATCCACCAGGACTTCCACAAGGAACATGCCGTGACTGGCATGGTATCAACAGGAAGGTAGTGTCCAAGTCATCCGGGGAGTCTAGGATAAATCCTGCACACCAACGTCAGAACTAGATGCTGGGCACCTGCCAACCACTGACTGCCCACAGTGAGAGATGCGTCAGTCCTTCCACTTAGGTTGCCCTCCCGTGCCGGCATGTGACCCACAGAGTGACGGACGGCTATGAGCTGTCTACCTGCAAAGCATTTTGGGAACAGACACGACATGCAGCCCTGGCCTAAGAGAAAACCAAACACGAATAAACTTGTCCAAAAATAACCATGCTAATAGGCTTTTCTAAACCATCTCTCCCATGTTAGCACAGAAGTCATGGTTATGGTGAAAGTCTGGCTTTACGAGGACTCTAATTAGCTAATTAAAAGGGAAATGTGGCCACACAAAGTGAAACCTACTTCTGTGTGACAGCAAAAACTCTGGCTCCAATTGCGGAAAACCTAGGACTGCTGCACTTCCAGGAATGTTCTCTGGAGTCCGGCTTACGCCAGGCACAGGGCTCAGCTCAGAATCCGTTCACCTTCAAAAACCAAAGCCCCGGTCTGTTCCCCTCACTGTAGGGATACGGAAGGCTGTGAGTCACAATTATAAAATTCAACCAGGTGAATGTGAAAGGTGCCAAGACACGGACAGCCAGCGTTATAGATGCTTAACGGGTCCAGTGGTGCTACCATTTTAATGTGTAGCGCATGTTGTTAAATCTGAATAGGGAAGAAATTGCTAGATCACACAGCAAACCCCATCACACTGGTGTGATAGGAGAACACATCGGATTCAGGCAAATGGTTTTTACTGGAGTTGAATTGGACTGGAGACCAGTTTCAATCATACCACTGTTCAGCTGTAAAACTCTGAGTCAGGATTGCCATCTCCAGGAACAGTGGCAGCAGAACGGGCCGGGGATTTTGCCAACAGGCAAGGCAGACCCAGGAGGTGGAGGGAGCCTTGCTGCCTTGCATGATGGGTGTCAGGAGTGCGATGGTAAAATGGTCTGAAAAGCTTCCCAAGGCAAACTCCTGAGCTGCACATCCGACTCCCAGACAGGCATGCTGGGTTAATCTAAGGGTGCCTTAACCATTTGCAGCAACTCTGTGGGGCACATGGACTCCATGTAGTCCCCTGTGGCAGTTGTGGGAAGTGCAGGCATTCCAATATCGAAGAGACAACCCACAACACGCTTCCAAAACACACTGTCTTTACCACTAGTCAGTAGACAGGCCCCCTGCTATTGTTTCTCTGCCCAATGAGCCAAACCTCAAGTGACCAACTTTCTCCACGCAAAAAGCATGTAGCTGGAAGGGAAAGTAAGACCGTATCATAGGCACCTAACAAAACATGCATGGCTGTTCACACAATTGACTGAGAAATATTTTTAGTGACTTAGTCTAAAACCACAATGAAGAATATATTGAATTTGAGATACAGAGAAAGAAAGAAAACAGCTACCATTAAATATATTTAAACAAAAATGTTCATGTTTATTTTAATAATTTATATTTGGATATCTTGGATGTCCAAATATCTTGCATAGCTAAATGAAAAATACAAACTTCATCTGATACCCAGGATAATATTTATGTGGTAACTTGTTATTGTTTCGAATTACTTTGTGGTCAAAACTGAAGTATTACGCTTCTTCATTCACATACCTGACTATTAAGTGCTAACCAAACAGTTACCTAGTACAGAACACGGCGGCAAAAACAGTGTTGACCTTTACATTTCTTTAAAAAAGGTGACCATTGCAGATTGGATCAGATAAGATCATCAGGTGTAATAAAGGCATGAAAAATGTGCACATCCAATTTCAGTTGCTCCTTGAGAAGATCTGAGATTGTTCTGGATACATTTTATGGAACAAAACCTTCCATCCTTGCAAATTCCAGTAGAGAATCCAGAACAAAGTCACAGTGACTCTGGAGCTATCCCAGTAAAGCATCAATTATTATTATTACCATGCACAGGGCACAAGGCAGCAGACACCACTGACAAGATGCCAGTTGTACTCACACTCTTACATACTTGGGACAATTTAAAGTAAAAAATTCACATTTCTACTTGTGGGAATAAACTAGAGAACTCAGAGGAAACACACGCAGCAAACAAACACAGCACACACACATGGGATACTGACAGCTGTGCAAAGACATCCAAATATGTAATCAGTATAGAATTACTTAGACTAAGTTTGAATGAGTTCAGTAAATGGCCCACTGCAGTGATGCTGGTGCTATAAAGCAATAATGAGCGTTTAATGACAATGAAACATCATCGGCCAGGGAGCCAGTGGCTACTGTCAGGGTACTCTGCATCATGAACAGATGCCATTAGGGAACAGGGCCCCCTCCACCTGAGACGCAGAGGAAAGATCCAGAAAAAGGTGTGTCATGTTTTTGAAGTGCTCCAGTAAGCTTCAAATACAGTGTATGTGCTCTGATTGTCTTCACTGTAACTGAGCAGTGTGAGTGACATGTAGATGGCAAAAAAGAAGCTAAGAAAGGGCCAGGATTAACCAATCATAAACCTCCTTGGTGCAGCCTTTTGAAAAGTTGGGGTGACCCTAGGGGGCTTGCGATTGCAAAGCAGTCACAGGAGTTTGCTTTAAAACATTTTTTTTATTTGATCCGAGAAACTTAGTGCACACAGACATCCATCTCTGCTGACGCCTTGGAACATTCTCTGACCCTGCACCAAAATACACCAGCAAATGCCGTCATATTAAAGAATACATCAGGTGGACCTAAACTATGCTAGGAAATTATCATCTCTGTTTGATTTTGCCATATTCACCATGCCCCCCATATTCATCCACAATTTTCCACCTGCAGAGGAGCTGGTCACAGCAGCTTCATGAAGTAAAAATTAAAAACCGAAGAAGTCATACATTAGTTTAACTTTTGTTACGACCAGATGCTATTCCAGCTGTACTGCTTGCAGTTTCACACACTTGTCACTAGAGGGCTTGTATTAAGGCATAAAGGCAAGTCCGTAAACAAGTCAGGGTATAAGTCATATATTTTATAGTTAATTTGTTGTTATTATTAGTATTAGTATTATTAATAGCAATATTGTTGTTGTTGTTGTTGTTAATTGCTGTTGCTGCTACTCGCCCTACCATTATTGTTTTCTTATTAAATTGTCCAAATGTAAACATTCATTTTATTCATCTTATTTAGGCCTATATGTATAAAAATATAAAAGGAAATGAACATTGTGCCACCAGGTGCAGGAAAATAAGTTTATTGCCTTTCGCTGTTGCATCGCATTATGCTAAACGTGTGCAACTACAAATAAAACTTAAGATAGAAAATACAGAATTATATATAGGCTATATATCACATGCACACACATACATACACACACGAAAAAGTGTCAAAAAGTTGTGAGTGTGTGTGTATATATTTATATATATGCGCGCGCACGCGTGTGTGTGATTTTTTTTCCTTCAGTTATGCACAGGTGCACAGATGTCAAAAGCCTATTTTACCAGTTATTGTTTTCAAATCAATTTAATTATAAGTAAGACGCTGATGTTCTTTATGTCGTCTTACACGTAAGCCTCCTTACTCATCTTTGTCCAGGCAAAAAAAAAATCAGTCATACCTAATACCAGTAATATATACGTGTTGGTTAGACTCATGACCACTATAATAAGTTTGCTTGTTGTTTTTGAGATTATTATTTTTCAAAATACTAGTAGCGTCCAACACTGATAAACAAATGTTACTTGTCACCAAAATATATACTGTTATTTAATATTTAGATTGCACTAGCGAAAGGGTCCAGTTTTCAATATAAATTACTTTAAAAATTAAAATGTAGTTTAGTTGACAGAACATTTAAGCATCTACAACTGTGCTACAAATATTTAAATTCCAAATTAATACATGTAATTGCACTGTTATGCTTAGGATGAAATCTTAAAACACAGTTCTTGAAATTTGTATATAACGTGAAACCTTCCCACCAGACGACAAAAGTGATGCCCTTTATAAATATAAATCCTAAAGACAACTGAATTCTTAATTCCTAGTTTCAATAACGAGTGTTCCACTTAAAGTTAAGACCTCTGATAATCTGCCTTATTTTGACTTCATTAGCTATGTGGTTTTTCATGTGTGCTTTTCGTTTCTACCCGGGGGGCCATTAAACTGCATGAAATGAAATGCAAAGCCCCAGCGGCACCAAAGTACCATGTTTGTATACGACCAAACATTCATATTACATTACAGAAAGCTTTCACTCAGCGTGCAGATTGCACAACGGCGCTGGCAAATTTTACACGTATATCGGGGCAAACGCAATCAAATAAACTCCGGACGAACTACGTTAAGCTCCTACCAAAGAGACACATGAATAAACATGTGAAGATTTTTCTTAAATATCAGCAATAATAATAATAATAATACACTGCCAAAATAAACCTGCCTCCAACACTACATGTAAAGACTGCAAATGTCAATTACGCCACATGATTTGCCTCTACATTGAAAGAGAACCGACCCGCACATTGTTCGGCTCTGCATTCTGACACACTCCCAAATCCAGAAGCCCGTCGACCGTAAAGCCAAAATACCGCCTCGGCAAAGCCTGCACACTTACTTATACGATATCCGGCAGAGAGGGGGTACAAAACACTCCTTCTTACCTGGTCCCTCTGAAGGCATGGCAGCGATGTCCTCCTGTGCGAGTTGCTGCTGGACGGTCTCTCTGCCATGTCTGAGGATATTACGGAGCTGGACCTCCTTCGCCTTTTAAATGCGGGGGTATCTTCCGCCGCTACGGTCATGGAGGTACAGCCCTCCTTGCGGATACCTTCGGTCGGCAGGAGGCTTTGAGCATGCCTCGCCAGCAAGATGCCCAACACCCCGACCAGGTACGCCAAGTACGGTCTCCAGCTGGCCCGAACTTTATTCAGGGAAATCAGGGAGACTGTCCTGACCACGCTGATGAGGACGACGATGGAAAGTCCTCGCTGGAGTCTCAGCACCATGAATGACCCGCTTGCCAAGCAGGCGAGCAGCACCGCGATCGCCGTGAAGTAGAGCAGCCGGTCATCAGTCCCGTCAACGAGACACTGCGCCGCTGCTTCGCCCAGATGGTAAACGGTCAGCAGAAAGACAGAAGTTTTTATGAGGACTCCGCAGCGGATCAGATACAAGCCGACCCAGAAGAAGGCACACAGGAAGGTGGAGACGGGGGAAAGCAAATGCCACCAAGTCAGCAGCAGCTCCCCGGAGCAGTTTGACACGGAATGAGCAGAAGAGCCAGACTGTCTGCTCTCACTGCTGCCGCTCAGCTCGGTTTCCCAGTCCACGCGTTTTACCACCAGTCCCAGGAAAACGGAGAGAGACACCACGCACACTGCTGAGGACAATCTGTTGGGACTCCATATCTTAGCGAGCAAGAGTCTGGGCCACGAGCCGCCCTGGGCGTCCTGAGAAAGGAGGATGACACATGTTTTTACGCAGCCATTGCAGTCTGTAAGCTTTGGATTCCTCTTTGCTTCAGTGATTGTCGTTACGTCGCTGCTGCTGTCAGAATGATCGTGAGCCATCATTCAAATACTTAATACTGTAAGTGCGCCTAATAAAGGTTTTTACTCTGCCCTACCACCTAAGTATAATACACAGCACGCACGTCAAGGCGCTAAGATGGGTTGGATCTAAAAGGAAAAATAAGCCCAACTTTAAAAACATTATTAATAAACACAATATACGCGTTAAAGTTCTACAAACAAGGCAAGGTTCCAGAGTTCGGCATTTTAACATTCATTAGGACACATTCCCCCTAATCTACTCTAAAGCAGCGTCCAGCACGCTGCAAAACAGGGTTTTATAGATCAAGCCATCAGTCTTCCCGCATCACCGGCTCGCTATCGCTTCGCGCTGTCCTCCTTCGCCGCTCTATCTTTCTGCGCCTCTTTCATGAATTATTGCCCCTCGCTTTCAGTTTTCCCTGCTCATTCGAGCTTTGCTCTCGGCGATCTGCGAGCGCCATTCCCGATCACACGCGACACTGCCGGCGCGTACTCCACTCATGTTTTTGGGATTTTTCGCTGACCTTTAACGACGTGGTTAAAAAGCCCGAGGTCCACCTGGGCTACCAAGCTAAAACAAATAAAATTTAGCTGTGATGTGCTGGATGGTCCTGGTGCAGGTTGAAGCGAGATGTTGGTGCGTTTATGATCCGCCCTGAAAATGCCAATGCAGAAGTTTTGCAGGAGCGTAGCTTATGCAGGATCCTCCAGCGGGGTCAATGTGTTGGGAGAAGGAACTATGCAAAGCAGCAGCAACGCGACGGAAACCATTCACTAACCCGTACTACAGGCGGTGTCAGATGATCCAGCGTTTATTTGCACAAAGGGTCACTTGAATTGATAATACAAGGGATAATATACGCTCAAATCCACATTAATCTCCTTCCAGTTTATCGAAACTGAATCTAATTATTAATATTAGGCTACTGTGAAATAATAAGAATTTTAATAAGTCTCTTTGTCTGACCTGTATTCCACCCCATTCAGGTAGATACTTGAGCGCAAATTAAATTATTCTCGAGAATCGCCGTTTTATTAAAAAAACCCACTTATCATTTGTGTAGTTGAATTGAAGGACTTCTTCATTCACCATCCATATTTGCATATTTTTTATTATTTATTTATTTTGCTATTGAATTTTATTACGTATTTTTAGTTCTGACGATATCGATTAAAAAGAACCCAACATTATATTTTTATAGGACCTAGCTAAAGGCATGGTTTAATAGATAAAAACATGAGTCTTTTTTTTTTTTCATTTTTTGCATTATTTCCACCCACAATGGCCAGCATAGGATTTATCATTCTAATATACTAGGAATTCCTTGAAACATAATAAAATATCTGGAAAGTGCCATATCAAGTATGCGATCGGTTCTGTGTCGGGAAACAAGTGACGAATAATCAGTTCACAAGTAATCAGATAAATACTGTTTTTTATTTTATTCTCCGGGTAGTGAAATGTTTAAAGTCGTAGACTGGTGTGTTCGTTCTTGTTCTTCGCGTGTAGCTGGGGGTCTGAGGAAAAACCAGGCATTTCCCTGATAATAATATAGATGCTCAGGTTTTACGTAGTGACCCAAATCAGCTTCTCAATAACTATACTATCGGCAATATAAAACAAAAAGAATCCTGAGTTCCTTTGCAAACCTATCGCTAAATTAAGCTTAAATATCATCGTAGTGTTCAACGTTAGTTTAAAGAACCATACTTTTTGTGCAATCAGTAACACAACTGTAAATACCAATACTAAAGACAAAATTCAGACAATTACAACTAATGACATGTACTATAGATGAAATCCTGCGTATGGGAACATAAATACTAGTTACTAAAAACCCAAATTATTTTTTGCTGAAAAGCAAGTCAAGGTATACAGAGGGAACGATTACCCAAAGAGGGAGAACACAAACAGTCTGTCTGTTAAAATGTCACACACGTTGTACAGTACCTGCTTAAGAGCTCCAGGTGACATGAAGGAACCCAACATAAAATAAACATCTCTAGCTGCACTGGTTCACAAAAACTCAGTCACATGTTCAGTAGCCTAAATCTGGTATGGACAGACATATTAAATCCAGTAACATAGAATCACACCTGGCAGTTTGAATCTCAGACATGGATGGCCGTCTGACCGTGGAGCTGCGCTGAACCAGGACCATAGACTGCATAGTGATACACAGCGAGATGGATCTGCAGAAGAGCCAGAGAGACACTGATGAGAAGGTGCCTCCTAGAGGTAAGGTAGCATAAGGGAGCAGTGTCCAGTCACCAGATCTAGAATGCAAATTGGCTGATATCAGAGGTTCTGCTGCTGTGATGCGGTCTAAAGAACTGAGGATGACTCCTTCCTTCCTTGGTGAACGAAGTAGGTAATGGCAGACATACTGACGGCCATCTCATGACCAAATAGAGTCCGATGTGGGCAAGATTGCAGCTGATCCCTAGGTGATGACTGACATGTAACTGACATGTGACTGGCATGTGACTTACATGTGACTGGTGTGTAACTGACATGTGACTGGTATGTGACTTACATGTGACTGGTGTGTAACTGACATGTGGCTGGCATGTAACTGGTATGTGACTTACATGTGGCTGGTGTGTAACTGACATGTGACTGGCATGTGATTGACATGTGGCCGGCATGTAACTGACATGTGACTGGCATGTGTCTGACATGTGACTGACATTCCTCTACCTCCCGCAGTGGCCTGGCAATTTTTCGGCAACAGCTACGAATCGCCCACTTTATTTAGCAGGGATTTTGCTTTGTTGCTGCTCACGCCCAGTTTGAGGGCTCAGTGGGCAGCAGTGCAGCCTCGCACCTTCAGGCCTGTGTGTTTGATCTGCTTCCGGCTCGATTCGTCTGTATGCATTTACAAGACTGTACATCAAAGGCAATTCATCACCGACTCTTGACCTTACCATTTCCTTTGAAAACTCTATTATTGTTCCCTCAAAAACAGTAAGAAGTCTCAGTGTCATTCTGGATGATAAATTGTCATTCTCGTCACATATTAACAACCTGCCCAGATACCTTCTCTACAACATTAGAAGGATTCGTCCCTTTCTCATGACAGATGCTACTCAGCTGCTCGTCCAATCCCTGGTCATCTCCAAGTTGGACTACTGCAACTCCCTTATGGCTGGTCTTTCACTAAAGGCAACAAGGTCACTTCAGCTGATCCAGAATGCAGTTGCAAGACTCATCTTTAATTTCTCTAAATTCTAAATTCTTCTTCAGACCCTGCACTGGTTCCCTAGGCTGCCTGCATCAGGTTCAGATCCCTAACACTTGCCTTTAAAGCCAAGACCAGAACAGCTCCTCCTTCCTTGGCAACACTGATCAAGAATCGTGTCACTACTTGTCCTCTCAGAGCATCAAGAGCTGCTCATCTTGAACCACCAACACTTAAAAGAGGACAACATGCATCAAGACTTTTTGCAATATTGGCTCCGTGGTGAAACAAACTTCCTCTTGCCATAAGAATGGCTGAATCCCTTCAAGTGTCGTCTGAAGACACATCTCTTCAAGGAGTACTTAGGAGACTAATACTCCACTCTCTCTATTTAAAAAAAATCCCACTAACATTTTTTCCTGTGCACTGCTTTTTCTAACAAGGTTTTTTTTATATAAAATGTACTTAGTGCTAACTTGATCTTGATTTTTAGGTCTAGCTGATAGATCGAAGAACAGTCATGGACTACAAAGCACTGGTTGTAAGTCACTCTGGAAAAGAGCGTCTGCTAAATGCCATAAATGTAACTGTACATGTTCTGCATGTTCTTTTCATTTTTATGTAGGCTTCCTCTGGATTCTCTGGGTTTTGATCTTATATTCCATAAAAACATTCCGCATTAGGTGTTTTGGTGTCTCCAAGCTCCCTTTATGTGAGTGCATATCAGCAGATGGCCCTATACCCAAGCTGTCCCCTGCCTTGTATCCTGGGTCTCTGATCACTGGCTTCATGAACCCCGCAGTGGTTGTCATGTTGTATCCATCTTCCTAATTGCATATAACTTTTATGAAAAGGGATGTGTAATATACAAGGTGTAAGCCATCAGTGGCAAGGCAAGAAAATTGATTCTGGGTGTGCCATGGGAGAACAAGGTGTGGAAGAACTCAAAAGCACAATAAAGTAATGTGTACCTGATGTGATGTGTACCTAAAGTAATGTGTACCTGATGTGATGTATACCTAAAGTAATGTGTACCTGATGTGATGTGTACCTAATGTAATGTGTACCTGATGTGATGTGGACCTAAAGAAATGTGTACCTGATGTGTAGAGCTGACCCCCCTCCCCCCTGGGCCACGGGAGTTCACCATTGATGGAAAAAAAACAAAAAACCAATTCCATTTCAGTGTGCCAGTTGACATGTTGGGTCACTGCTCAAACAAGCATATGTAATTAGTAATGCAACAAATCCATCCATCCATCAGTTTCCCCCAAAATAAGGAACTCACTGGGTTATTTACTGTACTGTGTGCATCAAGGCTCAGCATTTTTAAAAACACATGGCAAATGTTTTGATGTGTAATGCGAAAACAGAGTGCAAATGATGGATATTAACCAGGCTGGCACCTCTTGCTCTACCTATTCATCCCGGGGGGGGGGGGGGGTGTTCTATGTGACCCGTGACATTTTCAGCCATGCAGGAATGTGTGGTGACTCCCTTCTTCGCGCCGTGGTCAGCACATTTGGTTAAAGCCTTTGCACGGAGTGGCATCAATCATGCATCTGCTGCGTCAAAGGGTCAGTCACATGACCACCCATTTTCTTTAAGCAGCTTCTAGACGAGGCCAAGAAGATGGAAACTACAGGCTTTATTTTAATGAGCCGCTGTTGTAACTACCGGCAGCAGGATGCATATTGCTATTGTTAGAGTTGTTTGCTTGACACTTTTACCCAAACAGCTTAAACTGTTTACATTTTTTGCCACTGATACAGAAAAATAATTTATCGTAGCATTGCAAGTCCCCTCCTGGGACTGAATCTAGGAAGCTTTTAATGTAAAAAGTCAAAATTATTAGCCATCATGTTCCTTGCTGCCCATTCATAAAGGACAGGTCAGGCCGTGAGCTTTATCGAGCCTGCTCTGTCTGATAACGCTAACAGCTTTGGGACTTTAATGGAAGGAGACACGAATTTCATTTCAAGGAGGTGTTGCTGGTGCTGCACCATGAGGACCTGCTGAGGAACTTCACCTGAGCGGAGAATGCAGAAGGTGATCACCGATGGGGAAAAGGGAAAAGTGAAAGGAAAGGAAGGGAAGAGATCTTGTCTGATAGACGAGTGTTACCTCCTTTGCATGAAAAATGTGGAAGAGTGTTTGCAGCAGAGACCTGCCACTCTTGAGCACTCTGCAGCTCTCAGCCAGAAGAACAATGCTTTAGTGTGACCCACAGATTGGGCCCAGATCTGGCGTGCTTTCGCTCCAGTTTATCAGTCATTCCGTGTGATTCGTGTTGTACCTCCCTTTAACTAACAAGTCTGCTGCTTCTCAGAGGCAGTCGGATTCACCTTAGGAACTTCACAGGCCCAAGTGATTCATGGAGGGACGTCCGAAACATCCCATGTTCTCAGACCAGAGCGACTCTGCTCAGATTTTAGATTCTCCACATTGCAGCAATTTTGAATCCTAATAATGCATAAATATAGGTCAGCGTTTCCAACTTGTTTTTGGATCGAACCCTCATTACTTACCAGGTTAAATGCACACATCTGAACTGTGGGTGAACCCAACTACAGCAACTGAAAATAATGTTGAAACACGCTGCCTTTTTATAGGCAGAAATGTGATACAGGGCCAGGTAATAGTGTGTAGCTGAGAGGTCATGGGGTCACACGCTGGGTGGTTCACAGCTGTTAGCCTCCAGGAAGATTTATCTGAAACACTGTATTTGAAATCCAGATGTATAAACGCACTAAGGAACATTTACCAGAAAGATGTTATAAAGTCTCCGGGATGTATATCAATGGAGGCAGTAAATTTATTCACATTTGATTGTTGGGAAAGTCCTGGCCAAATTTCAAGGGGAATTTTGCATGAATTATGAACCAAGGAGCCGCCCTGAAATTGGTCGGTGATCGCAGAACATGTGGGTGCTTAGCCGAGGTACCTGGCTGCTATTATTGCTGCCAGGCCACAGACAAGTCTTGCTGCATGGCGTGTAACCAATTAGGATGGAGCACATAGTCGACTTCATCAGCTGCCATTGGGCAACTCAGTGCTCAGAGCACAACAAATCAGATGCTTTTTAACATTGACACAGTCTGTTTAGTGCGGCTCAAAGGAATTGGACTTGTGTTATGTGTTAGGTACCTTGAATAGGTATCTGCCATACCTTTCCTATTCTTCTTTATTGGTAGAGTGAATTATAAAGTGAAATACCACTGAGCTGTTTAACAAAGCTTTGACAGCAACCTAAAGTGGACAATGAAGAAGATCATTCTACATAATTAATATTATACTGTACAATATCTAAAATCAGTGTGGCAGGGACAGGACAATGTAAGGGAGGAAACGAAACAAACCAAGAAATCTACAGAAAGAGCGTTGACTGTTAACTAATCTTGTATAAGCCACAAGCACACCTACAGTGGTGTTAAAAATTAAATAAAATCTGCAGGATCCTATTATACCACCATTTATTAATAATATAATTGCAGTTTGAGTTGAAAATCCAAGTCTTTTTTCACAAAAGTACTCTCTAATAAACTTTGTCAAAAATGTTAATTACATTTCCCCATGGATCAACCAACGCAAAGACGCTTTCCCGTTGGATGTCACACTCTCGTTGAAGCCGCTTTCCCGTTGTATCCGCTTTCCCGTTGGATGTCACACTCTCGTTGAAGCCGCTTTCCCGTTGTATCCGCTTTCCCGTTGGATGTCACACTCTCGTTGTACCCGCTTTCCCATTGAAACCGATTTCCCATTGGATGT
>JABFEB020000001.1:2101949-2113708 GCA_019775895.2 Stomatorhinus ivindoensis
TTGGATATCACACTCTCGTTGAAGCCACTTTCCCATTGTATCCACTTTCCCATTGGATGTCACACTCTCGTTGAAGCCGCTTTCCCGTTGGATGTCACACTCTCGTTGAAGGAACTTTCCCATTGGACATGACACTCTCGTTGAAGCCGCTATCCCGTTGGATGTCGCACTCTCGTTGAAGCAACTTTCCCATTGGACGTCACACTCTCTTTGTAGCCACTTTCCCATTGTATCCACTTTCCCATTGTATGTCACACTCTTGTTGAAGCCAATTTCCCGTTGGATGTCACACTCTCATTGTAGCCTCTTTCCCATTGGATATCACACTCTCGTTGAAGCCACTTTCCCATTGGACATCACACTCTCTTTGTAACCGCTTTCCCTTTGTAGGCACTTTCCTGTTGGATGTCATGCTCTCATTGTAGCCGCTTTCCCGTTGTAGCCGCTTTCCCGTTGTATCCGCTTTCCCGTTGGATGTCACAATCTGATTGAAGCCACTTTCCCGTTGGATGTCACACTCTCGTTGAAGCCGCTTTCCCGTTGGATGTCACACTCTCGTTGAAGCAACTTTCCCATTGGACATCACACTCTCTTTGTAGCCGCTTTCCCGTTGTAGGGACTTTCCCGTTGGATGTCACACTCTCGTTGTAGTCGCTTTCCCGTTGAAGCCACTTTCCCGTTTAATGTCATGCTCTCGTTGAAGCTGCTTTCCCATTGGATGTCATACTCTGAGGGCCCTGAGGGTCACCCATGACTTTCTAGCAGGTTTTCGGTGTTACGTGGCTTTGCAGCTCACTATAGCTATGACTAAAATGACAATGGCTAGTTCAGAATATCATAATTTCTTTGAAAGCTATTATTTAAAGGAAAATCTGAGTTTCAATATGTGTCTACTGTACCAAATTAAATGTGAAACTTTCTATGCTGACTCCACAACAGTGTTGAAATCAGGCAGTAAATGCATGCTCCCTTCATTCTGAATGAGAAGCAGCCATGTGCCAGTCTAGCTGACAGATCTCTGATGTTGCTTGCTGTAGATAATTGGGTTGTTGTTTCATGAAAAACAACATTTCATAACCGTGACCATTTGCATATACAAACCAGTAAAACACTAGTTGCCTCCAGGGCAATCATAAAGGAATAAACATGGATTTGAACTTGAAGCTACTTGGTTTAACAAGACACTTGCTCTTTAACATGATTACCAACCGTTTGGAATGAAATGCTTTTACTTTTTTCCCTTTGGGGGAATCTCCTCTGGAACCTCCTTTGTAGTATGTACCGTATCTCAGTGTGCCGGCCGCTTCAACGCAATTGGTCCATATTTGCTTAAGGGATGCCAGGAACAACATCTAGCATCCACCTAACACGGGTGCAGCATGGAGTACAAAAGTCAGCTTTGAGAGTCGAGGGGAAGGCGGCTGGGCAGGCAGCAGGCCAGACGGCACACCTTCATATTCAACGCTCGCTCTGCACATTTGAAGAAACACTGGGAATGCTGTTAGAGGTGCAAATGGGGTCTATTTCCCAGCACCTGCTTTGCAGGTCAACAGGGGGTGCACTGCACAGGACCATGCCCCACAGGATGAGGCAACCCAGAGGCTGCAGGACAGCATGGCCCAGGGAAGGAATATCGGTCAAGTCACCTGCATGGTGCCTTTTCAATGACAAATCTACAGGGCACCAAAACACAAGGTGAAAAACATAAACCTGTAAGTTTTAACATTTGACAAGCGTAACTGTCCCGCTCATGAGCGCAAGCATGAAATTCATGACCACCAAAAAGAACCGTCTGCACGTTTACCATAGTATTGCACTCAAACCTACTTTTTCCCTTCTCCATTTGATCGGTGTCTTTGCGTGCCAAGCAGATTACCTTCAGTTGCTCCCTGTGGTAGAGTTTTGAGATGGGGGCAGTTTTGACAGTTTGGGGGAGGGCTCCAGGTTTTGTGATTGACTGCACATTACGAAAACCACAGTAAGGATGGCAGACAGAGAGGAATGTTGAGGGGTAGGTGAAATCATATTTTGGTTTATTTATTTTATAATAATGATAGTCAAGCTTTAGCTCTATTTTATGAGCACTCGCTCACTGATTGTGATGTTTATGTTGTTGGTGGAACAGGCAAGTGGGCAACAGGAATCAATGGTAGGCGGGGTAAACATGGAAATGAACAGGAGCCTTCAGGTGAAATGGCTTCTGTTTTGATGGAGATTTGCGGTGTTTGCAAACCCTCCCTAACCAGCACATGACTGGAATGGCTCCATTATGTAAATGAACTGGTCAGGGAATGGAACTCCTCAGCCTGGAGGCCAGGACCTATCCTGGTGATGTACCACTTTTCTGGGTTCAGGACCAGTTCTGAGTAGTGTATCCATCACTAAAACGTTAAAGTCTTCCACATTTTCTAAGAGACCACGACTTCAAAGTCTAAACATTCAGGCTGGTTTTGGTTTCATCTCAAGACTCCAACAGCAATATCCTCTCTCTCTCTCTCTCTCTCTCTCTCACTTTCTCGCCCACACCCTCTCTCCTTTCTGCTTCTCTTTTAGTCCAAAATATGGAAATATGTATGGTGCCGCAGAACATTCCGGAGCTGGCTCTGCCACTGTCAGGTCACCAGTAACCCTAGCTGGAACATCCCAATCGGGCCATCACAGTGACCAGTGTGTATCATTAAACCTGCCTTTGTTCCAGGGGAGGAGGTCCCAGGCTTGACTTTGCTCTCTGTCCAGAGGCTGCTGGCTGTTATGAACAAAGAGGGCATTAACAGCACTGTAATATTTACATCGATTCCTGGCTTCGGGTTTCATTATACTGATGTTTTTTTTTCATTATTCATGCATGCAAATGTGAGCAGCGCCGCATCACAGCACGATAGTGGATCTGCTCCCCTCCCATTAGGGCTTTTTATGCATTCCTCAAAATCAGCCGCGGCTTCCTCCAAAGAAAAAAATCATCATTGCACCCTGCAGCCCCCCCCCTTCCCAATCTCCAGAAGCCAGCCAGCCTAGTGGGAGCTATGGAGGGTACTCAAGTTAGGAGTGAGGTGCTGCCCCCCCCCCAACGACAGCGCCAGCTTTAGCACACCTTCACACCTTGCCCCCATAGTTCTCTCCCTGTTAAATTCAATGATTGCACGTCAGACTCCGTTCTGCTGTCTTCTAGCTAATCACCTCATCTCGCTAATATCCATGTGACTTCCATGCAGTCTAATCTTCAGGGGACCCTCACGGTAACAAATTCAATTAATTTTTGTATAGCACCTTTCACAACAGAGTCACCCCAAGACGCTTTACATGGGTGTGTTGTGGTGCAGGACAATATCATTTATACAGAATAATACAGAAACAGGGAAAGGGTGGACCAAAAATGAAAGAAAGAAAGAAAAAAATCCTTATGACAACGGAGGACAGGAACCAAAAAATTCCCAAGAATAGAGAAAAAAACTTTGGGGGGGGGAGTCCAAGGTCAACTGCCGCCCCCCCCCCCCATCCCTACAAAGAACACATCTCCCCCCAAAAAAGAATCATTGTGCAACTAATTTCTAAAGATTTTTTTTGTCCTATAGAGTAAGTTACAATATGAAGCTTAGGCAAAAATGGGAGGAGTCCCAAGCCCTCACTTTTCCCCTGTCAGAAGGCGAGATGGACTCTGAGATGGACTCTGAGATGGACTCTGAGATGGACTCTGAGAGACTCTGAGATGGACTCTGATCCAACGCACCTCACAGGTCCTGGGCCCGGAAAACCCCCCAGATACAATGAAACGCTTCCCCCGGCTGACCTTCACTTCCCTTCTGACACGCCTTTATTTAACATTTGTTTGGGGTAAAGGCTTTTAAGCAGAACGCCATCCCTCCGAGTTGCCACCACAGAGAAGAGCGCTGCCTTGGCTGACGGTTGCTACGGCGGCAGGGGGGGTGACAGGAGCCCCCGGTACTCCAGCCCACGTGAAGAGCTCGTTAATAAGCCCCGTCTCACCGCTACATCAGTAACATTTCACGGGAAACACCTACAGTGAGGATATTTTAAACAATGACTTTTAAGGCAAGAACAAGAAAAAAAAAAACTAAGGCAGCATAAAGATGAGCTCTCTGATTCCTCTTCATCCCTGAGTAGCTTCAAAATATTTCATTGAGTGCAAGACAGTCTGCAGACTGCAGTCCATACAAAAAGCTTTATTTAGTCTCTGCAGAAGCTGCCTGGCGTCACTTAATACAGGAAAAAGAATCGCTTAAGTAAACCGGCAATACCTTAAAATTCACACTTGCCGTTTCCTCAAGCCCAGTCACTGTAAAATAAACATTTGATTAACCTTTCACAGTGCGGGGATGTTAAGTAGCCCATACCCCAGAACATCGCTGAGCACGACAAACCGCCAGCATGACTCATTTCATATACGGAGACGATTAGCTCACTGCTTAGCTTAAAGCTACGGCCAATCTGCCTTACAGTCAGAGATCCGAAGGACACCGCTTTGTTTTTAGATTATTCTTACGAATACTGTGTATTCATTCTCCCCTTGTACATATCTGAATAACTGCACAGGGGGCCCACAACTTACGTAAAAAGATTTTCAGGAATCCTGACTTACGGGAATGCTAAGGCAAAAAACATTTACGATGAAATACAATATTTTTTTCCTGTAAGTAGTGTTGAATGGTAAATCTGACTTACATAAAATTTGACTTAAATAAGGGTTTGTGGGAGGGGTAACTTGAGAGCTGTCTTTATATAATACGAGTACAGAGACATTTCAAATCCCAAGATCACGCTTTACTTCCGCCTGCTCTATGGAATCACTCCACACACTATTAATGCCCTGTAAGTCAGGTCGGTCAGGATACCACGCGGCCAAAGTCACCAGATGACCACATTCCTTAATTACGTGGCAAATGGACAACTACTGTAAGTCTGAGCAGCTTCACTGGGGACCATCTGTTTTTGTTTTGCACATTTCCTCCATGTTACACATCACTTCTTTTTTATAGACCCCCCCCCCCCCCGGAGATCCCAGAGTAGGGTGCTTTTCAATATAATGGTAAAATACCTGCCCACCCCTCCTGTTAGCTGAAATGTCACTTGTGCCTGGATGACTTCCGAAGCTACTGGTCTTTCATCTCCCTCTTCCTCTCTTCCTTGAGCAGGGTGGGGGGGCCCAGCTACCAATTTGTCGATGGGCAATACTGGCAGCATTCTGCTGGACAGGAAACATCGTGTTTCCAATAAGCCAGAACAAGCTTAATTAGCAGGAAATCCTGCATAGACTTTCCACACAGAAGGTGATAAGCAGCATAGATCCTAACACCCTGCACTCCACAGCCATTAGGATTTCTCCTGCTCTCATGGCACCAATCAGTTCAGACGCTCTCTGAGGAACAAAGGGCTTGGATTGGTGGAACCTCTGGTGTCACATTAGAACGAAAGCAAAACAAGGCGAGGCGTGTTCACGTGACGTCACCCAGTGCTGTGATGTTCTCTAAGTACATCTCATTTGTTTCTAATAATTAAAAACAGCTGCAGAAGTGTAAATGGGTGCTTTAGATTACACTCCAGAGCAACTTTTTAGCAAAGTCAAATAACAAGCATAATAAGTAATCTACTATTAAAGATCCCAGTTGAGAGAGGAAACCACTTCCTATGATCACACTGATCAGACTGCAGGTGAAATCAAACAGAGAGTGAGGACACCGTCTGCTTCATGATTTTTCCGAGGCCTGTTATGTCTCACTCTCGCTGGCTTATCTGCTTTCTGCTCCTCTTTGGTGTGTCTCTCCTTCCCTTTTAATAGCAGGCAAGGTGGATTTTTTAGATCATTCCAACATTTACATATCGCTATGGAAATGGCACTGAGGACCCAATCATCACTCAAGCTCTGTTCAAGAGCCCTCCGATTGTTCGCAATGATGCACAAGTGTCTGACGATCAACAGTGTTTTTCATAAGAAGCCAGTAACCTATATCCTTTGGTGACAGAGGTTGTCCAAACTTCTGCAAATACTCCAAATGACCCTAATGCTATATAGAGCATAATAATAATAATTAAGAAACGGACACTACACACATCAAAGAGAAAATCTCATAATTACAGTAAAGAGCATCTGGCAGCTTGGGACAATACACTCTTCAGTGTGTTAAGTCCCAAACTGTGGCAAACTGCTTTTCGTAATCCCAAGAAAAAAGGAGTTTTTTTTTTATTTCTCCAGACCACTGACGTGTAATCCCTAAGATCTGTGGGTATTCTGGTGACAGTATTTGACAGTTCCATATCTGAGGCACAGCCAACAGATATTTGGTTCAGCTATGTAGCTGGGACACTCAGAAATGATGGAGTGTAAGAAATACTTATATCATCAAACCTGGTCCTCCAAAACAACAGAATCATTTTCAATTAAACTGTCTACTGATAATTACTGTTTGTCACATAGCAAAACTGCCAAAAAAAACAGAAGCGCAAAATGAGATTGAAACATCAGACTTGAAAACGTTGGTTAACTTGTCATAAAAGAGGTATGGAGCTTATCTGTGACCTTACAGATTAGACCATAGGTGGAGAGTACAGGCCAGGTTAGGCTTTGTTATTCTGATAGAAGCAGCACAGAAAGGCGCAGCTGACGTGGCCAAACTGCATATGGACACCGACAACGTTTAAAGCCTATCTGAAGACAGGCAACAACAGGAAGGCTGCCCCAGGGCTTTCAGCTGTGTTCATATCCCCCAGGAGAGAAACTTCTATTCCTAATTGTTTCCATAAGAAGGCTGGACTTCTTTATGCCTTACTGGAGCAGAAGATTGACTATTTCCTGTTTCCTTTCCTCTTTTTTGTGTCCATCTTAAATGACATGAAGCTGGTGGGGTCAGCAGGGCAAAGGACATCCATGCAATGTTGCTGTGACTCCCCAGGGAGTTATACAGATGATAGGAGCCATGGGGGGGGGGGGAGGCGGTCGGGAACCCGAAGCACCATCATTTGTATCTGTTGAGCGATCCAGCTCACCCGCCAAAATAATCCGCCATTACTGCAAACGGGACAACTGGCAGAGGATTCCCAGCATGTGACATCACACTGCTGCACCTCGTTAGCCGGTTCATGCCAGGTGCCGGGCCCAAGAATGTATATGTAGCCTCTCGTCATTTTAATTCAATTTTCATTTTTCATCAGCATGTTCTTTCAGGAATGTTCTCAGTAAGACCTTACCATAAATATTCATTTAGGAGGGAGAAGACAAACTGGGAAAAATAAGTTAGTCCTTTCGAGGCCGGGTGATGCTCCTGATCACTGATGCATGACGCAGAGCTCAAAAGTTTATATTCAGGATCAAAAATTATTACAGCTCTATTTAATGGGCCCCCACCTGCCCAAAAAATGCCCCAGTGTGAGATTCCCATTCACCAACTTCAGCAATACTAATCTACTGTAATCTCCAAATCACTGATGAGAAATAAAATAGATTAAAAGCAGAAAAAAGTTTTAGTACTTTTCATTTTTTTTTAAATCGAGAAAAGGCACTGCCACGGACATGCACATCACGGTGTGGACCACCTGGTCCCAGAGCGCTGCCACGGACATGCACATCACGGTGTGGACCACCTGGTCCCAGAGCGCTACCACGGACATGCACATCACGGTGTGGACCACCTGGTCCCAGAGCACTGTCACAACAAACGTTTTAAAATTGCCTGATATCCCACAATTCCGGGGATTATCACGCTGATGAGGGATGGTAAGCATGGAATGTTTTGTGCGTTGTCATGGTGCGTAGGAGCTGAATTCCGAGACATCATACTCAACGGCGCCCCATGCTTCCCTGAGATCTCACTTCCAAACTAAATTAAAAGAAACTGTGGGTGTAGCATGCCGGAAACCTGACCCGTCGGATACGTCATTCACGCCACACATGGTCTTCACATTCATATCTACTCCTCTTCACGCACAGCTCTACCCTGACCTCATAACAAATCTGTGTCATCAATTTTACCCATTATCAATTAATCATCCTCTTCAGCGGGCCTGTACGGGGGCAGGGTTTAGCTTAAAGCTGATTGGCCCAGGAGTGCCTCCTCCCCTGTCACTTACCAATCCAAAGCATATCATTGGCTAATGATAAGCTCGGCCCTTTTATATGATTTATGGCCCCACTTATGATCCCACCTTAAAAAAATCCTAGAATTACCCCTGATCCTCTTTCATGCGAAACTTGATCTCCAAAAAGATGTTTCCTGTGGTTTTTGGACTACACTGTACCTCTGGCATGAGTATGTTGTATGTGCTGCAGGTTTGTTTCATGCATTTTGTGTAGCAGAGGAGCAGCTGAATGGTTCTCGCTGCCATTTCCTCTCTGCGGCATTTTCATTATACGAAAGTTATTCACGGCACGACGACGGCTCTGAATAATTAAACTGCCAAAATGGAGAAGCTTTGAAATTTTAAAAATGCACCAAGACCGGAATACTGGAAGCTGAGTTCTCGCTCAGTCGGAGAGAAGAAAGCGGAGGGATGTGAGGAGCGTCGGAGGGCGATGATGAGGGAGGAAACGGAGTCAAAGAGGTGCTCAGAAAAGCGGCAGCGTGACGGCTGGTGGCTAATGCTGTATCGATGCCTAATAGCATTTAGCCAAATTGCAGAAAGTCAATCGATACAGTGAGCAAAAAGTTCTTTTTAATGGTTTTCAAATGATTTTTGAAATTTCTGAGTTTATGCATCAAAAGCTTTGATCATGATCAAAACCTTCACTGTGCAGAATTCTTTACTGTTACATCCATATCCCAGGAGTGTCTTAAGATATTTATGAAAAAGGGAGCTAAGCGTATCCTAGGGGCAGTGGTGCAAGCCTCTTATAATGGGCTTCAATGCAAGATTTTTTTTTTTTTTGGGAGGGTGGCTATTTCTGGACGTATGCCCATGGAGCAAAGAAAGCTTCTCACCCTTAACGGTTAAATGATACTGATGTACTGTGGGCAGTTTTACACTGAAGGTACTTATGGTACTTTAACAAAGTAACAGAACCTCAAGGTGTTGGATTTCCACTGGCGTAAAAACTGGTACCAGTGCTGAATGACATCACAATGGCTGTAGTATATTACAGGGCTGGATGATGTGAAGTATTCATACCAACAGTGCATGTACATGCAATTCTTTTATTACTAGTCAGCCAGAAAATGGGCTTTTTCTTTCCTATGCTAAAACATTTTTACTGTCATAGGAATAAAAACTTAAGTTTTGCAATTTTAGTGATGATTTCATTTCAAGATATTCTAGCATATGTTTAAAAATCAGTTTAAAAGTTTCCCTCCCAGCTTTTGCTTGAGCACTCCGTGCGTTCTACAAGACGATCATATTCATTTTCATCCTTGCTGTTTAAATCACTCCTAGAGGGCCTTGGCCAATTTTTTTTTTGCTATATAAATACCCCAATATTTATTAAAACAAAATCACATCACGATATTTGAAAACTTTCCAATACTGTGCTGTCATGGTATATTATACAAAAAGCTTTTTTTCTTGTCATGACTTTCTGACCTAGATGTATCTGATCTTCTGAGCACGTCACAATTTAAGCTTGGATCGATCATCTGTCCACACATCCATTATTATTACTTTTTTAATTTTTATTTATTTCATTTAATGTTGTTTTCAGAGCTCTCAACTTTTTCCAAGATGGCGGTTGCATCACAGGCAGGCATGACCAGCAGACTAAGGAAGTGCCTGCAGCTCCCACCCCAAAGTACCGAAGTACCAAAAATGTGTCCCAGTTGGTACTGGAATTTTTGGTACTGGTATTTGACCATAAGTCAGTGGAAAAGGGAAAATATTAAAAGTACAATGCCAAAAGTTCAGTAGCTGGTGTGGTGGAAAAGTGCTGTGTGAAACATCCTTAAGGTGTCTACAGCCAATGTCATAATGACGAAAACCCTGAAACCTTGAAAGGGGGACAGATTCACCAGCCAGTTGAAGGGTAAATACAGGCTATGACCCCCAGCGGTTTATAATGCAATGCAACATGCTTCAGTGATTCAAACTCGAAGGGGCCCATTAACCCACTGCAAGGCCCCCGATTCTGAAGACCCCCGAGTGGCTGCATTAGCTCACTGCCGGTGGAAGATCCTCCTGGTGCCTCGCCCATTTCTCTCAGCCATTGGGAGCGGGGCCTTCCTAGCCAATAGGGGAAAATGCTCCGTCTTTCTCCGGCAGGAACATCTAAATGCCATTCGGCTCCCAGACGCACCCGGCAGTGGCTGATCTAATCTGCGGTGCAGGAAACCCAGAAAACCTTGTTATTCCTCACGTCTAAATAGAAAACACTCTTTCCTGTACGCGGCCCGACTCGTGCGTCAGCATGCAGATAAGCTGCCTGTAACCCTTCAGGAATCTGGGGATATAAGCTGTTTTTTCTGGAACTGGCTGCCACCATGCCCCCGCCCCCCCCACTGAATCAGGTGAGGGGGAAGCTGACAATCAGGTCCAAGGCATGAAGTCACATGACGCACGACTGTTACAGAGTTAATGTGGCTTTGTGCTGTCGAGGAAGACTAGTAGTCCTGGGCGGGGGAGGGGGATGGACAAAAAAACACAATGAAGAGATAACTAACGAGCTGTGGGGAGCTGTGTGAGGGGGACAGATCTGGGGGTGTGCTCACAGATGTGATCTCAGAGTGGACCCTGAAGCTACCTGCAATATCATCCTCGCACTACAACTCTATTTTTGTACTGTCCAGTCCTCCCCCCGTCACCACACAATATGACTCACTGTATTCTATTGCATTGTAAATATTGTACTTATTCTTACATCCCTGCACTGCACTCCTGCACATTTTATACACTGACCAACCACACATGCATGTTGTGTACATGAACTGCACTGCATGTGACTATTGCCTTGTCCTAACTGTGCATGTGGCTGCTGTAGGTGTAACAGCCACTGACAGCGGGAGACGAATTTGTGACCGTACTTAACCAATAAATCTGACATCTGATGCCTAGTTGCACTTAGAAATTCAAAATGTCTTGCTGAATCAGACAAGCTCACTAACGGCCTTTTTGCTTATAGATTTTGTTCGGACATGACTCCAGAGATTAACATAATCCTGGGAAGACAGACCCTATTCGTGGCATCTGATCTTGCATGTGACTTGTTGTCCATACACCATTCCAGCATTTAATACAGTTTTGATGGAAATGCCAAAAGAGAGCTGCACTGTGCATGTGCAAATGAACAGACAGTCAGTAAAAACACAATATACACTAATTTTAGGAACGGAGCGGCTCCTTCCCCTCGACAGCCCCTAAAGTATTATCATGTGCAGAAGCTTAATTGAGATTAATTACAGTGCTTGCATCTGTTAGTGAGGCTGTAAATCAGCCCTGGCACCTTCCTGTTTAGCCTGGGGAATGGCGAGGATGGGATGCGTCGACGTGTATATGAGGTCGAGGGTTCAGCAAAGCAGACGAGGTTGCGAGGTGTGCTGTGGGAGACCCCGGTCATGGGGACGCCAAGAGGAGCCGGTGAATATGGGCACCAAGCGACTGCCTGGCCTGAATACAGCCGCTGACATCTAGAGTGCAATACAGCCTTGGAAGTTGCCTTGGAAAAAACACAAAGGGAGAGCAGTGATAGAGAGAGAGACGCCTGTCTTAGGATGGCACTGCGGGAATGTTTATCACGAAGGGAGAGCAGTGATGGAGAGAGAGACGCCTGTCTTAGGATGGCACTGCGGGAATGTTTATCACGAAGGGAGAGCAGTGATGGAGAGAGAGAC
>JABFEB020000001.1:2172838-2191852 GCA_019775895.2 Stomatorhinus ivindoensis
AGCACACCTCACACCCACCCTCAGCACGGGAGAGAGCTGAAAAACCGTCAGACACAGGCACACAGGGACACAGGGACGCACATGGGCCCCTGGCAGGAGGAGGCGGCTTTACAGAGATGGCCGGCAGAAAACCAACCGCTCAGCCAGGCTACAAAGGGGTGGCTGAGAGGCGCTTCCAGAGGGTCACGTGACAGACAGCCATCTCACACTTGGGGAGGGCAAAGACGGCAGATATGGAGGATGAGATTGCCGTCGTCCGCAGGCCCAAACCAACAGCCAAGACAGGCTGCGGAGCTCAGCCCAGTGGACGGTGGGACACCTCAGGGCAAAAGTGTGTGTGCTTGAGAAAAGTACTTCAAAAGATACGGTTAAATCTCACAAAAGGGGAGGGACTAAAACTGACGAGCACCCGATCGGCATGACAGCGATAACGGCGGTAAAAACAGCTGCGTACGCAGGGAACGTCGGCGCTTGTTTCTCAGCTTCTTCCTCTTGTTGATGCCGGCTTTGGAGGGCGACTCCTCCTTGCCCTTGGGCTGGCTGGACACCTTGGAGGAGTTCTGTTGGCTGAAGTGGGTGGGGACGTGGCGCGCCAGCCCCCCCTGGGAGGCGAAGCTGGCATTGCAGCCGCCGACCACGCACTGTGGGGGGAAGGGAGGGAGACTGGGGGTCAGGAGTCAATCCCGCACCAACAGACGGGGGGGGGGGGGGTGTGAGAATTAGCATGACGCAGTGAGGAGCTGCAATGACACCGAGGCCACGCGAGTGAACCCCAAGAGCGCAGACGGGGACACGGACGGCATACCTTAAAGGGCTTGTCACCGCTGTGTGTCAGCATGTGCCTCTGGAGCCAGCTCTGGCTGGTGGAGGGAGTGTTGTACACCTTGCAGCCCTTCCAGAGGCAAACGAATACCTTGGGAAGAGACAGTCAATAAGCCACACATACAGCTGTGACAGCCACAAAATGCTTCAAACGGAGCGCCCCATGGCAACAGGGATACTCAGCTGGCAACTTCAAAGCAAACCTCTACAATGAGGACACATACTTTCTGCTGCAGTCAATATTCATACACTAGTAACAAACTGCAAACTTACTCATACCAGACACTAGTTTAATGCTACAAAGACTTGCTCCTTCTTCCTAAGGGTAACCCATAGGGAGTTCAGCTGCCCTCATTAATGACTGGTAACAGGAACATGCAAGCTCTCTCTACGCTCCTCAGGAACATGGAGGAGGGGGAGAGCGAGTGTGTGACAGAAACATGAAGAGAGACGGGCAGAAGGGAAGGGGGCGAGCAGGACTGACCCCCCCACGCTGGCCATCGACGTGCACACCACGGATGTGCTCTGCCAGGTCGGGGCTGGAGCTGAAGCAGGCGGGGCAGCGGTCCCAGCAGCAGGCATAAGCCACACCCTTAGCGGAGGAAGGGGCGGTCCCTCCCTGGCCGTTCATCATGGCCGGTGTGGATCGTCCGCTGGATGCCGTGCTGTCCATGTCCATCAGGGTGCTGCTGATGCTGCCCAGGGTGGGGAGGGGAAGAGGAACAGAGCTGCGTGAGCCGACTGTCACACCCTCCCTAACCCTCTCTCTGCACCAAGGCAGCCTGTGAGCCAGAAACCACACCCACGCCCCGCAAATGAGCCAGTTTGGAAGACATATCAATGAGCCAGAAATAAAAGTCCAGCTTCCTCAAGCAACATGAGGCTTTGTGCTGTGGGGTTATTCAGCATCGCTCTGCTTATGTGCCCACGGATGACAGTCTCCCGCTACACTCAGACATGCCATCCATAAACATAGCATCACACCAGCTTTCATTACTGCACCTGACGGTTCCATCGCCAAACCACAGAAGCCACTGTGGAGCCAACGCCATGACCAAACCCCAGAGTATAATTTTCAGCCACTACTTCCTTTGCTGCCTTGTTTCCCCACATACCACTAAAGGCATCACAGGAAATGTATGTTCTGCATGCGATCAACTGACCCGTCCACCGGACTGGGACAACGGCCTGGCGTCCGCCTGAACAAACCTGCCGACAATATTTTCTTAATCATTAGGAATGAAGAATCGACCTGGAAGCCCTATATTCTGACAGCCAAGACAACAGGAGAGAGAGAGACAGTCAGCGGCACCAGGAGAGCGTGAGAGACGGAAGCAAGCAGCACAGCGTCACTGCAGAGGCCTCTGTCCTCCCTCCACAAGAGAGGCATCACAATCCTCACATCCAGAGCAAAATACAGCAGCCAGCTTTCAAAATGCCCCACACAGCTGAGTGGTCCCACCCAGGCAACCAATCAGGATGCGGCAGCGCTTGCGACCAGACAGACACTAAGCCGATACCGTAAATAGACTTTCTTCAGTCTCACAAGACCCAGTTTTGCAATGTGCATAAGGGGGGGGGGGGTTACGGGGGTCTGCTGGGACTCCTAATGGGAAGAGGCCGGAAGGCAAGGTCAGTTGCGTTAAACTGCAAGCTGCCCAGATCTCTGCTTCAGCACAGTCACGCACTTCCCTGGGGAAAAGAGGGGTCTGTTCATTTCTGAGCCCGTTAATCATGTAAGCAGGAGGGCACTATATGGGTTCTGCAAGAGGCAAGCTGTCCGTGACAGAGACGCTGAACACTTCACAGCATGGCTCTGAATCAGCCACTCATGCGAGCTACCAGTTTAAGTGTCAAATTAAATTAATAAAAAACGCTAACTTGTATTTCTGCTGATGGGTGGCACAACAGAGAGCCAATCATTCTGGTGATCTCACGCATCTGTGTGGCGTTTCAGAGGAACAACAAGTTCCACTGCCCATGCAGCCAGATCACCCAGGTCTGATTTTTAAAGTGAGCCTCTCGTGGGAAATGTTCGTCACGGCTCATAAAAACTGGCGATTATTACACTATGTTTCCACTATCACAAAAGGGCATGGGGCATTTCAAAACCCACTTGTGAAAACTGGAAAGAATAATGACAAGTAAATTGAATAAATGGGACTTTTACCCACTACGAAAATCCAAAATTGAGGTGGCAGAGGCATCAAAAAGAAAAAAAAGAAAGAAAAAGAAAAAAAAAAAACTGCTGAGCTAAAATAATATCAGGGCTGTGAGGTGATTCAGCTCGACTAGGAAAGTACCTCCAGATGACATGGAGCAAACCGTTACCAAAACCAAAAACATCTTCACGAGGTTTCTGTCATCTTCTCGTCCTCATTGCCCATCCCCATGAACACTCCCACTTAATGAAGCAGATAAGGGTATGAACCGCACACACATGCACACCCAGACTTCTAAAAAACAATGAGACAAAAGCCCGATCCCATCTGGCCTTACAGTGTTGGAGGCCACTGTATTCACACACTAACTGTAAGCACTGGGTGACAAGGAGGCTCCACTTACACTGAAAGTGATCTGTACCACAGCCCAAGCTCGTCCGACCCGCAAAGTCCAGTTCATTTGAATAGTGTGATCGGTCTGTGCCATGCACGGGTGCGGTACGCTTAACCGTACCCTGACCCACTTGCAGAGGTGAGTCAGAACATCAGTCGGACTTGGGCTCGGTACGGATGAAGTGTAATTGCTAGCCAAGCTCAGGTACAGAACACAATGATGTGACTGACACATGCATGTACACATATACACTATACATGAACCAGAAGGAATGAATCAGGTAGGCTGTACAGATCGCAACATTTTTTTTCATGAAAAACTGCAGTGGCAATGATTAGTGTGTAAGGAGATCACTGGGGGCTTGGGGAGAGGGGGATGAGAATGGATACGATTTGCTGCATGGAGTTTCCTCCATAATCAAACTCATCACCATTACACTCTACCGTAAGAAAGTGAACAGTACAAGTGCTTACGAAGGTTACAGCTTTGATTCAATGATTACCAATATATTGCATAAGCAATGGCTGTAATAGTGTGATTAGTACCAGTAGTAAAAAAGCGTACCATAGTACTGCATTTATAAAGCCATTTGGCATTACATTACAGCCAAGTTCTGCACTAACAGATATTTGGTAAAATGTGGGACTTTTCTTATTGCTACAGCATGAATAAATAAAAATACCTTCTTTGTATACTTGATAAGTCTGTGTGTCTCATTGTGCAAAAAATGACACCAAATTAGCCACAAAATAAGGACATTAATGATGAGCTCCATTCCGCTGTGCAATTATAACGCTCTGGCAAGATAAAAGACAACTAGGCCAAGTGAGCGTGTGAGTGCCCACTTACAGGGAGCGGAGGGCCCTAAAAGGTCACTGTCAGTCTCACTCTTGCCTAGACAAACGTACCTCGGGAGTCAAGCCTGGTCAAGGGGAATGAGGATTGCTGCAAAGACACAGTGCAGTGACACACTTAGTCAAACCAGTTAAGAACACCAATGACATCACACAAAGTTGGAGTGCGCGCACACACACACACGTGGCCCTGTGCCTGGGTCAATCACTCCTCTAAAAGAGTGCACAGAGATTCAATATACAAACGGGGAAAGTCAATAAGTCACATCCTACACAACAGCTTGCAGCGCCGCCCCCACATACTAACCAAGGTATGGGGGGCCAACACATTAAAGACATTAAATGCCTCTTTCCTTTAGACTCAAATTGCCCCTTAAGGACAGCTAATGAGTATGGCAACAGCAGTGGAAGGTGGCTGCTTTTCCACCGACGCTAGTAGGGTTTCCCACAAGCGTCAGGCCTGACTGAGCCACAGCTCGCCCTCCTGATGGCTCTGAAGCAGTAGCCCCCTGGAGGCAAGAGGACACCTAACCCCCTCCCAGACCCTGGGAGACCGGGCCTTTGGCTGTTACAGCAGGCCCACGGTTTAAAAGGCTGCTCTGCAGAGTATTCTGCTTTAAGAGGGATCTGTTTGCAAGGAGAGCTGCTGAACCTAAACCACAATGAAGAAAAAATATAAAATGCATAGAAGTCAGGCCAAACCGATCACTGACTAAATTAATATCTACGGGGGGGCTTCACTTGTCTGACAGGGTTTGCACTGAAAAAACACTGAAGTCAATTTATTCAGCTCAAAACTAAAGTATGCGGCTTATCTTACACCTTGTACACGAGCGGGAGGGGAAAGAGAAGCTTCTGTAGTAAAGGAAGCAAAGATCCGAGGGACATAATGAATGAGGCTTTACTCTGCCTGATGGCCATTTGCTGTCTCTCTCTAAGCACATGTGCTCCGCTGGTCTGCAGAGCTGCACCGCAGACTGCCGCATTCGATACCACACCGGTGTATCAGGGGTCTTTCCAAGTGGGGTATCAATTTCACTCCAAAAAAAAACACATAGGCTTCCGACACTCATAACACTGAGCGGTTATATCCTTAAGTACCTTACAAACGTAAGCAAACTTAGTAGATAGAATCTCAAGTGTAACATGAGGACATTCATTTGTATTAAATATAACGTCAGATTTTATCATAAATCAGTTCGATTCCCTTCGCGAACGTTCCCGTTCGTACCCGGGGTCTACTGGCCTTTGCGGTGCAGACTGCAGTCGCCTGGTGGTGTTGTGGGTGCATGCAGAGTTACGCTTGCCTCCACCGCAGACTTCGCAGGACTGATGTCGTCCTTCTTTCAATTTGTCACAGCTTTAAGACGTTGGCGTTAATGTGTACAAAAAAAAAAACTTTCAAAAGAACTTTCAACATCTTTCAGTGGAAAAGAGGTTCCTGGAACATCTTTGGTGTTACTTAAATAGAAAGAAGAATCCATTCTATTAAAAAAATTATTTTCCTTCTTTCAAAAGCTACATCGTTAAATCATTTCACCGTACTTGTTTTTCAGCATGTTTCAGTGGAATATCATCTTTTGGTCCTACCTAAATAGAACAGATAAAGATCAAATCATTTAACTGTCACAGTTGCTCTTGATTCCAATATTCAGATCTTACTCTTCTTAGTAGGAACATCTGTTCTTTACTCATCTCTTCAAATCTTAAGAAAAATATTTTGCCTTCTTTCAAAAACAGCATCATTAAATCAGTTCACTGTGCCTGATTTTTTTCTGTCCAATATACATAAAAAAATTCATGGAGCACTTTAAAGTACAGGCATCGCAAGTGTAAGGATAAATCTTTTAAAATCATCCAAACCACAATATAATTATGGTTAACCGCTTCATAACCATATGCTTTTCATAACAACATGTATACAACACTAGAGATGCTGTGTTTTAAAATCACTTTCTTGTCCTGATCTTTATATAACTATGTTACTACTGCTAAAGTTAAAATACCATAAAACTGTACATTTTTCAAGGAGAAAGCCTGCTATCACTTTCATTAAGATGCGCTATTTGGAATGAAAGTCACAGTGAGATCAAAGGGAAACAGTTGATATTCAGCTGTGGGATAAGGGAGAAGAGCCTTGTGGCCAGATTGGAGTCCAGGTTCTCAGCCACACAGCAGCTGGCATGCGTCTGATGCCAGCCCCAGCATGTCCCTCCTGCTTCACCGGTGTGCCAGCGATAAGCGGGTGAGGCATAAAGTCAGTGCCAAGGAAAACTTCTGCAAACTGTCATTCATATGTACTTATAAGGCTGAATAGCTGCTTCACACATGAATGAATGGGAGTTCACGTTTGAGTCATTGTAAGAATCACAACGCCACGTTTTCTTTGTACACCTTATAAATTTCTTTATATGCACACACACAATCTCAGACATTACTGCAATACTATACTTAAAAGCACAACTTTAACCTGCACGCGGGACACATTTCAGGGTCTAAGCAGTATTTACAATATAGTCGTAACAATGTTCCATAATATCAACAACAAAACATAATCTTCCTCAGCTTCTAACTCAATCAAAACTTAACCATAACTGGCAGGAGGGCAGCTTCCCGTACCCCATTTGACAATAACCTTAATTGAGGCCAAAGCAGGTCACAACTTACAACTGAGGGCTGTGTGCTTATACTGACGAGATAACTACGCAAAAATAAGCAGATTATAGAAGTGCTAACATTAAAAACATCACTGAAAGGTGAAAAGGTGACATTTGCTTCTAACGCGGTGGATCTACCGTCCACGTCCGCCCGCCCGCCCGCTGTCAGACCTGCCGGTGAGCCGAGGCTCATCGCGATTTTGGGCTTCCTGCGCTCTTATTCACACTGGGGGCCGAGGCGCTGACCTCGCCCTCCATTTGTCATGTTAAACTGGTGACAGTGATGAAAAGCCGGGACCCCCCCCCACCTCCCCCGTGGTGACACGCCGAGACTGGGGGGGGCACCGGCGTGCGGAGCGACCCCAGCGCCTGGGGATATGGCGGTTCCCCGCACTGACCTGTCCTCGGAGTCCATACGGCTGAGAGGCTCCCCGTCCGACGATGACATCTCCACGCTGGCTCGCCTCTTGTCGCCGCCAGCACGGTGGCTCCCTCCCCCGCCGCTCTTCCCCGCCGTATCGTCGCCTTTGCCCTTAACGCGGTCGCCCGGCGAGGACTCGCTCTCATCCCTTTGTTCCCTCTTCGGCTCCTTCTCCGTCCCGTCCCCGGCGTCGCTGCAGCTGGCCGGACTCTGCTGCTCCGGGCTCTCCCCGGCTCCCGTGAGCTCGCACACCATTTCCTCCTCTTCCTCCTCTTCCTCGTCGTCGCCAGCTCCCATCGCTCTGACTGCGGCTACCACCTCGCCGGCGTCGGGCGCGACCAAAGCCTGGTCGTCCTTTCCCTCGGAGTCTTTCTCGACATCTCCTTCCCTTTTTACAGCTTCACTGTCACCAGACGCTCGCTCTGTGTCCCTCAAGCCCCCCTTCTCTTCCTGGGCCTCCATTTTCAGCGGCGTCTCGTCGTGGGTATTCGGCTGCGGAGAGCCCTGTCGGACACTATCGGTCGCAGTGGCAGCCATCTTTGAGCGTCCTGTGGCTCGCGGTGCTCTTTCAGACTCCAGCTCACTAACCGCCCCCCACCCCACGCGGTTTCGCACGCCGACGCGGTGGAGGGGAGGGGTCGATCCTGGCCGTGACGTACTGTCCCCGTCGTGTCGAACGCGTGCACGTGTCCTGGGAGGCGGCAACAAGGCGGTCGCTTTCAAATTGCTCAGTATTTTTAGTTAAGACTCGTTGTCTACGTCGAGACCATAAAAACATCATGGATGTACTTTCAGCGCTGAAACTAAAGCGAAACTATACGTGGCAAAAATAGCGCGCACTATACACACAGCATTCCTTTAAATGCCGTCACCGAGCGTGATCAAACCCAAATCGTATTAATCATACGCGTGGTTATGCAGGTGATGATGGTTATGCGCTGAAAAACAATCAAACAGCGAAACCATTGCAGTACTCATTCCCCTCAGCTCTGTACGTGCCTGTTTCAGCGTGATGCACCAATGCATTGTGGTCCTTGAAGTCCACCATCACGGACAGAAACTAGGAGGCACATTTCGTTCTTTAGACCCAGGTTGCGGGTCATTTCTTAGTCAAAGTGAACCGTACACATTTCAGTTACTTTTTATTAATAATCAATAAATAATTATGTTCCACAGGACTTTCCGTAATGTACTGATGCAATCTATGCGGAATCTAACATCTGATAAATATGGGATGTCCTGATAGGTTTTCTGCAGTCAGCAATATGCCATGCATAGATATTTAAAATATGTCAACATAATTTTAGAAAATTACGTTTCCGAACTGGCTCCAAACGGACCCATTGATGTTTTATGTTTAAACGCGGCCTAAACGCAGAATTAAGCCGCTTTCGGAGAGCACTGTACTCAGAAAACAAACAGCAGAGGGCGCTGTAACTCCTGTATCAAGGCCCTCCTGTTTATGACAACCAATTTTCGTTCGTGGTACTAATTACATATTTAGGGTGCTAAATATGCTGAACATGCAGAAATCAGATATAGATTATAGATATTTCTTTGCCTACAATGGCTCGGCGCCCCATCCTGGGTTGTTCCATGCCTTGGGCCCATAATCTGCAGGATAGGCTCTGGACCCCCTGCAACATAACCGGTTACAGACAATGGATGGATGGATGGACAGATGGGTTTATTGCCTTATGGTTAAAACTTTGATGTCTTTTTTTTACCCAATTGGAGCAGACATATAATTTTGCCTAAAAACCACTCAAATTTTGTAATCGGAGTCTATAGGAGTCTTTCAGCCCAGAGCTCATGTCTATAGGAGCCAGACTTCCCACTGGGTTATTCAGCTTTTGGTTTCTATGGTTTCTCGATTGATATTTTCTGAGGCAGAGAGCACATTCAAAGCCCCCAGGCTTCAGTAAGACTAACGTGGAGCAGGCAGTGCAACAAAGTCAAAACATATATTTTAATACTAACATCTATTAACAGAAGAGTGACAGTCTCGTAGTATGATTCAAAGGCCTAATGACAGCAAAGGAGAAGTCACTGCTTAAAGTAATTTCGAGGTAATTTCAGCAGAACTGTTTGAGCCAACCTTAACTACACAGACCACAGCATATTTTAATGTCAAGTAAAAGGTAGTATCCATAAAAATATGTAGTTATTCTTATGTATAACTTGTCTGTATAGTGGTACCTCAGAACTCCGGATCGAATCCTAAAAAGTTGGAGTTATGATCGAATTTTCCCCATAAGAAATAATGCAAAACCGATTTATTGGTTCCCGGCCCCCAAAAAAATACACCTCAATATGTTTTTTTAGCATTTAAACACAAAATGAACCAGATTAAACAAGAAGAACATAAAACAGTAATTTAATAAATGTATCCAAACAATGTATAAAAACATTTCCTGCCCCGATAGTCCGCTCCTTCCATGTGCCACGTCCCCTCGTTAACCCCGTGTGGGCTTTATCATGATACCATCCATATACAGGTATAGAGCGGCCAAGTGGGCTTTATTATACCACCCATATACAGGTATAGAGCGGCCAAGTGGGCTTTATTATGATACCATTTATATACAGGGTGGCATACAGGACGACAGTGTGACATACAGACACTGAAGGCTTCACAGTGCTTCAAAGTGCAAAAACACAGGACAGGCTGAAGCAGGGGGGGCTGGACAGTGGGACTTATATACACAACACCTTAAAAGTTGTATGTGAGCAATAAAAAATTGTGCAGTAGCAAAAATACTAGAATAGTGTCAGATGACTGACAGTAATAAATAAATAATAATAAGGTAAAGTGACAGGTGTTTTGCGGAGGCGTGGGTGGTAGAGAGGGTGGTGTTGAGTGCAGAGTGCTGAACAGTGACCAGCAGTTATGCAGTCTTCCTATGTCATTTAGTGCTTAGAATGAGAACATAAGGAAACTAAATCTTCTGGCAATTACGTGCCTCGTTGCACAGACATTTTTTTTGCACCAAATTCCTGATATGGAGTAGACTTTCCTAACAAGAAATGCACATTTTAAAACAGTCTAGGACAGAACAAATAATCAAACAAAGAGACACAAACATCTTTATAAGACGCAAAAATATACAATTTTGATGACTGTTTTTAGAAATTACGGTTTTAAAATGTCATTTTCAAACAAAGACCTCTGTGGCGGCTTACGATGAAATCAGAATGACATCGAGTAAGAGTTTTCGGCACTGAAACGGCACAGGTTTGACCCAGACCTGGGGACTGACTCAGTCAGCACCCACACATCAACAAGCGGAGGCTCCCCTTGTCACTTCACCTAAGGAGCTTATTGTGGCCCCCTCTAGCAGCCTCCACAGGTTACATCCTCAGTCATCTGAATATTTTATAGCTGTGTGTCTGAATGTGGAGGATGGCGCCTGGAATAACCGGGTCTCACCAAAAACGGGCAGACGGAGCCAAAGTGTGCTTCAGTCCCCACTTCACTTCAAATCCAGACCCCCTCAGAGAGACACCCAACAGCCTTTTAGCACCAGGGACAACACGGGTATTGTTTTTCATGGCCAGATTCGATTCTGTTATGGTGGCTCTCATTCTGATCTGAAAGCTGTGTTGGGTGTTTTGATGTTCAGTTAGATGAACATGCTAATCTCCAGTTTCCCTACACCCAACCCCTAAAGAGGCCTGATACATGGAAATACCGGTGTGGACCAGTGAGAATCTAATTCTCCACACATCATGATGAATCTCCACACATCATTGCACAATTTTATCTGCACCTTATGTCTGCTGTGTTGACCATGCATTGCTCACCTCCATTTCAGTACCTCAGTAGATGTGGCCTCATCTATGGATATGTATGTATTTCTAGCCTGTACTTTTAATGAATGTATGTCTGGATAACATGTATAATTTGGATGACATATGACTAATTTATATATGTATAACACTGGCATACAGTGGTTTTGGTGCCAACGATGTCTGAACGGTTTTAGTTTATGGTGTTGATTAAGAATATGACTTTGGTTTTACCAGACTGGCTCTAGTTTCTGAGATATTTAATAGTTAATAAATTAATTAATGCAACATGTTTGAAAAGCATTCAGAATTGCAAGAATATTTTAATTTTAGTTACAACTAGTAAGTAAACAGTTTAACATCATATAAAAAAGAAATTTAAAATATCTAAGTGACAGGAAAAAGTTATGTATGATTTGATTAAGTAATACAATATTAATAAGTAATTACTAATGTCAATGCTTTAAAAAACACTGTTTATGCGATTTCCTTTTATATGTGTCATCAGGATAATCACGTTGGAGACTCCAACAGCAGTCTGCCATCATGTGTATGTCCCATCTGCCTTGATATCTCTCCATCACCTTCATATCCTGGTGGAACCTCTTGCCTTGTTCCTCGCTGAAGTCTCCAAGGTTATCTGAAAATCTGTTTAAATGGCTATGGAGATCTTTATGCTCATATTAACTCCCAAATTTTTGAAGTTAGCAAGCATATCTTGCACCAATTCTTCATTGTCTGCTGTGTGATTACCCAAGTAGCAACACAACAGAGACAACACTCTTTCAGGTGGAAGCCTGTGTCATTCACGTATTTGGTAAAATTGGATTGTTGATGCAGGCTCTTCCTGAAGTCACAATAAATATATAAATACATGTAAAAATTAAGACAGAGCTTTTAGGGTATAAACCAAGACTGGGTTGACAAACTTATACCGTAGCGGACTTCTTTCCTCTGCAAATTCACAGTTGAAGTCTAGCTTCAAAAAGTCACTTTAGTAGCATTGTGGGCCTACAAATTGAAATACAAAATAATTATATGGGATATTTCATTACCTTAGACACCGGTCAAAAGATAGACCAAAAGCTATTGTATTTGTTATCACACACAAGTTGCATTGGGGGAATGCATTATTTTCATGGATATCCATTACCTCAAAAACTAGAACCAATTTAGTAAAAGTAATGGGATTTTTGAATTCAGCACCCTCAAAATACCCTAAATCCATTCAAAAAACCTTGGCACCTGATTTTTTTTTTTTGTAGACTTGTGTAATTTATATAATGCCCCCCATCCTCCACATCTTGCATGTCCTGGTGAAGTCACATTTCTCTTTTCATTTACCAATGTGCCCATACTGTACGTTGTGTTCATGACAATAACAATTGAATTGATCTCACAGCCCTCATTCCTTGTGTTTCTCTGCATACTTCTGAAGTTTAATTATAGGCAATTTCAGTGGGATTGCTGGTCATTGCATCCCTGGTATGCTGCTAGAGCCAAGCCATCTTCGGTAGGTCATCACTGACTGCTCCTCTCTGTATTGAGCACACAGATAGTAAGAAGTCATTACAACAGACAAAAGGGAGATTGATTTTTAAAAATCCTAATTCCATGTTGGTAAACAGTCTATGTTTGCAAATAGGCTCATTAGACCACTGTGGGTGTTTTGCACAAGGAGCTATATCCTCAGCAGATGCTGCCCTTCGAAGTTTTGGCGGGGGGAGTCACTTCGAGGTCTCTGCTGCTCGATTGGCCGCCCCTTAGCCTCCAAGTCTTGACAAATCCACAAACATATTGAATGGCATCTACTGAATTGTTTTCAGCTCAGAACAATGAAAGACTCATCGCCGTGGTGACCAGAGGGAGCCCGGAGACTTGCTGATGTCACTACACACCATTTACATGCATATTGGTGGCTTTGATGAAGATTCCCTTTGTTTACTCATGCACCCTGGATTTGGTGGTAAAAGAGGCACAGAAATAAAATCTCATTTGCATTTCCTACCAAAGTCATCTATAAAAACAATGGGTTTAAGGTGAAAGCCAGGCCACCCTCTCACACTGAACTGTAAACCAACTAGTGGCCACCCACTCTGCCCATATAACAGGGGCAATAATGAGTGGTTACTGCACTCAGGAGTGGAGCAAGACCACAGTGCTGAGCAGGCTGGACCGACAGAGGAGACCCCAGATTTAAACCCTCTGCTTACCTTGGCAGTTCGAAGCTCAGAATTAGTCCTGCGAAAGAATTAAATGCGGGGAGCAGGATTTATCATTCGCGGCGCTGTAGAAAAGCCTGATCTGGCTCCGGACCTTCACAGCAAACAGCAGGAACTGGTACCACACCAGAGTAAGAAGGGCAACATTTATTTAACATGATATAAAACAGATGCGGTTATGAACATTTGCATATGCACTCTAATAATTAGCCTCTTACAGTTACAGCAGCTTTGTTGTTGTACGGTATACAGTTTATACACAATGGGCTCTCTGTAATTACACTTTGTACACAAAACCAAAGTCTTGCATAAGCAAACCTTGGGTATTGCTTTTTACACGTGCTATTATCCTCTCCGATTCCAAGTCTCCCCCAACTGGTAGGAAATGGAACTGTGACAGAAACTCTGGAAAGTGGTGTCTCACTCTATCCAAGCACATCTCAGCCATTGAAGATGCAGAGAAGCGGGTTCGATGCCGTGACATTCGTGTGTGTCGGCTACAGTGTGGTCGAGACTGCAGGTGATCCCACATATACATACTAGTAACCCGCAAAAAATATTACAAATCTGTCTATCTGCAGCAATAAAGTGGCACCTTATTGAATTAAAAATCAACTATATATTTATATATATACTTTTAATATATAAAAAACAAAAAGGTGGTTTGTACAATGAATTACAAAACAAGGCGGTAAAAGTCCAAAGTGTGACAAATAATAAAAAAAAGGATTAAACTTGTAAAAATGAACATTGGAGTAAAATAAGAAATTAAATACAAAGCAGAGAATCACCATTGCTGGTTGGCTGAAGTACAGCTGGCATAGTGTCAGTGTCAGAGAGAATCTGGTCTCCAAATCAGGAGTGAGCTGCACTGGGAAAGATCACTACAGTCCTTCAACTCAACTGCCAGAAACTGGTAAAACTCATTATTAATAATAATAATAATAATAATAAGAAGAACAATAATAATAATATGATGACGACGATGTTGGTGACAGAATAACGTCCTCTCCTCTCCATGCTGCCCCCTGCTGGCACAGAGTCTCAGGTGGGAGCTGGAAGATGCCGGAGGTCAGTCAGAGGAGGCCGTCTGCCTGGCGGCGGGCTTCCTAAAGTGCGCTGTGCAGGTTGCCCTGGGGCCAGGAAGCGCGATGGAGAGGGCCTGTCACCTCCACCCCAGAAGACCTCATGTGTATGTCTTACCGGAGGCCAGGGCTTGGACTGTGGGGGAGGGACAGGATGCACATTAGAATAATAAGCCCGGACGTAAAAGGTAGATGTGGCCTTTAAGTCTGTTAGACACCACAAGGCCAGAGGTCTGTTTATGATCACTGACAATCGCTGATACGTCATGGCCACCATCAACATAGACAGAATACAGATCTGCTACAAAACAAACAAACAAACAAACAAACAAACAAAAAGAAAACACTACCACAAGTCATGAGTGTTTTTACTGATAAGAGAAGCCAAAGTTCTGTTCTCTGTTAAGTTTGTCATCCTCTGTGTCTATGGAAAAAAAAAAACTATGGAACTTTTGTTTCTTGGAGAAAATCATATGTGTAACTGCCAATCTGAACAACAGAAAGTCAAACTCTGATGTCAAAGGGAGAAGCAGAGGAGAGGAACTCCCAGGAAGACCCCAGGGAGCAGCTAATGTTTCGCAGGGTAACCGAGCTGCCTGTTGCCAGGCTCACTGGTGGCACCCTCAGAGCTCGCTGTGATTTTACGGGTTAACGGCTCCACTGCTCCTTGTTCTCAAGTAGACATCAGCAGTGGCCTGCTTTGCAGACTCAAACCATGCAGACCCCTAACATACAGACCCTTACCGTGACTTCAGAGCAGTTAAGAAGGGGCCTAAGACCCAAGTCACTCCGATTTGCTGACGCAACACTTAGAAAATCATGCTTCAGGTGGACGGCGTGTGACAAGGGGTGGTGGATGGCCACGAGGCCTGCCAGCACTCCTTACCGGCGGTACACCCTGAGCACACGCTGGCCAAGCATCTCTGGTGGCCTGTGCTGGACAGAGCTGCTTGGCTTCCATCCTGAGGCACCTTCCTGAGCCTTTCTGAGCTTCCTGTTCTGCTCATGAAGACGCCTATACCGCAATGACTATTCACTGCTGCAGTTGCTGGCTGGTCTGTTAGAGGCTCGGGAAAAGGCTGCCTTTGGCTTAGCAAGTCAAAAGCCAGATTAATCTGGACCTCCTGGCTTGCAGGAGGAATCACGGACACCCTCTCTGGGCAGGAAATGCCCAGGAAATACGCTGGGTCCGATCCGGCCAGTTGTCCCGACAGAACCATGTCTCTTCATAGCATATAAATGGATGGGAATACTCTAGCTGCCCAGCGAATGGAGGAGTAGATACTATGTGTGTGGTCACATAAAGGCAAGTAGACCTCTTAAAATGGACCTCTTAAGAAAAAAAGCAGCAGAGCAGGAATTAGCAGGTTTGCTACTAGAGGCTAAAACGCATGCAAAGCTATGGAACGTTGGTGAAGGGTTTGTTTTGTTTAAAAAAAAAAAAAAGTGCTTACTGTTGCCACTACACACACATGAAGTGGGAACCATCAGCCAGCAGGGGGGGTGGCGGAGGAGATGGAGATGTTGGGGACTGAGGTGGAGAGGACAGGCTTTTCGCTGCAAACAGCCCAACACACAGAGATAAACAAGCATGTCAGTAATTATCCTTCTCACTTCAGATATGGGCTAAAAACAAGTAATTATGGTAGGAGACGGGAGGCTGTTGGTTCGAGTCCCAGATTGAAAAAGCAGAATCAGATAGTCTTTGGAGCAATTACAGGTTAAGGGCTATGATAAAGGGCTCAACATGAAATCACTCTGCTGACCCTGGGTTTAGAACCGGCCACCTTCCGATTGCAGGTACAGCACCGTAACCTGTGGAGCCCCACACTGCCCTCCACATTTAACATTTGTCTTCAACTTATTCCAGTAATAGTGTAAAAGCTCCCTGAGGCTGAGGGCCATGGCTCCATAACCCTGGTTTGACAGGACGGATAACAGAGCAGAACAATCACAGCATCGCTAAAGACGAAAGCCGGCCCACATTTCCGATGCAGCAGGGCTAAAGACCGTAGCTGATGGCGTGGGGGGACGCCCTCACAGGTGGAAATTAGCACTGGACAGCGCAGAAGGATGAGCACATGGCACAAGGCAAGATGAGCTATTCTGGGCTGGCAAGGCAGGGGCCTTCTTCAGTTAGTAAGTTTACATGCACAGCTAAGTTGACTTACGGTTATAGCTACGCCATTTCATTGGCCTGCTGTCCTTGGCCCAGTATACATGTACGGGAGGGGAATCAATTTATTGACCGAAGTATGACTCCGCTACAGTAGATGGTGATATGGCTTCTTTCAGCTTGTTAGTACAGTGGTACCTTAGTTCTCAAACTCATTATAACTCGAATTTCGAGTTGAAACAACCAGTTTGAAAAAAAATTACCTAGAGCTCGATCTGAATCTTAGAAGTTAAACCGTAAACACCGAAATGAGTCACGCGGCATGTCTCTCAGCGGAAACAAAGGGTAAAGCTTCAGTCTCAGCCTCGCATTAGTTGTGATAGCACCATGCATGTTTACACTAACTGAATACATATATTTAGAGAGTAAAAATACATTTAGACAATGACAGACAGTTGCAGTAGTTATTATATAATAAAATACATTTAAAAATATAGATTTCTTATTCATTATTTTAATATTAATAAACCATTAATACGTTTAATTATAATAATATTGTTGTGCTGAGTGGGGACAGAATGGAAACAAAGGCGCAGACGTCAGGGTATCGGGGAATACGGGGTTTACTTACAGGTAAGGCAGGCAAAACGCAGACGGACAATACAATGACCGGACTGGGGAAACAAACTGAAACGCGGACAAAATGCAGAGGACTAATGACAACAACCAGAAACAGCTGATTACACAGAGATTCCACACAGGGTTAATGAGAGGGCGTGGCACAGGGAAGGAGCAGGAGGGGCAGGACATATTTATTTTCTTACTTTACAAATTACTCTTCTGATAAATGTGCTTAGATGTGTTTAGTATAGTATAGGCTCTTCTTGTTTTATCCGGTTCATTTTGTGTTTAAATGCTAAAAAAAAATTAAAAAAAAACAAAACATATTTAGGTGTAATTTTTTCGGGCCGGGAACCAATTAATTGGTTTTTCATTATTTTTTATGCGGAAATTCGATCACAACTCAAAATTTTCAGGATTCGATCCGCAGTTCTGAACGGATTAAATTTGAGTTCTGAGGTACCACTGTATTGGGATTTTTCCGGTTGGCCTATTACGCCACAGACAGAAAAAAATAAATAGATGAATAACGGATGCATGGACAAATTGTAATTTAGTAGAATATACTACAACATATTAATATACTATGATATGCTACATAATCTTGAAAAGGAATAATTATTTAAATTGAAAAAATGCTATGCTTTTTTTCCCTATTTAGTGAGACTTAATCTCATACCAAGGACTTAAAAATTGTACCAAACTGAAGGTAAAAAGAAGCTTGATCTTAATCTAGCTGGCTAGTGATGTAAGAATCGGATGTGCATAACATGCGATGTTGGTATTAATACTGCACGTTATCCAGTCCTACTGCAGCCTCTCATTCAGTACAAAATACTCGCCTTGCGCTGTAATGTCATTTGACTCTGGTACCAATTTTTACAGCAGTAGAAAACCAACAACTTGAAGTACCATCCTTTTGGTACCTTTCTGAAGTACCAAAAGTACAGTACCTGTTGTGGTGGAAAAGTGCTCTTTAGTTGAGCGGTGATTTGCACAGCTTTACAGTGCTGTACATCTTGAACATGCTCTGCTATGCTCCAAGCTTCTTCTGCTATTTCTGGGTCAAAACCCGAGGGGGAAACTGTGGAGCACAGGCAGAGCATCTAGCTCCGATTGAAGGTATGCATACAGGAGTAAATCGACTCCCAATAGCGTTATCTGGGTGTCTTAGTCAGACTGAGAGAAATTCGATTTAGTACGATTTCAGACTAACATGTTGACGTGTACTTTAGCAGTCCGCTTTTAGTCGGATTAACACAATAATTTGGTATTCTTAGTGTGCATGTAAACGTACTGACTTACCATGGTAAGGGGGACAAACACAAGGATAAACGGACCCACGCTCATGGACGTTTTACAAACCACTGGGCGGAGGTGGGTGAGGCTGGGGTGCAGTGAGCCATAAGATTTGGGGAATTATTTTAGCCTTTATTTGATTTTTTTTTAGCAAGGACTGTTCAAGAACACCAAGTTGAAAGGATTTATTTGTATAAAAAAGGAAATTAAAAATCTTTGAAAAGTAATGAATTTCAGGCTGGTTAACAATGCATTCAAAATGGGGATTATGGCTTTTGGAGAGAGTTAAATCTTACCAAATCTTCCAGAGACAGTAAAAATGTGTTTTGGACCTGATGGGTTTCAGAAATGCATTGGAGGGTGACTGGGTACAGTTTCATCCTGACTAAGACTCCATCCTGCAATGTAACTATCACACTTTTCAAGCTGGAACATTTAACTACATGGTATATGTTTGAAACCCAAATACTTATCTATAGACTATAAAATTATATCTACACTGAACAAAAATATAAACGCAACACTCTTGTTTTTGCTCCCATTTTTCATGAGCTGAACTCAAACATCGGAAA
>JABFEB020000001.1:2196136-2209635 GCA_019775895.2 Stomatorhinus ivindoensis
GTTAACCCTTCGGCGAGCTACTTGGAGAGGGGTTGCGAGCTACTGGTAGCTCGCGAGCGACGTGTTGGAGACCCCTGGTCTAGACAGTATGACAGCAGAAAGCGGCAGTAACATTTGCCGACCAGCACTAAAAGGCAGCCTGTGGCTCCGTAAACTAAAGCCCCGACGGCTGTGATCAGAAGGTTGCTGGTTCAAACCCAGCCTCGGCACGTCTGCATGTCCTTCAGCAAGGCCCTTAACCCCCAGCTCCCTGGGCACCACATCAGGTGGCTGCCCTTCATGGCCGGCATGCTCTCACCTACAGAGAGCAAGTTGGGGTGATCAATGAAGTATCAATTATTATTATTAGAGAGCGACTGTGAAATTTGCTAGCAGAGAGATGGAAGTAAGACTTCTTGCTAGGTGCTGAATGGTGGAGCGACAGACTTCCTGCGTGTCAGGAAACTGCTGTCAGTTAGTGGGAGACTGGGAACTGCAGGACAGGCGAGATATCCCGCTGTGTGCGAGCACGTAGTTATGCGGACACGTCGTACCTCTGGCCCCGTCTCGGTGTCCTCAGGCCTCCCGACTTCCCTGAGCCGTACCGTCTCCTCCGCTGGAGGCTCCTGCTCCTTATTCAGCTGCTGCTCCTGCAAAGAAGCCTCCAGCTCCAGGGTGTCTCTGCACAGCAACTCGTCCTTCTTACGGCTCTGGCAGAGTGACAAAACGGTCAGTGACGAGCAAAACCACTCATATTTATTCATTACGCATAAAATGAAAAATGCAAAGATGATAAACTGTACATTTGGAGAAAGCAGAGTCAGCCAGTCCCTGAAGCGACTGGGGGTTAAGGGCCCTGCTCAAGGGCCCAACTGTAACATCATGGTGCCGACCCTGGGATCTGAACCAGTGCTGACCTTCAAATCAAGTACAGCGTCCTACCCTAAGCCACACAATACTGCTAATGAGCCCCTTTAACTACTGACAGTAGCTACACAATTTCTGCTTACTCACAGCATTGGACTGATGGTAAACAGCTATGAAACACTTTGCAATGAACTGGAACTGCTCTGAATACAGTGCTGCAAGGAGCCGGAACCACTCCCGATACGGTGCTGCAAGGATCAGGAACCACTCCTGATACGGTGCTGCAAGGATCAGGAACCACTCCTGATACGGTGCTGCAAGGATCGGGAACCGCTCCCGATATGGTGCTGCAAGGAGCCAGAACCACTCCCGATACAGTGCCTTAAAAACTGAGCTGTCCTGACCCCTGAGCGGCTATAAGCACAGAGGCACCAAAACCAGGACATAAACATCGCTTGCTGTGCACGGCAGACAGCCGGGGTGAAAACTTCCATCCTCTGCGTAATTAAATTATCCAGACGCTCAGCACGCGTGTTCCTGCCAATCAGCAGCGAGACAGCATAGCCGAAGCCGCCTTCCGCATTCGTGATGAGGCGCCGGACTGGACAGCCGAGGGCGCACAGAGGCATCTTAGAGGGCTGAAGGTCGCCCAGGGCAGCCCTATCATATTGCCAAGATTTTTACAACTCATTACTCTATTCCGTTTTCAGAGGCCTTGTCATTTTTTATTGTTGTGTTGCAGTTTTATCCATCCATCAATTCTGGTCACTGAGGCCCCTGACGTCCTTCCCATGCTGCACAGGATACATGCCCCCCCGTCACAGTCTGCCATCTGGGGGCAGTACCTGCAAGATGATGGGAAGTGTGTGGCAGGAGGCAGAGTCCTCTTGACCCACCACGCCCTTCTTCTTGTCCCTGAGCAGGGCCTGCTGGTGCCTCCGGATCCGCTCCAGCTGCTCCTCCAGGCTCATGCGAGGCCGCGTGCACTCCAACCCCCCTGGCTGCTCCACAGCACTCTGGGGGCGATCCTGCTGCAGGTGGGAGGGGAAAGGGCGGAGCTCATCATTGGCTGAGAACTGACACGCCCACACTCTGGACTGCCCTGAGCGTGGACATGTAGAAGGGGCTGATGCTGGAACATTCCACACCGCCTGCTCGCCCTGTTAGAAATATTATTTAATTGTGTTAAATCAGTTGTCAAGGAACCACAGAAAGCAGAATTAAGGCAGCAGAGGGGCCAGCAGGCGGCAGCACACAGTTAGCCAGCATGACCAGTAGAGGGCAGCCTTACTGTTTTGGAGTCAGGCTTCTTGCTCTTCCTCAGGGTGACGTAGGAGGCGATGGTGGCCGATTCAGGCATGGGGGACACTATGCCGACAGGGTAGGGGATTCCTGAGAGAGGCGACAGGTGATCACCAGGGCCGTTATAGCCAAGGCTCCCTGTGTGCGGGCCCCCAGGGGCCTCACCTTTGGGGTTGGCCGACTCCGCTTCCGCCACCTGCTCGGCCTTCTCCTCCCCGTTGGTCTCGTCCACCTCGGCCACCGTGGTCAGCTCCGGCTCGCTCTTGTATAGCCTGTAGTCTGGACCCTGATGGGCAGGAAGCTGACTGAGCACAGATGGACACCCCCTACAGGGTGGCAAAAGCGGCGGTGCGTACAGCGGCGGGGCCACAGGGACACTGGCCCCAGCCGATTGGTCTCCAAAGTGCCCCCTTGTTCTGTCACTCACCGATTCCAAACATAATTCTGCCTAATAAGGCTGGACCCGTGTGCGATTTATGGCTGGGCGAGAGACTCTGAGACCTAGTTAAGATAATGAAGTATCACGTCTGCTTCAAAACACGGGGAGACAGACTGAATCCGAGCAAAAGAACAACACAGATCTCATCGTTGGTTCAATATAGTGATTTTGCAAACATTCACAGCCACTTAATTACGGTCACGGCCTTTGCATCCACTTGGTATAGATGGGAAAATGGTCAGGGGGAGAAATGGAAGAAAAATGGAAGGATAAACGAGGACGTGGTGGAATCATGAGCTCAGAGGAGGCTTGGAGATCATGTGAGCCATCTCGGTCAGGGGTGGCGGGGGGGTCACATGACGAGGCAGCAGTGAGAGAGGGGGGCTGAGGGGAGGAGATGGATGCCGTCGGGCAGTGGGGGGGTCAGCGTGAGCGCTTACGCCATGCGCCCCGTTCCTCTGGCCTGCCTTGCGCTCCTCCGGCCGGTGCAGAGGCTGTCGTGTCACGTGTAGCTGTTCGCCGCCCGGGCTGGGGGGGGGCGGCGGCACCGCACACGGCCGCTCGTCGATGTCATAGGACTGGGGGAGGGGCGGCCGCGGCGGCACGCCATCCTCTTCCTAAAGGCGACAGAGAGGTTCGGTGTAACGGCTCCCCCTGCCTGATGAGGCCGCCACTGCGCCCTGGCAATACGGCCGCCTGAAGCGATCCAGGAAGCCGCTCGCGTCGAGATCTCAGGGGTCCTCACGTTAGTGACACGTTTGAGGGGGGGCCGGGTGCGTTACGCGATGGCTGATCCAGTCTCTCCTCCTGCCTGTTATGCCCCCCGTGACTCGTGTGTGTGAGAATGTACCACAACACTATTTTACCGGCAGAACCAAATCATTTCTCAGCATCGATCATCACTCAGAGACTCACCTCGCTCTTATATTTACTGGAGACAGGTTTCGAACCCAGGGCACCTAAAATGAAAAAGGATGCTCTTGAATATGAATCAACTGAATTATTACACCAGAAAAGCATAGTAAAAAGTTTACAGAATTTTATAAAAAGGTGTACTGAATGAACGCATTCCTGATTAGACTATTACATTAATAAATACATAAGGCTGTTCGAAAGGCCACCAGAATTTGGAGCTGTCTGGGTAATTAATATATTAAAATTAATTTACGCAAACTGCCAATTTGTAAGAGTAACACGGTGGACAGCTAAGTAAATCGGGAAAAATATCAGCATTTTGTGCCTCTGCACAGGTGTGGGGTAACATTCAGCCAACCTTAAGATTCTGTGCTTTAAAACACTGGACAGATGCAGTGTTTGGCTACTGTGGCGAAGCTGAAGATGACGCATCACTGACTCGGAGACAGAGAAGCGGTATCGGGGGACACTGAGCAGGAGCCACGGTGACGGAGGCTGCGGATCATGCCGCGTGACGATGACATGATGCCTGTGCGGAGCTTTGGAGGTGCAGGAACGTGCTGTCCGTGATGCAGGACGTGAGGGAACGGGCAACAAAACGTCAATGCCGGACTACAGTCGTCAACCCAAAGCCTGAGCCGGCAGGGCCGTAAGCTAGAGTTTGTGAGGAACTTCACAAAGGCGGTCACTGTGGTGAGATTGCAGTGCATGACCCCTTCTTACATCTAACACTGCATCTTTGCGAAGCAGCAGAAAGATCACACAAGGTGGTCTACTGAGTGGTGGGGAACAGCCTGATGATTCACTGAGCCACAATATCCTATTATAACAGATGGACAAGCAAGTTCTCCCTGCTGGGAAAAGCAAAGCTCGCTCTTTCAGAGTGTGGACTGCATTGTTCCAGCATGATCTAGGCTCACATGGCGTTTTTTGAAGGCAAAGTAATTGGCAATAGGTATGAAGCTATCTTGAGTGATTCATCAATGACTAAAGCTACATTTACATTTATTTACCAGAAGTTTTTTTCAAAGCTACACAGAGCTTGGGGGCAGAGAAGAGGGAGAGTCGGCGTTCCGGGCCCAGCAGTCAGGTGATTAGAGTGCCAGTCATGGGATGTGAACCCATGAACTTCCGGGGCACAGACTCCAAACCCAAAGTTACAAGCCCCCCCACACAGAACAGAATCTCTAACCATGCGTCATCACAGAGCAGATCAATGAGCATTGAGTACAACGTGCTAGGACCATCTCAGTCACCTGACCTCAATCCTACACACACAGCTGCCTGAGAGGCGGAGTCTGAGACTGCCCTCAGCAACAGGATACCTACCAATCATGTTTTTGTAGAAGAATGCAGCCACTTCCTTCCCTTTCATAGCTACATCCAGGAATACTGCAGCTGGAAATGCTGTTATTGTATCCGTATTAAAACATCATATGTTCATCTTAATTTAAGGAGCTAAGGAAAGATAAAGTGCCATCTCTCACGTCTCCCCTTACCTGTAGATGGCTGTAGATCACAGCATATAGATCCAATCCACACTGTAAGGAACTCCTAAGTCTGCAATTACATCAGGCTAAACTGCTTCACCAAGGCCAAACACTAAGTGCGTATTTTATCGAAATATGGCCGAAATCGAGTCCCAGACTCTCTTATCTTGGCATTAAAGAAAACAAGCTCATTGATGTACCCAAGACTCACACGGGACCCATTTTCTCAGTTTCAGTGTCAGCGTGGTGATTGTGTTTCGCCTTTTTGGGACAGGAGAGGTGACTGAGCAGAGCGTGTGTGTTTATGCACACAGGGTGCAGCTGCAGCCGACACACACCTGTGCTGTCCACAGTCCTCTGAGGTTTGCTCTTGCTCAAGGCCTCCATCACATCCTGGATCCTCCACAGCTCCTTCTGGATCTGGCCATGCTGCTGGCTGGGGGTGTCTGTCTGTGAGTATACACACACACACACACACACACACACACACACACACACACACACACACACACAGACACACACACAGACACACACACACAGACCAAGGTCACTCTCTAACACACAATGACTCAAATTATTCCTTAGCAAAGTGCTCTGAAAAAGCAATATGCCTTAAAATAAACAGTTAAGTGGCTTTTATTTTCTTTTCCATGAAGTCCAGAGCAGTAGGAGTAGAAGCGAAAACACCTCTGTGATCTCATGGCTGCACTGCAATTTACTCTACAGGCTAGAAACTACTTCGGGCCCCTGATCCGATCCACTGAATATTCATATCTGCTGATTCAGAATCCCGAGCAGATCTTTAAATAAATATGCAAATATACTGTACATACACATACAGTAGGCCTCGGTGAATTCCACGTCTGAGTAAGCCAGGCCATTTCGCAATATTTTCCCTTACGATGTTTCAGTAAGTGCCTGATTAGATTCGCTATATTAAATGACCGTCTGTCACAACCTCCTCTTGGAATTATGGCATTGCAAACATCTCAGGTAGCTGTCGGGCTACTTTGAGTTGCCAATTTAAAGAGTTTCCACATGACTGACATCCCAATAGTTTGTAGTTTCAAGATACGTGCCTGAGGCTTACTGCAGCATGTGGCGGAACCTGACATGAATTAGATGGACTAGAGAAATTAAATGGATCAGGGTTTGGTAGCCAATACCATCAAAAAAAAAAGCCTGGCTCAGACCTGACTGCAAATTTTATTGGCCCAGAACATTACTGTTTGAAATCATATAGGATGCAAATACAGACTCTTTGCAAATGCTCTCTAAATTCCCTGTTCTCTGGGGCCGCCCAAATCTCCAGGGCTCTGTGATCTGCACTATAATGCTGGCAGCCAATATCTGATTAGTATTCTGCAGACCTCAGAGCTCTGTTCCCTTCATTCTGGTTTCCCCTCGCACCCATGTGGGTCCGCAGACTCTCCGCAAAGCCACGCTCCCTTAACTCCCAGAGTAACCCCTGCTGAGTTGACCTTCACTCTCTTAACCTGTTAATTAATTTTACGCGCCTGGAAGCACTTTTAATCCAGCCAGCCCGAACCACACCACGGTCGCCGTCTCAAACTGCTGGAAGATGCAGGAAGAGAGTTTTGAGACCAAACTTTTCCCTCTTTTAATTATCAACTCTTGTGAAGAGAAAAATCCCCAAGAAACAGAATAGAGGGAGGGAGTGACTGACTCATTCAGGTGTGAAGGCAGCAGTGGCGGTTTAAATCTGCCTCTCTGAGAAGTGCATTACTGCAACTGAGTATCCTGACTGAGGATAGTGCTGATGCACTCCTCTGGGGTCTCGGGGATAACTGCCCGCATCGTTTGTGAGACTGGACCCTTCTGAAGGACACAGAGCGCTTCGGTGCTCTCGTAGCCTATGGAACCCAAACTCCAGCTAATGGGCTGCATGAGGAACACCATGGAGGTTCTTCCTCACAGAAAATGCTTCTACCTAAGGTCTTCTCTTACAATGGTCGCCAGTCACTGGGATTTTAACATCCCACTTTCTCTTTTGATTCTAATTCATATAACGCATTATCAAATATCCATGACACGTTCTCAAGTGTCATGCGACGCCACACTTATAATGATACACATAAGCGGCCGGTCACCATTTGTAAAGGGAGCATTCAGCTGAAATCAGCACCGAAATCCCAAGTGCTTTTTGTAGCCACTTCTACAGCAAAATGCTTCCACTCCTGGGATTCATAAGCAGCTACAGTGAAAGTGAAGAGACCTGTAATGTTCTCGCTTCCATTGCTACTCAGACTCCATGGGGGGGGGGGGGACCTCTGATCATGCCAGAATGTTCCAGCAGTGAGGGGGTGGAGTACCTGCAGGCCCCCCAGGGCCTCCAGCTGCTCCGTCAGGCGACTCTTGGAGAGCGAGACGTCCACCTCCAGCCGGTCATACTCTCTCCACGAGCGTTCCAGCTCCTGAAGGGCAGCACCACGTCTAGTGAGCCACTGTTCCCAACTAACAGCGTCTGATAACGACACCGGGATGCCGGTTCTCCTGCAATGCGCTGGGTCTCACTTAACCCGGAGGTATAAATAAAATGACTTTTGGTTATGCCCTGTTTGCACCCTGATACTGTGGTCACGTGACATGGCATTTATTTGGTGATGCTTCTTCAGTAGCTAATCAGATACTAACAGAATACTTGTGCACTACTCATAAACCATTGGAAGAAATAAAACGTACCAATATATCTGTAAAAATATGCTTTAGCATCAGTATGTGTCATGTTTGGGATGAATAAAACATACTGCTTGTCCTGCCTGGTATCGGAAATCGTGGGATGGAGGAAAATGAAAACTGTGGCTGTGGTTTGACTAAAGGCTGGGTCATACTTCTCTGTGTGCGTTCCAGCGGACGTCATTGTGGGCCTTTGCGGACGAACGCCTGCTGCACTCCAAATTTGGGTCTGCACAGCGATGTATGTGCGGCTCTGAACACACTGTGCATGGTCGACTTGCTAACGTCCACATTAAATACCAACATGGATGCTTCTAACAAGCCTTGCGGCAATTTGCAAATTCTACGGACTATTTGCAAGGTAATAAATACATAAAAAGCTAAAGCTCTCTGAAACTGACACGAACCTCACTGCTGTGGTGTGTGTGCAGGTAATATTAGAATAATAATTAATATTATTATTAATAATGGTGTATGCCAGGAGTGTGCGGGGTGTGGAGTGAGCGGAGTGCGGTATGTGGCAGATGTGTGTGGAAAGCGTGGCGTGGCATATGCCCGGTGTGAGCAGGGCGGGGTGCGGCATGGGCGGGGGTCACTCACGGCGGTGACGCGTGACAGCTCTCTGCAGGTGCTGAGCAGGCCGCTCTGTAGGACGTCTCGCTGCTGCACCACACTCTGCACCGCAGCCGTGTTCTCTGCACTCATCTCGATCTCCTGGCTGGCGGACAGCAGCGCCGTCTCCAGGGTGTGCTGAGGACAACACAGAGGCCCCACCCTGTCAGGTGGCTCCAAGAGCACTCAGCTAGGCTGCTGTGAGTCTACACCGGGGCACTGATGCAGAAATTTTGACTAATACTGATATCCGATATTTTTATCTCATATCCCCGATATGACACCCTGAGCTCCACAAATATGTAGTGAGACTGACGTGCAAGACGTTGCCTGTGTTATGTGTCGCTTCACACATTCATGGGATCTTTAGAGGAAGTGAAACATCAGTGAAGTAGAGCCGACTTGGGAGTCTGTAGTGAGGGTCTATGCGGGGAAGGAGTCGACTAAAACCTTCATTTCCTCTGCACAGAAAATGACTATTCGCCCAGTGCAATCATCACCATTTAGTAGTTATGTCTTTAGCTCTTCAGCTGTTAACATTTAATATTCTAAATCTAATTCTAAGTCTAAATATCAGCTGGCATTGTAGATCAAGACACACTTACACACGTTTGTACTCGTATCTTTGTGGGGACTCTCCATTCATTTCTATAGGAAATTCCCTTATAACAGCAATGATAACCTTAACTCCTACCCAGCCCTAACCTTAACCATAAGTAACCAAACAGAAAATGAGACTTTTGGAATTTTTACTTTTTTGATTGCATTCACAGATCAGGTTTTTATCACATTGTGAGGGCCATTTGGTGCCCACAATGAAATATGAACATAATCCACACACACACACTCACACAAACACACAGAATGGAGAATTTATACGTAGACCTGATGTTATGTAGACCTGATCCAAAAGGAGCAGGTCCGCATACAAATAAGCGCATGGCAGCGACTGCTGCTAACAGCAGGGGGCAGACGGGTACCTTCTCCCTGTGAAGCTGCCGCAGCTTCTCCTCCTGGGTCCTCAGCACCTTGTCCTGCTCACACAGTCTGCTCAACTTTGCCTGGAAGCAGAGAGGTCAGAGGTCGGGGGGGGGGGGGGAAGCACAGCAGGTTTTATGGATCATAATTCACTGATGAAAATGCATACAGACAAAGAATCATACACCACCAGGAAGTCAGGAGACACCTTCTCGGTTTTTTACTTCATAATTTATTCTACGATTATAATCATGTGTAGATAACAGCAGCATACCAGATCAGATCCCAGATCAGATCCCTGACTGCAAGCAAATATATTATTGCAGTGACTCAGGCCAAGACAGCCATGTTCAGGAGAGCAGATTGATGATGATAACAATAATAATAATAATAATGACAATAATAATGACAATTTTTTGATCCTCATGGGGAAATTCACTTCCTGCCTGCCCCATTCTGCTCTCCATCACACACATGTAGGTGTGAGGGAGCTTGGCAGTGGAGGGCAGCCACTGGCGGTGCCCATGGCGTTGGGAGTAAAGGCCTTTCTCCAGGGGCCACGGACATGTGGCTACTCTGCCGAGCCCGGGGCTCGAACCAGCGACCTTCTGACCACAGGCACAGAGGCTTAGGATGCCTGTCCTGCATGCGTCCCGCGGCTCTGAGCAGCTTGGTGAATACCTCAGCTCCCGACGCATGGGATTCGCGAGTTGAGCATCAAGAATCAAGCCGAACTGGGAGATAAGCGCCGCGTTCACTGGCTTTGACAGAGGAGGAGTGCTGGGACGAGCTGGGCCTCCTAAAAAATTAGTACATGAAAGCAGTGCCGCTTTTAAAAGATTCATTTTCTTTTCTTCTTTGAAGGGGTTTAATTGCTTGGAACAGCTTATTAAAACTGCGAAAGGGGAGCGAAGCTGGAAGTGTTTTCTCATCTCCTATTACTCTCCCAATTAACTTTAAATGTCAACAGCGCTGCTCCATCATTAAGGAGCCGACCGCACGCCAGAGCCGGCCACTTCAATAATGGGCTGCTCTGGCTTGTCCTTAGCATGTCAACGCACTCTGTGGGGAAAGAATGGCAAACCAGATAAGGGGTTACCCTCCAGAGCCAGATACTCTGCGGCCAGGACATTCTGTCTGTTTTTACAAACTGCCTTCTCCAGCGGCATTAAAGGAATCCCATCCGACTGCTGCCGATCGTCACTGCAGGCTTTTTCCTATAAGATTTCCAGACACCCCATAATACACAAGATGTCTGTACTACTTTCTTCCTTTAAATTCAGGAACGGATACTGAACAATCCAGATCACACTATGAAATACTGATTCTGGCTTTGAACAACTTACATCAACATCGAGTTCCTCGGATCTGTAAATAAAAGCGTTTTCTCTGTAGGCCTCCGGGTTCATCTGCGGAAACACAAAGCCAGTTAGAGATTTTCACACCCACTAAGGGAAAATAGGGGTCTTTCACAAGCCATACTTAATCTCCATGTATGAATTTGTACATTTTTCACTTAAATTGGGTCCCAATTTCCCACAGTTCTGGGTTAGATGGCATTTTTCTGCATAATTTAGCCTGAACTGCCATGTGAGCTTAATGGTGTAGTAGGCAGCGTTTAGCGGAGCCCCGAATGATTATAGCAGGTTATTGATTAGAGACCTTTCCTGCGGTAACCAACGGCTGTTGTCCTGGGCCGACTCAGGCCAAGGCTCACCTACACAGCACTAATGAGGGGGCCGCAGGCCCGAGGGGTGGGGGGGCACTGTAACGGCGTATCGCAAACAGCTTTAGGGGCAGACGGGGCTCAAGATATCAAAGCTGTGTCTACGACCGGGACCAATATAACATGTAACAGGGGGTGAGACAGTCATAAGAGTCCAATTCGATTTACAGGGGTCAAGAAGACTAAAACGCCAATTTATACCTTTAGCTACAAATGAGAGATAGACAGAGCCAATCAACACACATAACCCAGGTCACCTGACTCTCCCCCTGAAATTGCCCCATCCCCTCCTTTTGACGATCACCATCATTACACCAATTAGCTGGAGTGTAAAACTAAAGTACATAAAAATGGAGCGAAAATCTCCATTACTGGCAATTAGGGAAAGATTAATTACTCAGCACTCTGAGTCCATAGTGGTTAACGGCGCATTTGTCCACTTCGAGTCCTTAGACCCCAGAGCTGGAAGATTCATAAACCAAATGTTTTTGATAGTGGGAGTATTTCCAAATCATTTAATAATTCGAGTTAAAAGGGCAAAAGTTTGGCTAAATATCTAAAAGATGTCTTCCTCCCAGCGAACCTGCAGCAGTTCTGAGGGTACACATAATTTTTAAATCTACACTTCCTGGCAGGGACATCCCTCCCCCTGTAGCTCTTCTGTGCCCTTCAGTGCCAAAAAGACCCCCGATTCCCCCCCCATCTCATTTATATTGCTTAACCAGCGATAACAGAATCTGAGTTTTTCTTCTCAGGAAACTGTTGTCTTCATCAAAAACATTCCGGCGAAACTCTGCGATGACATCATAAATATATGAATCCGGAATAGTCAGAAGTGTGTACACACACACACACACACACACACACACACACAAACACACACACAGATGCCCGCAGACATTATTAACAGCATAATACATTTGCACAGCACAATGCGCATCAACATGCTGAAGGGGCATGTCGTTGGCGTTCTGCTGAGCATGCAGATGTAGTCTGGTGGGGGGGGGGGGGGGGGGTTGGTTTTGTGGTGCTCGGGTGTGTTTGTTGGAGATGGAGGTACGTCTGGTGCTGTGTCACATGTCACAGAGGCGAGCATCAACCCTATTTAAACCACAAGCAGAAAAGAAGCAGAGTTTGTGGCCCCCTCATTGGCCATCACTCACAGTGGAGAAAGAGTGCGGCCAGGGCCAATGAGTTGCCATTTCACAGAAATACCCACTTCCAATTGGTGGAAATCTACTGGCTGTGATCTCACCTCTCCCTTGGTGTGAAAGGGCCCCGACAGCAAAGAACAGCACAGAAATGAAGCTTCCTGTCCTGTTAATGCCACCTTTTTGCAAGTCCGTGGCCACAATCACTGGAATCGTGGCATCGCTCTTTCCACTGGCCTCTCATCCTTCATTCAGGCCTTTTAGTGAAATCATTACTGCAGACTTTTCACCATCTCAGTGGCTAAGGCAGACAGGGGGAGCTGCTCTGTGCTTCAGCGATGGTTTTGGATAGTGTATCAGCGGCATTTAAAGGGCAGGGGAAACATTATTGGCCAGACAGGGCCCTACATCTGGGGTTTGTTATGAAGTACAGCGAGCCGCCCGGTCATTAGTCTCCCATCAGGGGGGCTGGCCGGCCAGCTGCCTGACAGGACAGTGAGGACCTGCTTCAGAATGGACGGGGGCACCGCCTTCTCGACACTGCTCATTTATCCCACTCGTTTCCTTTTCATTATTTATGTTTGACGATAATTTCACAGCTCTGGGGGGCGGGTGGTGGGAGATACCCACATAATTACAGCCCACCTGCCCCACCCGGTAATGGCCTTCGGCAGCTTGACTAATGAAATCTGCCACGGCGTCTGCCCCATTACAGGCCGGATGTGACATCACAGCCGTGGCTGGCTGCCAGGTTGTACATCAAGTAGCTGTACATCTAACGCCCACTTCAGGGGGTCTCTAAAGGTACAGGATTGCTTGCCAGCCATGTATCATTTCACCACTCCATCCATCCATCCATCCATCCATCCATCCCACCTTTCCTCTACAGGCTTGTGCCAATAACACGTAATCTGCATAGGAAACCAGACACAATCCCATAATTCCTATTTAATGCAATTTACTTATGCCTACTGACAGGTGACCTCTTGAGGCGTGACCATCACAGCTGCGACGCTGATCCTCACTCATGTGAGCGTGATGCAGCCTTTAAAAGCTACAGCGCCCCCCAGTGACCACACGATGGCAAGCCCAATCGGCGAAGTGGAGCTGGAGCGTGCAGCACAGAGAGCAAGCCATGCCCACGCGAACACAACCTCCTCCGCCAAGAAGCCGTGGAATGGGATGTGCTCCGACAAACATCATACAGGAGGTAGAATGCCATGGTAACGGCTGGTGGACTGAACCACTGATATAACAGGGAGGGGGGTTCTGAGTTTCATGACAAGGATGGGGAAGCGGGGGGGGGGGGGGGGGTCACTTGCCAGGCCCTTACGTGTTGGTGT
>JABFEB020000001.1:2220883-2233841 GCA_019775895.2 Stomatorhinus ivindoensis
GAACTTAATTTCCCGGAGGAACCTTCCCGAGGGATTAATAAAGTACCATCTAATCTAATCTAATCTAATCTAATCTATCACACAGGCGAGACAGTCATCCAGTACTCCCTGAGTCTGACCCCATTCACTATTACACAAGCGGGACAGTCATCCAGTACTCCCTGGGTCTGACCCCATTCGCTATCACACACACGGGACAGTCATCAAGTACTCCCTGAGTCTGACCCCATTCGCTATCACACACACAGGACAGTCATCAAATACTCCCTGGGTCTGACCCCATTCACTATTACACAAGCGGGACAATCATCTGGTACTCCCTGAGTCTGACCCCATTCGCTATCACACACACGGGACAGTCATCCGGTACTCCCTGAGTCTGACCCCATTCGCTATTACACAGACAAGACAGACATCCGGAACTCCCTGAGTCTGACCCCATTTGCTATCACACAGGCGGGACAGTCATCCAGTACTTCCTGAGTCTGACCCCATTTGCTATCACACAGGTGGGACAGTCATCCAGTACTCCTTGAGTTTGACCTCATTCGCTATCACACACACAGGACAGTCATCAAGCATTCCAAGCATCAAAGCTTGTCCTGTATCACACAAGCAAGACAGTCTCAGGCTTCCTGAAAGAGTGGGGCAACACAAGCCACTCATCCAACCTGAACAACCGCTTCCAAGCCAGGTTTGGACCCAACAGCAGACTGTAAACCCAGCAGAAAACCAGCTCTCTTCAGTAGCCTACACATGCACACACACACACACACACACACACACACATACATAAAGACACACACAAACAAAACATACATGACCGAGGGGGCACCCAAGACTGGAGACACAGAGAAATGGGTCACATATAGCAATCCGCGTCACTTAATGGAGTTCCCCGTCTGCGGTCACAGCAGCCGAACCAGAACCAGAACCTCAGGCATTACCTCATTGTCTTACCAGGGGCTACACACCCCACACTAAGTGAAGTGGCAGAAAAGTGCTGTAGTAGTGTTTTCTATGGGGTGTTGGGATACGTTGCTTGGGGACCAACAACAAGATGACTAAGTGTAAAGAGCCGAAATAGAGCTCCGCTGAAAATTACAGACCCCCCAACAAAGTGGGATTTAAAAAATCACTGTGGCGGATGTGGAATGTTTTGCACTTGTGCTTGTGTAAGTCAGGCAGTGCTGACAGATTCTGCAGCGTACTGGGGATTATTCCAGAAAGCGAGATGTCAAAGATGGCATGGCCGCCAGTATCCCTGGGGCGAACTCCTCAAGACTGACGTTTCCAGAACATTCTCCATGCTCTCTGCAAGCGTACAGTCCAGGGCCGGAGAAAGGCCAGCAGCCCCCCCAAAGGGAGAGGGAAGCACATACCTCCGGACCGGTTCTGTGTGCACCAGGGCAGCGTCCGTCATCACCTTCATCCATGACTCCATGTCTTTGGCCATGTCCGTGCAGAAGTAATAGGTCCGCATGTTGGGGTGCGTGGCCTGGGAGAAGAGAGCAGCCCTGTGGAACCGGGGGAAGTGCGGTGGACTCCGGTTAACACCCTCGCACACCAAGCCAGACCCCTTATGTTCACAACAGTCGCTGGTCTTATTACAGTTCTGACAGACCTACAGACAGACAAACGAGGCAAATTTCCAAAACTCACTCAGTCCATTTTTGTTGTTTTTGAAGCGAGGCCCCCAAAGGACTAAAGTCAGGGTTCCTCATCATATGCTACAAGGTCGGGAATTAAATCTCAAAATCTCACTCAGTTCTCCAATGAAGTTTCGTTAAATTTTCCACTCTCAATAAGTCCACCAAAACTTGAAACGTATCACATGGAATGAGTGAGTTTTGGAAAGTTGCTTGCCAGTTGGTTATGCAGTATAAGCCTTTGGGGCTGTTTTCCCTGTGGTGAATAACCCAACTGTAAAATATGTATGTACACACACAGGAACATACTCATGAACATACACACATATGCACGCACATGGAATGTTAAAAGGCTCAGGTATGTAGCCAAAATCTTTTCAAAAACCATTTTCACATGAATATATTCAAAAACTTATTCAGCCATGAAACAAGAAACAAAACAATCAAAAGTTATTCACAGAAAGCTGCGAGAAGCCAGAGCATCTATATTCATGAGTGTCTTGTGGTCTGTAAGACAGAGGCGAGATCCATCCTATCTGATTGGACTTACAATGACGGTGCGGCGATCGTCAGGCGATCAACGGGTCAAATACGGCCCGATTCGGCCTCGTGGAAGATGGATCCGAGCGTGGCGGGCGGGCGGGGATAGGGAGAGAGAAAACAAGTTGAATTCACGTTAGCAAATCCAAACTTGGCATGGCCGACGGGCAGAGCAACTCCAGCTTTCTGTAACACATAGTCCCTTGGCCACGGGTCAGTGATGGGGCACCATTGCTGCCGCTGACTGGATTATTCGTTGTGTTTATCTTTGTTTTTCCCAGCCGTGCAGACTGCTCTGCTGTCACCAATTACAGAGTGTGAATTATACCCGAAGGAGCTGCTCAAAGCTCCCCCTTACATTTCTACACCACACCACCCTTGGGGCTGTTAAGGAGGGCAGTGCATGCGCTGCGCCCCCCCCCCCCGAGTGGCCCGACCAAAAACACCCCATGCTGAACAAGGGAGAGGACCAGTGAGAGGGGGCTGACCTTGAAGGCGTACTTCCTGCTGATGTGGTCGTCCACAGACAGCATGGATATGTGGAAACTGGGCAGGAGGATGCTTCCCAGGATTCCCTCTTCCTTGTCATCTACAAGAAAACCGACACATATGGACACGCCATACACACCATAAACGGCACGACGACCTCAAGGCTGTGTGTGTAAACACTATGTTCAGGAGCAGTCAGTCACATTAATGCCTGTATCACTGTTCGTTTCATTGGGGGGGGGAGATCGCAGCCTTGGCTTTTTCTGACACCCATCTGTCTGTCACCCTCTAATTGGCAAAAACGGCAGCGCCACACAAACAGCAGAATATCTATTTTGACGTAATGGCTGATTCAGAAGGTTTACTCAGGAAGTATCTGAATCCTCAGCTTTCATAGGTGCCATCTGTGCCATCTCATAATGACAGAGACACACACAGTGAAAAACACAAACAGCAGCACAGCCCAGCACCTCCTACCAGCAGCCACAGGGGAACCGTCCACTTCCACACTCCCGGCCCAGCCGGCATGTTACTATGTGATAAACAGGAGCCATCCAGCTGAACGAGTCAGCTGGTGACGTGTGGCTGCCATTGAGATGCAGGGGCTCTGGCACCAGGTGCGAGTAGCTTGCTGGGAGTCGGGGCCCAGGGTGATCTGGCCACTCATTGGGTTTATCTCCAGGCTCTACCATGATTAATTCATCTGGTGAGAAATGGCAGGCGTCTCCGGACGAGCTCCAGCTTTATGGGGGCAGCTACTCCAGCTTTATGGGGGTGGGGGCGGCAACTCCAGTTTTATAGGAGTGGTGGTGATGGGGGTAGCTACTCCAGCTTTATAAGGGTGGTGATGATGCGGGCAGCTGCTCCAGCTTTATAGGGGTGGTGGTGTCTTCTCCAGCTTTATGGGGGTGGGGCGGCTTCTCCAGCCTTATGTAGGTGGCTACTCCAGCTTTATGGGGGTGGTGGTAGCTACTCTAGCTTTATGGGGGTAGTTACTCCAGCTTTATGGGGATGATTGTGGCTACTCCGGCTTTCCAGTACAGATTACCCAGAAGAGCTCACAACCCAACCATCAAGGCACAGAGCAAATCACACAAAGCCCCATCCACATGAGCTGATCAGTCACCAGCCTCACCATCAGAGACACAGGAGGCAACAAAGCCGGCAATCCCATAATAACCGAGGGGGCCCTGCTAGGGGTGCCTCCCAGAGAAGCGCAGGGGGCAGGATGCAGCAGGGGGCAGAGACCATTGCTTACGGCCATAACCAGATTCCTGAATATTCTCCATAAACCAGAGACACCTAACCGACGTGTAAGGAGGGGGAACCAGGGGGCGGAAGGAAAGAGATAAAGAGTTAGCAAATGAAAGATAGGAAAGTGAAATCAGGAACTATACAGTGAGAGGAAGCGAGTGATGAAGGGGACAGAGAGAGAGGGAAAATACAGCTGTCCTCATGATCCCTGGCAGAGGAAAGCTTCACCATCTTCTGGGTGGCCTTCAGCCTGAGATGGACGTAAGGCGCGGATTACTGAGACGCGGACCTGACTTAATGGCAGGAGTTATGGAAATGAAAGGCCAACAGCAGAAGGGGGCCCTGAGATGGACATTTCCCATCTCTCCCTCACGGCCAAGTGGCTGCAGGTCAGCTGCCTTCAATCCAAGAGTGATCTCAGAGGGCTTAAGAGGAAGAAATACAGGAGAACAACCCAAACTGAGCCCTGACTTTAGAAGTTTCCCGGTATTAAAGATTTACGTGATTTATTCCTTTTTGCTTCCAAACACAGACTTTCCTGGGTGAGGGACCTCCTGGGATGAGCTCTGGCCCGATGGGTCCCTGGAGCAGGACCATCGCAGGTCACGGTGCGGTTTGGACATGGATCTCCTAACGACATCCACCGACGGCTATATTTTCGTTACTTTACCATGCCTCATAATCGGGATGTGTTCTTCAACTGGAAAACGTAACTTGGGAGAAGGTGAAGAAAGACATAAACCCTGAAGAGCAGTTCACTCATTATACGTGAAAAGATGTGCGACCATATCAAGAATGAATCTTTATGGTCGAGGTGAAATTCCTAACTGCAATTTAGGTGGCAGCACCCTCTGCATTAACATAACACCATGTGACGTGGTCACATTAACGAACGTAAAGGCCAGACATACTGTATTCTCTGCTTCAGGCCTGGTTCTGAAAAGGTTAACTGGAGAGCTACAGTGACAGACTGTCAAAAGAGGTTCCACGCTGATGACAGTGATGTCGCTCTGCTGGCACTAATTATTTATTGGACAGAGCGAATAGGGCCCCAAGAATGGAATGATCATTAGATGATTCACATGGCTGAAAGGAAAGCATGGCGCCTCGCCCAGTGTCGCTTGGTGTGAGCGGCTGGGCAGAGCACAGGAACCCAAACAGAGCATCCAAAGATAAATATGAACATTCAGGTTACTTAGCATCTCCCAGCTGCACTCCCACTGACGGACGCTATGCTAACATACAGACTGTAATGGCTCATTTGCAAAGGCAGAGCAGAAACACTGTAGTCCTGTCACCAAGAATCACTTATTCATCGTTTTATTTATTTTGAAAGTGCTTTTATCCAAAGTGACAATTTTTTGTGAAGGTGGGGTCAGACAGACACTGAGGCAGCTGGGGTTAAGTACCTTGCTCAGGGGCTCACTGGTAAAACTACTATTCCAACCCTGGGATCCTGGGACCCTTCTGATCACGGGGGCAGCGCCCTCACCCGCTGAGCCGCACGCCGCCCCACAGGCTGTGTTTTCTGCCAGGAGAGGATGTGTGAATCTGGGCACGGCGGGGTGTGCGTGACCAAGGCTAACGGGCACCGTTTCACACCTCTGCAAAGCTGTGAACTGCAGCTACGCTCAAAGTGCACTTTAACGGAAAGACCCCCCTGGGAAAGCGAGGCTAATGGAAACAGCTAGGAAGTTTCGCACTTTGGCTGGGCATCGTTACAATTTAATTATCATAAAAGTCGTGAAAAAAGAAAAAACTGAAAGCTGTGCATGCAGCGACTGGCCCAGGAGGCTGTGGGCACGAGCACTCACCCCTGTAGTAAAACAGACACATGTCGGACAGCACGAACCATCGCTTCTTCCAGAGCTTCATCCCCGTGCTGTCCTGCGGTGGGGAACAACAGCAGATGTGGTCACTTCCCTGCTCTTCCCGCTTCCCCTCGCTCTGCTGCCTCTGGTCCCCTTCTATTCTGACTGCAGCGAATTGGCCTGGTTATCTGTGCCAAACCAGATATGCGGGGCTTTGTTCCCCCTGTGCCCCATGAGATGATGGTATCTTCCAACTCTGCTTCCCTATCTGCAGCCATGGTTTGGTGTTTACTTAAAGTATTACATCGTCAGCTTCTTCCTCTGCCTGCTTTTCCAATATCTTTGGCCGAGTAATGATTTATGCTCCACAAACCGGATCTTGAGGGAGGGGGGTGCAAGTGACCTGCTTGCTCTCCTTGACATCAGCTGACCTCCTACGGAGTTGCTGAGATTGTGCTCTCCTCCAAGCGAGTAACACCTCTTGAAGGGGTGCCCTTACAGCCCACTGACTGGAAGGGGAGTACTGGGGCCCAGGTGCATTATGGACTATGCTGCTATTAGTGTGCACCACTGCCCAGGTCAGAAACATCTATAGCTGTCAGATAAGTCTGGCAGGAAAGCTAAGGAAGCTTTTCCACTGCACCAAGTACAGTACTTTTGGTATTTTCGCTTTTCCACTGACTTCCATTCGAGTACCAGTACCAAAAGTACCAAACCAGCTGGGATACTTCCTTGGTACGTCAGAACTTTGGGGTGTGAAACATTTTCTTTGTCAATTGGCGATACAAATATCCTGCATCTGAAACACAATACAAATGGAGCCTTGAAAACAACTGTGAACTCAGAAAATAATGATAAACAAAGTTTTAAAAAATGCGATTTGATCGTAAAAACAAATACAACAAAAAGAAATTAGTATTTTATTTAATGTACCAGTACAGCAAGCATATAGCACATATAGTGTGCTGTCCCAGCAATGTGATATTGTCGTAATAAATATTAGGGTATTTATAAAGCAAAAAGGAGTTCACATATTTCTTCGAAACCCATCTAGCAGTGATGTAAAAAGCAAGGATGAAAATGATTATGATTGTCTCAGAGATTGCAAGCAGTGCCCATGCAAAAGCAGCGGAGATGAACTTTAAACTGATTTCCAGATTATCTAATATATGTTTAAAAAGGAATAATAATTAAAATTGCAAAGCTTGCTAAGTTTTTTTTGCTATGACAGAGTAAGAGTAAAAATATTTTAGCAAAACTTTAACCCTCGTGCTATAATATCCATATAGAACATATAGAAGTAAGAAATAGTCTCGTCTTAATCTATCTGAATAGCGATGTAAGAACTGAATGTGCATGGCATGCCATGTTGGTATTAAAATTACACATTGTAGGTTCTGTCCAGCCCTGTAATATGCAACCATTTTTCGACTTCAGTACAACACACCCCGCCTTGCAGTGTGATGTCATTTGGCGCCGGTATCACTTCTTATGTCAGTTGTAAACCAACACCTTGAAGTTCCCCACTTTTGGTACCTTCTTAAAGTGCCAAAAGTATGGAACCCGTTGTGGTGGACAAGCCCTCTTTGTGTTTCTGCTGACCCACTAAGCCTGGACTCTGGAGGTTCTGGGCAGAATTTGTAACCGAGGTAATCACACGATGGCGGAATGAAACCGGTTCCGAGCAAATCGTGAGCCATCTAAGATAGAGGTTTTCCCATTAACCAAGCAGAAATGGTGCATTTTGCATTGCCTGATGAATCCCAGCCATACAGCACATGATATTCCTGCAGATACCCAAAGGACATAACACGCACACAGAGGGGAAAAAAGGGACCCGTCCTCTTCATAGGAAATACCCCCCACCACAGGCACATTTCCATCACATTTTGCACTGAAAGCCAATGTGCCCCTCAAACTGGCATTCTTAAGAACCGAGTGAAAATTCTCCCTCACAGCAGTTTGAAACACCGCTCCTACATCGAGTCCTTCCTAACTCAGTGGCAGAAAGGGCAACGTGCCACAATCTCACTGGGAATTGTGGGAAATGGTGAAATACTGACTGTGAAATAATCACACACTAGGAAATGAAACATAAAACCAAAAACAGTTGTATTTTTAAGCATACCTGTTTGTAAAGCCAGCCACTCTTAACAACTGGAGCATTGGGATTCCTCTTTATGGAGTTGGACCTCTTTCCAAAATTGTGCACTTTTTTTGATGGCCTTGACGTCTGAAGTTAGGAAACATGGATACTTGTAAATATACACTCGCAGGCCAATGGAGGCACAGAATGGAAGCATGTGACAGGGGGGGGGGGGGCCCACCCTGGCCACGGGGCTGCCTGTGTGGGCCGTGTAATCCGAGCCGCCCGTGTAGTTGGATGCCTCACTCATGGTGCTCAGTGGTCGCTCCTTCTTCTCGTTGGCTGGGGCTTTCGGAACAGGTCTGGGTGGGAGGGAGGGGAAAGTGGGATGAGGAACTGGACCTGAACAAGGGCACCGGGATATGGTACAGGAATCCCCCATCTAACCACTGTGACAGGCAGGCCTGCATTACATGAATCCCCCAGCCACGGAAAAATACAAACATCCTTGAACGGCTTCATTCCATCTTAAAAAACACAGGATCTAAACTGAAATGAGTTTAAAGAGGCCTGATCTTCCTAGAACATATCGTGTGATGTGCAGTACTGTGCTATCGCCTGGAGGAAAACACAGCACCTGTAGCAAAGAGGGCAATGACACAGTCAGGTGATGGAGGTCAATCTATGTCTCTCTCTCTGTCTCACTCACTCACACACACACTCACAGTTTGTTGGGACCCTCCATTAAATTCTATAGGAAGAACCTTCATTCCAACATGATGACCCTAACCACACCCAGCCTTAACCTTAACCGCAAGTAACCAAACAAAACACAAGACTTTTGGCCATTTTAGCAAGCATCTAGTAAGAGGTTGGAGGCCATGATGGTTTCTAGAAGCTTTGAAGACACAAAAAATATCACACCAAGGCTGGAACAAAAATAAACAAACAGATAAAAACAGATCTGTTTCAATAAATAAACAGATAAAGGTAATTTCTATCCGGCTGAAGGATAAAGTGCCCCCCTATGATAAAATGGTGCAGGCCAGTTCTCCACACTCCATACACCCAATCAGGTAAATTCACATTCCCTGCCCTGATCTTTAAACACTGACCACTTACGGGGAGCGAGGCGTATCCATCAGGGGTGCCGTTGAGCGCCCAGCTCCTCTACAGCTTGCCCCTCTCACCGTTTGTCTCCTAATTAAGCAAGGTGCATTAACGACCTCAATATGCCCTGAGATTAATACAGTTCAGAAGCAGCAGTGTGGCAGCAGGTGGGGTCATCGCCCGTGCTCTGCATGGTGCAGTCATGGCTGATGCTGATTGGAGGATGTGTGGGTCTCTTTAATGCTACAATGATTCTACACATGGTGTAAATTTTGGTGGTTCCAGCATATCAGAAACAGCTACCTTCCTGGCATTTTCATGGACTTCAGGGCCTAGATCAGGGGTTCTCAAATCCGGATGTAGACAGAATCGCAAGTTAATCTGAACCTGCATGTTATGAATCAACTTGGTAAACGTAAAAAGGCTTAATGTGGTTTGAGGTACAGAAATACAACCCCCTCCATGACAGAGTTGAAATGATCAGCGAGGGTTAAAAAATTCCCCATTTCTGTTATATAGGTTATCACAAAAGAAATGCTATGTTGTTACTGTTTTTACTGAAAATACTGCGGACTTCAGACTTTGAACTAAAATCTGATGTGGATCTTTGATCTAAAAGTTTACGAACCACTGGCTTAGAGGTTACAGAGAGTGATGAACAAAAGCCATGCAGGCAGAAGGTGTCCGAGGCCAAAATCACCTTGGAAATAGGAGAGGTCAGAGAAGCGCAGCCAGACTCATTAAAACTAACAGGAAGGCCACAAGTGCAATGCTACTATGGAGAAAGGCTCTGAAAGCAAAATTCATGTAACTCAGAAGTGCCTCTGGAGACAAAAGGAGCACCTACCTTACATTAGATATTATATGTTGGCTCTCGGTGTTTGAGAATGCAAGTGAGTGTCGTGTAAACTGTACCTGCATAGGCGAGGAAGAGGCTGGGAGCTCGTGGGTCACTGTAAATTATATGTGTAGCTCATGAAGATACCTTTTTATATTTTCTGTTGAGTGCATCTCATATGGAGAAGCAACTAGTCCGTAAATGGCAGGTATAGGCAGCAACACATGCATGTACACGCGCATCTATACACCCACACAAGGTAGAAGCAGCGTTGCATGCATGCACACACGCATACACACACACACACGACAGAGACAGCAATGCATGCATGCACGCACACATGCAAGGCACAAGCAGCGATGCATGCATGCACACACAACACAGACATCAATGCAGGCATGCACATGTGTATATACATGCACATGCAAGGTACAGGCAGCAACACATGCATCAACATGCACAAATACACACAAGGTGCAGGCAGCGATGCATACACGAACACCTGCAAATACGCAAACATGCAAGGTACAGGCAGCGATGCATACATGAACGTGCACGCACGCACACGCACAAGGTACAGGCAGTAACACATGCATACACACGCAAGGTACAGGCAGCGACGCATGCATGCACATGCGCATATACACGCACATGCAAGGTACAGACAGTGAAAAACTAATCAAACCAAAGTGAGAGTGGCAGAGATGTAGGAGGATGCACTGACGCGGTTACGGGAGTAAGGCTGCGATGGGACGGGGCTGCGAGTGTGTGAAAAGAGACACGCTTCTCACGATTCAAAATCAATCTGTTCACACCCCGCGCCTGGAGGGCTGACTCTGCAGATATCTTAATGTTGGGGGTATTTAAGAACAGAGCACCATGTATCCCATCGTGTGAACTGGCACGCTGGGGATCAGCCTCACAAAGAGAGGCTTTGTTTGCACATGGGGACCCATAGTATGTCCCCTGTAACATTCATGTCACACTGCTCTCCTGTAACTATCTGCCTTCCCTGATTAGCCAGATGCAACATCCCCTTTAAAAGTACACCTGTCCCTTTAAAAAGTCTGACCCGTCCTTCAAAATTAGTGACATTTCGGATGGTGGCAGCTGCTAGCTGAAGCCGACAGAAGAAGCAAGCTTCACGACTGCCTACGAGCCAAGCGAAGCTGAGCAGCGCAGAAAGGAGGTGTGTCAGGCGGGGGGCATCAGCGTTAGGAGCCGAAGACAGAGGTCAATAGGAGAAAAGCGGCAGCAAAACAGAGACGGTCTCGCCTTCAGAGGACGAGAGACAGGGAGCATCCATGAGCACAGCTGAATATTACCTGTGTATTACAGGGTGAACCAGTTTCCCATAATTCAGGCTAAAAACAGAAAAGGGGAAAAAAAACATGAACTGATTGCAGGAAACGGAGCATCGACAGGAAAACGCTGAAATACACAGCAAAATCACGGCCGCAAAGGGAAAGCACCCAGCAGACCACAGCGAAGACAGAGCGAGCCTTTAAAATGCAGCACAGAGCGCCTGTGCATGCTTGGTATTTAAGTCAGTAAATCAGCCTGCATCCTCTCCCCATCTTCTTCACCATCTCCCCCCCCCCCCATCACTGACTGTTATTGGGATTGTTTACACTCGTATCCGCAGTTTGCTCTGGCCAGGCTTCCGGGGGGGAAATGTGGATGGGGGTGAGAAAAGGAGAGGAAAGAGGATCCCAGTGGACAATGGGTGTGTCCCCCCTCCCTTTTGGCAAGCGGTGGTGAGGGGCCCGGGGGCCAGACAATCTGTCACACACAAACTGCCAGCATAAATTTGACATGGCCAGTCTGCGGCGCGGAGCGGAACCGGGAGCCGGCAGGCGGAGATGATGCGTCCAGATTACAGAGAGTCAACAAAGGGATGGAGCTGGACAGAATATTAACCTGGCACATTACTGCTGACATCAAGTTGCTCCAAACAGACCCCCATACTCACCAGGGCCGACCCACCACAATAACCTTCGTGATTTTCGAAACAGCTTTCATATGTAAATAAGGACTGGGGGGGTGGCGGGGAAAACAGCCTGTAGGGGGCGCCTACCCATCCCAAACCAGATGATGAATGCGGGTTTCTGGCTGGTCTCCAGTCATACGAGCGTGTGCTCAGTGCCTCGCCAAGCAATTAGAGATGCCGTGGGCGGGGCTCCGGGGGGGCAACACCTGCACTGATGCGGCTTGGCGTGCAACTAACAGAAAGAGCCAAAGGGAAGCGGTGTGCGCAAAAAAGACCGGGCAGACCGGAGCCGACGTCACATGTCAGAGACGGGGACGGGATACTCGGGTTGACTTGCACGTGCCAGAGCGCAGCGGGACCCAGCAATGCCTGTGAAGTCACCCAACCCCCAGCAAAGTGGCCAAATAAAATGACGGGGAAAAAATATACAACAAGGTGAAACTTTTCATCATCTGCGAATGTGTCCCTGTCTTGGAATTCTGAAAACATCTCGGGATTCCAAGCTCCCCTTTGGAGACAGAGGTGGCTCTCCGAGTGTCTGCACTAACCTGCTCATGTCTTGGGGCCCACTGGTGTATAACGTGATTCCCGAACCGCTCCCCTCGCAGGGGGCCGAGCTGGGGGTAATTCAGTAGCTCTGGAATGCTGGGCCTGAGATTCAGCGCTCCATGACCTTCAGTGTCTCTGCCGATCGACCAGTTATTCTCCGGCCAAAATGGAGGCTAATAAAACTGCTCAGTACAAAAGCGCGACGCGGACGATACAGAAAGCAGATCCGTTGCGGTGTTTACACTGCAGTGAATGAATTTACCTGCCTGCGGTCAGCAGAACTTAAGGAAACGGTTGTGGGGGACAGTAAGCCCTTCTGAAGGACGGGGGGGCTGGGGGCTAGGGACCGTGAGGCGTCACCGACACAGAGATGCTAATCTTAGCCTCCGTTAATCCTCATCCATGTCATGGCTGCCACTGGCCGCTCTAACGTCCGTTGGTTTTGTTCCACCTTTCCTCATCTCCTCATCCCGCCAGGCCACACACAATGGCGCTGGAACCCACCTGGCAGCCAGCAGATCTCTAACCCCATCCCGGTACGCGGACGGCAGAAATGACGACAAAGGCCTGGGGACTGTGGTGGCTGGCTGCTCAGGCGGGGGGGAGGAAAAGAGGGAAAAGTAAAGATTTATCTGGGAGGGG
>JABFEB020000001.1:2240344-2251714 GCA_019775895.2 Stomatorhinus ivindoensis
AGGGGCGGGGGGGGGGGGGGGGGTTGTGTTAGGTATAGCTAAACCTTTAAATCCTTCAAAAATGACACCAGCCAGACCTCATTGTTCAGTATACATCATGTATTTATGTTCATTTTTAAGGTGTCACAATTCTAAGCTCTTGTTTTGGCATCAAGTGCAGAATTTGTGGCTTCTGTTGGCAGACCACAAATGACACGTCACACGTTTCCACTTTTAAGACGCTGTGGGAGACCAAGCCTGGAATTACGGTGCGAATCGAACGCCGAGTGACTCAGTGACGCGGAGAGCTTAACAGTCAGCGGTGGCAGCCAGATCTCCGCAGGCCCCTGCCGGTCGGCTGAGCCCCTCCCGTGCCCAAACCCGTTGTTGAGCGAGACAGCGTATCCGTGGCAACACGTGTGTGTTGGGGCTCGGATTCCAAGGAGGCACTGAAAGTGGCTTTGCATGGCTGAGGTCACCCCTGGGGTTAGGGTGCCTGCAAGCTATCAATTAAATAAATAAAAAAAGAAAAATAGGCAACCGGAGCGGAAAACCATAAAACTTTCCAAGCAGAAGTTTTCCCTTTTTCTAAAGCCACTATGAGTTATGACATTTTAATACTGGGGTAAAATTGAACAGATTCATATGACTTACATATTACTATGATAGGCAGCCTAAGGACCGGGGCATTTCACGCTGTCCATCACGGCCCCCGTGCGACACCCCATTGACCGCCCCCACCCCCCCCCCCCCCATCTCAAGACATCACTGGGGTCAGGTGGCAGATATGCCAGCTCACCTGCTTTAAAATGCAGCCTGACTCCTGCTGCTGTCTGCCTGCTCTCACCGGGAAAAACAATAAAAAAAAGAGTGCGCTGTATATAAAACACCCCACCACCATGGCCAGAGCTGCCGTGTTAACATACATATGACTTGTACCTCTGTTTTCCCACATGGGGAGGGTCACTATCAAAGGGCTTGCTCACAAGTGCTACAGAATCAGATTTGTGCCAATATTATTTAACAAAACTATCAACCAAAAATAATAATTCGAGACAGAATAAAACTTACTGAAACAAAACTGCAGGACCTAGGCAGGATGGTGACAGACTAACGTAAAGCTGTCCCCCCCCCCAAATGTTTCAGACTACAGTAAAGAGAGATGATGGTGACAGTCAAAATGCCACTGAATACCAATGGGACAGCTCCATTGGGTGACGCCTCACTCAACCTCCACTGATTCACTTGCTGCACCAGACAAACCATGGGACACTGAGCTGTCACTCAAACTCATTAGCCAATAGGAAAGAGCTCCTGAAAAACCCACACACGCAAGAGCAAAATGCCAAGCAACGCAAACGAGAGAGCAGGCAGCGTAACCAGCAAGCTGACAGTGAGGCCTAAAGTCCGATCAGTGAGAAAGAGGCAGAGGGAACTAAGTAAAAGGATCTATCATCAAAAAAGCAAAAGGACAGGGGGGTACGTTTAACGAAGCCTTCTTAACACTGTGTCATCTGTAAGTTCTACGTTAAAAGACACAATTTACAAACAACGTAGCATTAAGGAAACTCACCCCAGTAGTTTACACAAATACACACTTTGTTTGCAAGTTATAAATCACACTTCTTATGTTTCAGCTCATTTCAAATAATTATCTCAAATTATTTTTTATTACGGTATGACCAAAAATTCGTGTCATGGCATTAGTACTGCACTCTAACTGTATATTTGGCTCCATAGAGACATGTTTTATTGTTTATTACAGTATATATCACTTGGTAACAAAATGATTCATTATATACGGAGAATTGATGCGTTATAAAGTTATAACTGAAAACAAGAAAGGTATGCACAGTTAACAGAGCTCCCCTCTCAGTACGCTCTGCACATCGATTCATAGTGCTTCTAAGCATGAACTGTATTATACACTAAGTGACTAAAATAGTAGAGCATCCAGATGTGCTGGCCTGGTTTGGGTGTAATTTGGTTCACGTGCAGACCAGCGGTGGGGATGTGAATGATGAGATTTGCATGGAGCTTGAATGCCTAGTCCGCAGACACAGAGGACGCAGCCATTACCAGCACAAGTTTGACAGGGGGTCGCATTGTGGGTTTGCATGAGGCCGGGTAGTCTATCGTACGATCGACAGGCATGTGGGGCATGCAGATGCCACAGTTGCTGATGTCGGAACCAATGGGCACATGAGGGCACCCACACACGTCCTGAAGGTTCTGGTCTCAGCAAGGGAGGATCATCATCTTGGGCGGCAGCATTACAGAACCCCATGACATCTGCGCCTGCCATCCTCTCTACAGCACCCCTTGTCACCCTGCACCGTGTCTCTGCTGGTCCACCATCCCATGCAAAGGCTGTCGCCAGCACCAGCGCAGAGACGGCTACGTTTACAGAGGTGTCATGACCGGGAGGCATGGACTGATGACGAGAGGCGTGTTCAGCGATGAATCTCGGTCCTGCATTACCACAGATGACTATCGTGTGAGAGCATGGCGGCGCTGAGGGGAGAGGGTCAATCCTGCCAGACAACGCCTGTCCAAACCCGGCACGTGTCTATAGTGCAGATTCATTTAATTTCCAGCACTTCTTCTGGGTGCTTAACTGTTTTTGTCACTGAGTGTACAATTTGCTGCCTACTGAAGTGTTACAGCTATTTGAGCTACGTTGTGGTTTGCCGGAAAAGGAATCATACTGTACAGGCAAATTAAACCAGTACACCGGATGAACCAGCATCGTCTCCAGCACTATTTTGGTTGATATTTAAGAAGCTTTGAAAACAGTCGAATCTGATGCCATAGAAGTACTACGGTTTTGCGGACAGGCAGAGGGCGATAAGCAGCAGCATTCGGTATTCAGCCTTACAAACAGCTTGATACATGACAGTCCTGCAAAGGCACCCTATAAAATGCTCACGGTACCCCAGCAACACGTCGGCATCCACAGTGAATCCTCCAGGACGATACTGAGATCCCCCTCTGCACCCGGATCACGGGGCTGCTACAGGGGTGCAAAATGCACGAAGCGTCCCTGCCACCTCCCAGAAACCCATAAACAAACACACTCATTCCTGAATAAACTGATATTTATTCGTTTTAATTAAACGCCTTTCAAGCGGCTTTGAGGTCTAACGAGTCACACCCGCGGAGGGGATTTCAGGCGGCGGCAATCGGACGGGGCAGAATCGTCAGCCTTTCACCGGGGGCTGACAGGAGTCCCATGCCCCTCGGCAGAGGTGCTTAATGAAACAGAAACAAACCAAGTGTGTGAAATCGAAGAGCATTCCACACCCCATTTACTCAGACGCGCCTTGGCTGAAGACCTTTGCGACTGGAGACCATTTCGAAACCACGGATAGATTCAAGACGCTTCACAAACGTGCCCACACACACGTCGAAGATTATGAATGAAAAACGGCAACACGATCAAAGTGAAATATGAGGCAAAGCGAAGGCAGCGTCTACACAAAAAGCAGAGCAATGAAAAGCAAAGGTGAGAGACACCTGAACATCACTGGCTTCAGTGAGCGGCACATCTCTGTAGCCAGGAGCCAAATACTGAGGTTAACCTAAAGATGGGCGATATCACATAGATATTATTTCGCACATACACAATAATCACCAGGACTTCAGATGTTGGGCAGAACAGTTTTTCAGTGCTGCGTGGATGTGTATTTACGCTCATAATTTGGTAAACAGATTAGCAGTATGGATAAAGTATTGATGAGCAGCTTTTTGTGACACCCAAAAGTTAGTAGTCAAAATTGGGCATGCGCAATATAATATCCAAATGACACCTACCCGAAAATATCAATGACACCTTCCCAGTGTTGGGCATTTCAGGTCCAGAAGCTACAAATCCAGACCAGGATTTTGTTTCTACGAAGCAGTTGAGTACGCTGTGAATGTGACTTGTTATGCTCAACTAGTTGGTAGAAACAAAATCTTGGTCTGGATTTGTAGCTTCTGGACCTGAAATGCCCAACACTGCACCTTCCCTAACCCTCCTACTACACAGTGCCCCTCCTACGCGACAATCAGCTCCCGGCTGCCCCAATAAATATTTAGACACCGTGGCTAAAGGTAACACGTCGATGTGGAAAAGGGTGACCAAAAGAACAAATCAGAGAAGTGAAAGAGAAGGAAATGATTGGAGGAGCTCCCAGCTAAATGCTAGACAGTGGTGTGTGTGCCTTTCCAGTGATCACCTCTCACACTGCTCAAAGACCCCTGCTGGATGATATGAGGCTAACCTGCCACCACCTCTACTGCTCTACCAGTGACCTTCTCACCATGTCAAAGACATCACTTTCTATTGGGGTCCAAAAGTAGAGTGACGCAAACTCCTCCCCATGGCTCAGGACTAAGTCTTACTGCTCCCAGAATGGAAACGGCTATGGCTGAATAAATGGAAAACCAGGCAGCGCATGGAAACGCAACAAGAGTCCGACATGAAGCCCAGTGTCAATGCTGATCAAGCTGCGCTCAGCAGATGTCCATTGCAGACGCTGCAGCTGCGAGGGCCAGCTATGCAGATGCTGTGTGGGGTTGCCTTCAGCAGGGTTTAGGCGGGTTTAGGGCAGGACGCCCTAGTGAAAACCACACAGACATTTGCTCGTTCTTAGTTACGGGTTTTCTTTGTGCCGGTGATACGTGTGAAGATGCATGACATGAAGCAAGATCACAGGAAGACAGCCAACTGAGCTTCATGTGGAACATCGCACCCGTTACGCGTGGAGGGGGTTTAACATGCATGAATACTGTAAATCCTCTTAAGCATTTTCAGTTCAATTCTATAGACCAGGGATATTCACATCACGGTCACTAAGGTCCGAGTCATGCTGCTTGTCCAGCCATCCTTTACCTGTGAGCTGGGTATGAAGCTTCCGTCCAATCAGAAGGAGTCATTATTAAACCAACTACCTGGGAGAATTGAAAACAAGGCCTGGATTTGCATTCGAGGTCCACATTTGAAGATCCCTACTATAGACCTAGGGATTAACAAACACAATGATTAACTATATTAGATTACTGTGCATTATCATCTGGAGCTTGATGTTCCTGCAACTAGTGTCGTGGTTACAGGCTTCTCTCCTCAAAAACTGTTGTGAGGATTTTCTCCTCTTGGTACCAGCAGGGGGGTCAGGGAGACCTAGGCAGCATGACACTGTTGTATGAAGAGTGCAAAGGCAGTAAGAACAGGTGACAATAAAAATAACTGGTTCTTTTCTAGGCTTTATCTTAATCACCATGAAGTCTCTGTACTGTTAAATTGCAACAAGGCACACATGCAAGAAGGCTGCCAAAGGCTCCAGGTTGAGTTCCTCCATTTTCCCCTTCAGAACTAAAGGTTCTTGCATGGAGTCTGGGTACCTCTCACTGGCATCCCACCTAGGGCTTAGCCCAGCCTAGTACTCTGCACTGCCCAGGACAGGCTCCAGACCCTATCCACCAAGCATTTAGATGGATGGTGTATAACCAAGTCTGCATTTCAGACAGCAGTCAAGGTCTCCAGTCCAAGGAGTCCATGGAGAAAAATAAAAAAGACAATAAAAACTGTTTGATTTTGTTTTAAGTTCAGATAAGAAAGGCGACATCTGCCAGTGCTGTCAGAGATCCACAGAGTGACTATTCATTGACCTGGTATTTTTGTTGGTAAGCAGGGGGCAAATACACCTCTGTCCTATCAGAACAGGGAACGGGACCTTGGCACAACTAAAGGCGACAGCATATGAAGATCTTGTTCTCTTTCCAGGGCTCACAACAGAGATGCCAACAGCAATCTGGCGTTACATTCTGTCATAAAGAGAGCAAGCAAACCAAGATAATTACTCATACTTCATGAAGGTTACAGAGTGTATTTATAACTGTAAAAATTCATCACTGATTGCAGATTTTTTTGAGCACTTTGAATAGCTGCTGCCAGATTGCTAAAAATAACAAAGACGAATTCTCAAACAATAATGAATTTACAAGGCAGAACAAACAAGCAAGCAAAACAACTCCACTCCCGCCAGCAGATCCAGAAGCTGTTTAAGATTCTGTCACGCTAACAGTTGGCCAGGGTACTACAAGCAGAATGGCCTTTAGCACGAACATCTAAACATCGCTTTCTCCAAAAGCATCATTAATTTCTTCTCTTCTGCAAGCTTACGGCCACAGAAATCCACAGAGACCTGCTTATGCTCTTGCGGTGTGGCGTGTTTTGAGTCCCTAATTTCATTACTGAATCTTTGTCTAGACGAAGCACAGCTGAATGCAAGCTTTGTGTCGCCCCCCAGAGGCGAGACTGAACATTGCCCCCAAAGCAGCCCAGGCGATGGTGACCCTGAGGCCCCAGCCATTACTTGACAAAAAGGGGGGGGGGGGGGGGGGTACAAAGATTCTGTCATGCTAATGGACAGCAAAAGTGATACACAATGGCTGGAACAGAAACAAGGGCATTCATATGAGCCCCATACACAAGGAATTAAGTGCAAAAAAATGAAAAGAGATTCCAAAAGTACAATAATAATCAAATAACAGGGACCCAGGGACCTGTGACATGGAAAGGGGAGCATGCACACGCCTGGAGATGGCTGCACAGAATAAAATCGGCTAAATGTTTAAGATAATCAGTTGCTGCCATTTGTTTTACCTTGAGATGAAAAAGAGCAACAATGGCTACACAGAGTTGCCAGGGACAGACGAATGCAGCTACACACACACACCAGACCTCACCCCTCCTCTGCGCCGCACAGAGCATGTGCACTAAATATCAGCTCTACAGAGGGGGGGAGGGGGTCCATTGTCAGTAGGAAGATCAAAAGTTGGCAGCTCCCTGATTTTATCCCACAAGGAGCCACCCCCCACCTCTATGGCTACTGGACGTTGCTCTGACTTAACCTGCCGAGACACACACCATGAATTAGTACAGTCCCCCCTCCCCCATCCCCTTGGGCAGATTAAATTACAGTGGCTACATTTCCTCGCTCCACGAACCCCGTGATGTGAAATAAATAAATAATGAGTTGGAGTAGGGATTTCACGCACTTCTGGCATGACACACGGCTGTGGCGTTTCGGGGGGGGGGGTCGGTCCTGTCATCCATTTGCCCCCAGTCAAACCAGGAATATTTACATTGCTTTTGCTTCACCCTCTGTTTTAAATAAATACACGGAGTGATAGCAAGCAGCAGTTCTGCACCTCCAGCACACAGAGCCAGAAAAGCGTTAATAATGGAAGAAAACAGAGCAAACCCCCCCCCCAAACACATAGCCTGAGCTGTTCTGGTCAATGTCTGTTGGTCCAGTGGCTGCGCTGGGTCAGAGCAGTGGAGCCCATCCAAGCCCACAGCACTGACAGGCCACTGTGGATCAGCTGCCCGCACTGGAAGTCAGCGGCACGGCCCTGATACATGCAGAGAGCTCACTCAACACCGACAGTCTGTACTGCAAAGTGCTACTGCAGAGCACTGAAAAGGAGTCGGGTGCGTGTCAGGCAGTGGTCTAAAGGCAGCCTGGGTTCCGCACACACACACACACCAGAGGCAAACACATACGAAGAGACACTAACACAGAGACTGGCACTGATACACAATCAGACTGACACACACAACAAAGCACACAGACTTGGCACAGCAAGACAGACAGCCACTGATGCATTCACCCAGCCCCACACACATGCACACAATAAACCACTGCTTAATCCAGGAGCCTAACTTGACTTGCCTAAACACAGCAGAGGGACATAACCCATAATGGCTTGTGCCCAGCAAATCTGGTACAAACCGGTATTACGGTTTTATTGACTCTGCTTGAACCTATAATTGCTAAATGGAACAAGAAGGTTTTGGACTAGCAGCAAACAGCCCATATTAAAATAAAAAAGCAGACACACTACACCAAAAATGATGAAATTATTTCACAACATAAGCATCAACCAAACATGAAAAGTGTAAGTGAAAATCTAAATGAAGGCTGACCATTGGGAGCAGACCAGGGAACCCTCTCCCTGATTTACTGGTTTCCACAAAGGCCATCGGAGCCAAAAATGGAAACCCACACGCTGGGGGTGAAAATGAAGGAGGTGGATTTTTATGGTCTGCGGTACAGGATTTAGATGGATGGAAAGAATTCGAGTAAAGTGAGCTCGGTAGCGCCCCCTACCGATCACACGTCAAGCCAAGCTGAGAAAAAGCAGCGGTCCGCTGAGGGCTATTCCCAGCAATACCTTGCGCCTCCAAACCAGTCAGCGGCAAGGCGGCGTTTAACTGCAATTACGACACGGCGAAAAGGAGTCGATGCCCCAGTTTAATTACCGCCTCCCCGCTCTTACAGTCATAATTAGGAAGGGAAATGAGACGAACGCTAGACGTTGGCCGCGGGCCCACGTGTTCTAGTCAACTTATTAGCGTTAACCAAGGTGAACAAAAATACCATCGGAAAACTCAAATGTTGCTGTGAATGTTATTTGTGAAGCCAAAATGATAACTTCTCAAACGAAAAAGTTACATAATCGGATAGAAGTGATTTAAGTAATGAACTTCATCGAACTTCAACAAACTATCCGTAAATCAAGGCGGCAGACGTCTTTCAATGTAGTTAAACACGCAATCACTGTAGGCTACAGCAGGCGGTACACGCCAAAGCGTATAACCAGAAGCAAGCCGAGAGTCATATATAAACTAACAAATTATTGACTATTCGGCTCCCGCGGCATATTTTCCGCACAAGTTTCAGTTTGACAAAAGCTATAGAACATCTGTTCATCGAATCCAGGCATCCCGTTTCGAGTCTTGAAAAAGCGCTCAGACGTACATGGAAAATAGTATTTCATGTTAAAGACAGTGCTGAAATGAGTATTTATACAAGTAGACAAAATAGCTGTTTCTTAATTAAAGAACTGATTATACCGTAATGATAAAAGATGCCCGATCCCTTAATTGGAATCTGACATCTTAAATGCAAGAAGAGTTTATCTGCTTTGTACAACGTGATCTGGAGATGTACGTTTCAATCAGATAAGCCACTTAAATAAATTCTTAAATACAAGCGCAAATGAAACATCTATATAAAGTACTAATCGGTTACGACATTTCCAATAAATTATAATTAACAAAACCAGCAGATACATTCATATATTTACCACAGGCTTACTTACGAAGACAGTCTTGGGTAAACTGGAGGACAGCGGCGTGCATGAGTCGGCTATCCAGCTGCCAGGCATCAGAGCTCTGCAGATCCCCTCGGATGCCGCTCCCGATGTGCTTTCAGGCGTCCGCGCCGGGGAGGATAAACCCGCCCGGCTGTCAGCCCGCCTTCGCGCTCGGCTGCGCCCGTCGCCGACCCTGGAACCCGAACCCGAAACCCGCCTGACGTCACCGCCCCCGGCACATCAAAGTAGTCTGCCCCCTAAGTGTATAAAATATAACATCAGACGGAGAACCAACTAAGGTCAATTTCTTGAACGAAAACGAGAGGAAACTGGATCATGGTGGTGCTGTCAGGGGGCAATGGGGCGACGTAACGGTGACCGTCACCCGTAACCAAGAAGTGATCCCCGCAAAAAGAGAAAATAATCACCGGAGTGACTCAGTAACAGGCTTCTTCCTACAAGACTGTCCTCATTGTCCCCCACCCCAAAGCAACATAACCAGCTCATAAGATTAATTAAAGTGTCAATTAAAAATACAGCAGAAACACATAAAATGTAATTAAAAACGGAAGTCCTTTGTTTTGTCTGTTAATGTAAGCTGAATATGGCCCGAAGTTCTAGGGATAAGACTTTTTTCCCTTATCGGATCATCATCGTTACCAAGTGTAAATGGATGGTGGAGACCCCAGAGGCTCAACCGTAAAGCCCAAATCCGAAGCAGCGATATCCTAAATAAATCAGGTTCACCTTCCCCCATGCTACGAGTCTTAGGAGAAGGCGAGCGGCTCCGGCCTGTCACTCCGGGCCATCGTCGTGCCTATATCCACCGGACTACCATGCATGGCCAGCCTCTTCTTCAGAGGAGCATCCGATCACCATCGCGGTCCTGCACTATGAGAGGACCGTGCACTAACTGACACGCATGCTGGGATTTTTTCGGCAGCCGCAAACAGAGAGACCAACAGGCATCCCGACAAGAAGGAAAAACGAAAAGGAGCCGCGCAGCATGCATCGTGAATTCATCTTAGTCAAAGGTCAGCTACAATTCGGCTTCTCCGCCCACGTCTGTGTGACGAATTACGGCTCCATTAGCGCAGTCATGTATCACACAAGCGCAGCTGTTTCTGACATTTACTACCCTTCGGTGAAATGTGTTTACAAAATTCAAAGGAAGCACTTATTGGAATCACAGCAGCAGGAAGCGTGAAAGAAGGTGGATATATGGATAAAAGTGACAGTGATGAAACTACAGTAATATCCCGCTAAATATCAATTCAATGTGTTAGATAATGGCTGCTTGTAGTGTTATGTTGTAACTTTAATTATGACGGTAATTATGACAGCCCTGATGATTCGAGAACACTTTTAGCCAAATTAATACTGTTTTTTAAACGGCCAAACTCCTGCTTTGGAAACTGGATATTATGGGTTGGGGGTTAAGTTGTGTAGGTGCTGTATGCTGTGTCCTAAAGTAGTGGCTGTCTTTGAGAAAAATAAACACAAATACTTCTTTATTAAAAAAAGACTTACTATAAAGCACTTTAGGTGGTTTTAATTTCTTTATTCAATGTGCAGTTCCCCACACTCTAACCATGTATTTATTAGAAACATAGTGAAGGTGAAAATGTGAAGAACATAGTGATAGATGTAAATCTCTGTGTAGAAAGGCCCTTGCTGTCAGGGAATCGGCTGCCAGGGATTCCTGTGGCTGAGCAGCTACACTGCATCATGCTGCACTATGCAAACTTATCTTTGTGGTGAGTCTTCATTCATTTCTATGTTAAAAAATCCTTCTAATCCCAGCTACAATAACCTTAACCCCTACCCAGCCCTAAGCTTAACCATACGTAACCGATGAATATCCAAGACTTGGCATTTTTCTTTCTCGATTGTACATATTTTTAAAAATGGAGTTTCTCCTTGTGGAGATTGAAAAAATGTCCTCCCAAGGTCAAAATAACAGGTTTTTATCACAATGTGGGGAACATTTGGTGCCCACAATGTAATATATACACATGATCACACAGACACTGACACATGCAGCTTGAAACATTCTGCCAGGATGTCGTCCACAGCACAACTGGCTGCCCTGAAAAGCTTCTGGGTGACAGAGCATCCCTCTGATGAAGGGCCAGACACTGTGAATAACCCTGTCGACAGCTGCGCCCCCGGATCAGGCACAGGTTACCGCACACCCTGCCGACAGCCGCGCTCCCAAATCAGGCACAGGTTACCGCACACCCT
>JABFEB020000001.1:2277657-2302538 GCA_019775895.2 Stomatorhinus ivindoensis
TGGGTGCTACACCAGCAAGCCGAGACTCCAGCAGAGCAGAGGATCCGCCCAAAGGGGGCCGGGCAGAGCAGAGGAGCCTCCCATGGGGGCCAGGCAGAGCAGAGGATCCGCCCAAAGGGGGCCGGGCAGAGCAGAGGAGCTGCCCAAAGGGGGCAGAGGAGCCTCCCATGGGGGCCAGGCAGAGCAGAGGAGATGCCCACAGGGGCCGGGCAGAGCAGAGGAGCCTCCCATGGGGGCCAAGCAGAGCAGAAGAGCTGCCTAATACACGAAAAGGGCATGCAGGGACACAACACTAAAAGGCAAGGTGCCCCATCTGTTGCTACGGACGCGGTGATTAGCATATCCCTGACATTAGTGCATCCCGAAGTGGGCTGGTAGGCACAAGGGACCCCGCGCTGCCCTTTTCAAAGATGCGTTTTCACATTCCGAAAGGTCATTGTGAAGACGAGTAAGGTACAGTCGGAGGACACAAACATTATGAGTGTTCGGGACACCTGAAGAAAATGGAACATAGAGGGGGTGAAGAGGTCATCACACACATTACGGGGTCAGGCAGTTCAGCAATGTCAGACTGCAAGACAACAGGGGCTACAATCCAGAGCAGCTAGTAAACAAATATTTGCTGTGAAAGGAATTGAGTTTCCCTTCATGCTGGTTAGCAGTGTTCAGCAGGAGTCTCTCAGCACCAGGAAAACATCAAGCTCATATGGTCCATTTTGAAGAAAGCCTAGCAGATTGGTTTCAACAACAGGACCAGCAAAGCTCTCTCTGCCTGGGTGTGGCATGGACAGTCTCATACATCCTCAACACAGCTTAATTAACAAACCAGTAACTAATAAACACTCAAGTGGCAATTCGTTGAATAACAGGCTTGTCTCAGGACATCACCACTCTCCCCACTTCTTACGCAGTAAGAAAACACTAGAGATTCCTTTCCATTCTCATCTGGATTCACCCCTTTATAACCAGAACCTTCAGGAAGCTGGTCTTGCGGGAACAGGGGGCCACGACGATCATCAAACTGCACCATGCTCAGTCAATCTATCGTGCAACAAAACAACAAAGGAAGCTACTAAAACACACCTCACTTATAAGGCAGCACACATCTTGCTCACAAAAGATGCTAGCAGATGGTTACCAATAACAAACACATCATTTCAGATTCATTGAAGTTAGTATGACAAATTCAAGCAGTATTTTGACTCTGACCGAAAACCTAGAACCTTCTGTGGGAAAAGTACAAGATGCACTCAGCATTATTGAAGTATTGATCATTGTTGAATCGGTCCAAGTTCGCCTTAAACTATGCTGGAATTATTGACATTTTTCAATGCAAAGTCTCCTAGAACAACACAGCATCTGCATGTCACCCAGCTCATTCCCGCTGCCATATAAAACATCTCAATAAGCATTTTACTTCACAGAGGCTCCACAGTCTCTCCGGAGCCCGTCTGCTTTTTGCAGGCTAACACTATCCAACAAATCCATTCATCGTTTGCAGGCTTATCAAACCAGTTCCAGCTGTTACTGTTCACCTTAGTGCTCCATGGCTTACGAGGTTAAGGCTAGTCTGTGTTTCTCTGCAGCCCCTGGATGACAGGCTCCCCCTTTGAGTCTTGTTCCTCAGAAGGTTTCTTCTTACATTGGGACATTTCCTTACCCCTGTCGCTTCTGGCTTGCTCACTGGGTGCTTTGGGCAGGGATAATAGAATGCGCTTTCAGACAGTGTAATATTGTGGAAATACTCTGTAGAAATAAAATTGAACTGAATTAAACTCAATTGAGCATAAATAAGCACAGACTGACAGATACCTCCAGTATTTGTACATGACGCTGACAGAAGGCGTTCAGCAGGTCGATGAGAAAGGGCAATTTGACTCTGAATTTCACAGGTGAAAAGCTGTAATGCAGGTTCCGATAATAAAGGTTCACAGGTAACAAAATAACCGAGCCAAAAGTGCAGGCTGATTTATCAAATCTGACTACGACCATGTGTCCTATTCTCTCTGATAAAAATGAAATGCGAGTGCAGAGGTTTTACGCATCCAGATTTCACACTGGAGAATGACAGGCAGTTCAATAGCTGCCTTGTATGCCTTCAGGTTGACTCCTGCATTTTGTCAGAAGGCAGCCCAAAGCCACGCTGACTCCAGCTCCCATTTATCTTCTAGGGCTCGGTACATAAAGAACATGGTGTCGCCGAGGTCAGAGAAGCTGCCTGGATCTTCCCACCACGCTTTGTTTCTTGACCAGGACATCAAAGTTCAAAGCATTATCCTCAGTTTTCCAGGTAGCTATAACCATTTTGATGACATTTTTATAAAGCCATACTGGCTTTATATATCCTGATCCCTTTGTATCTCTTTGTGTCATTAAATAATCCCAGAGAATTTTTACAATGCTTCAACAGAGGTGAAACACCTTCCTGACACTGAGCTGATGATGTTTTCATTAATTCCATCATATCAATGCTGACATTGTTGTGTTTTACCGGCAGGCGTCTGTGAAATTGCTCTCCATGCGCTCGTAAAAAAAATCCCAAAGCGTCTATAACAATTTTTAACCTTGTGGGTAAAAAAAGAGATTCTGTCTGAATGTTGAGTCCGCAGATAAAGAAAGAATCTGTCAAACGTTCCGCTGCACACATCTTCTTCCTTTGTCCCCGAGATGGTGTCTGTCTCTCCTCCTTAAGTTAACCAGTCACACGCCAAAGCTTTTCCGGCATCCTTGGCTACAGCTGCAAAGTGTCTGCAGGGGTGCCTGGGGCAGGAGGCTTAAGAAACAGTGACACAAATGCATTTATTGGGGCTTTATATATAGAGCAGAAACACAGGTATGATGAATGGCTTTCTCGTGCCCTGTAGCTGGTGCTGTTGCATAAGGAGCCTTCTGAGGGAACACCAACTGCGTGTAGACAGCAGCAGCATAAAGGTGAGGTCGGTGGGGGCATGAGATCCAGACACTCAGGTAGAAGAATCTCCATCTCTCGCACGTATACAAAGCGCACCATGGTGGGAATTCCATAACAATGGAGGAGCAAGTGGTGTGTGGCTCAGCTAGTTAGGATACTGTGCTTGTAATCAGAAGATTGTTGGTTCAAATCCCAGGGTCACCAGAATGAATTTACCAGTGGGCCCAGATCCAAAGTAACACGCAATTGAGAAGGCAAGGAGAGACGGTGTCCTTGAAACAACCAGGATTAAGGGTCCAACAGTGAACTCACTTTCCCAACCACAGGAGCCAGCGACCTCATTATCATGGAAATGCCCCCAAACCTGCAGAGCCACGCACTGCTCACATTAGGACCCCCCCCCCCTAAATAAGAAACAGAACTCATAGAGCAAAGCTGAATGAGAGTGATGGTGACTAAGCTGGCTTCCTCTCACTCCTGCCTCTGCCTTACGTCCAGCTCCTTCAGGACAGCAAATCATCAGGAGACAGATCAAACAGTCCACAAGGCATGAGGGTCACAGTGACCTGCGAGGATCGTGGGTGCAGAACCAAATGGAATCAGTTGGTGCCTTTTCTGTTGGCTGATGATAGGTGTGTGTCTGAGTGTCTCATGCTCACCTGGAACATGTTCACCGCTTTGCTGGGTATGAACTCCCAGGATGCAACAGTGCAGCAGACAGAGGACAATCAAATCCCAGAGTCGCCAGAATCCTACTCACGCCCCCCCCCCCCACCTTACTCAGCTTAATTATACAATTTGGGTACAAAATCCAACAATGATCATTCAGTTTTTTTCCTTGCAGGTATATTCAGCAGTTTGTGTGCTGATTTGTCCAGTTTAACACACAAACACAATCCTGCCAAAATGATGCCTGGGCCATATACCGCCTTAATACTGCCTTAATACTGCCTTAATACCGCCTTAATACCGCCTGTATACCGCCTTAATACTGCCTTAATACCGCCTTAATACCGCCTGTATACCGCCTTAATACTGCCTTAATACCGCCTTAATACTGCCTTAATACCGCCTTAATGCTGCCTTAATACCGCCTTAATACCGCCTGTATACCGCCTTAATACTGCCTTAATACCGCCTTAATACCGCCTTAATACTGCCTTAATACCGCCTGTATACCGCCTTAATGCTGCCTTAATACCGCCTGTATACCGCATGTATACCGCCTTAATACCGCCTGTATACCGCCATCACCGCACGGCACTCTTCGTTTGGGCCTGTGTATTCTTTCCTCTTTAAGGTGCAAATATTCACAGAATGCCATTAACCCAGTTATGGTGACATTTCAAGCCACCATCCTCATAACCCTCTGCTTTTATATACAAAAAAAAACTAGTTTAAACTATAAAATCCACTACAAACAGTATGAATCTTGAAACACTTTTGGCTCCAACTGTCACTACTTTTGTTTTTTCTTTCAGAAATAAAACTCGTGACCCGCCTGCCACCAAACACAGCAGTGCTGTTAGAGAGGGCCTGCCTGTCAGGGGGTCTCAGCAGGAAATGAGCGATTTAAGCACTCGTCACACCCAGCAGAAGATCATGAGCCCGGAATACAAATTCAAACAAAACAGGGCACAACGTGTTTAACAAGCTTAAAGGCCTTAAAACAACAACAACATCCATTTACAGTCGTTGGTGTCCCATCCGGATGCACTAATTGTGTTTCTTTTCACTGTGATTGTTATTCTGTGCTTCACATATTTACAGAAACACTGTAACAAACTCACGCATACAGCCAGCATCAGATTCATGCCCAAGACCCTGAAGCTGCAAAGCCGGACCAATCAATCAAATTACTTCACATTTGGCACCATCCTTATATATCCTGTAGTTACTTGCAGTTCTGCTTCATGCCTAAACCATAAAACCCATCTTGTGACCTATGATTTAGAAATGTCAGTCTTTGAGCAATGGGGACATGAAAAGAGACCCCCCCCTCCCCCAAGTTCTAAGGGCCCCATCAGGCAGTAACTAATTCTAATCTGTAGGTTTGTGATAAGAGACCAAAATCTCATGGTGCATCAGTTCAACGCACTCAGAGTAGAGGTGACGAGCGAGAGGCACTTGTGAACATATAGAGGACGTAAACAAAACCCAAGAATGTAAAAAGTTTGCATCGGTGCGTATATTCAATTAAGCATATAACACTGTGTGTTTACTCATCTTCTTATTGGATATTTTAAAGCACTTCCAGATCGAGGGGATGACATCTCCACAAGACTGATTGCAAGGAAGCAGCCTGGTAAACTGAGAATTTACCCCCCTTATGATGAAATTGGTACTTTCCGGTAATTAGTGCTTTGACTTCTGGCCAGGAACCATTACACAAGGTGGGGAGGGGTAACCCACCGTGTTGTGAAAACAACTGGGTGCAGCTTTCTTCTCTGCTGTGCTGTCGCTGGCACAGTGGCTTTCCAAGCACACACACACGCACATGTATGCACACACACACGCAGAGGCAGAAAGGTCAGAGGCCCAGGCTGAATCATCACTTCTTCCCTGGGCTCTCAGGGTGTTGGACTGCTGAGAGCGTGAATCCTTGTTGGAGTCCTGCCCAGTTTCTGTGCTGTCTTTAATGTGCCATGGGGGAGGGGGGGGGGGACCGTTGCATCAGTCTGACCCAGTCACTGAGGCCGCTGGGGTCACACCTGAGCCAGCAGGCCACTAGGTCAGGTCTGTGAAGAGTACAGCACAGTCTGAGGGGAGCTGAGGCCCATGAAAGAGCCGGTACTGCCTGGCAGCACCAAGAACGGAATGGCGGGCCGAGCATGCGGGCACCAAGAGCAAGGCCAGGAGCTGCATCAGCCCCGAGGAGGGCATCGGGCACGGACTCTATCAGCACGGTGAGGCAGGGACTCTGAGGGCAGACCCTGCAGGAGCAAACAGGGAAGGGGGCAGGGCTGCACACTGGGAATGCATCCCCCTGCCTGCTGACAAACTGGGAAACTTGGCAGCCATAGTCCCTGCACACCTCTCCCAGCATCTGGCCCTAGTGCCAGTTTCAGCTGGCTGCTTGTGTGCATACTATGGGATTTCTCTTAAAGGGCCAACGATTTATTCTTCATCTCCTTAGAGCGCTCACAATTTTTTTCTGGAGCATCATGGGCCTGGACTCACCTGGGACTCAGACTAATAACCCTCTGGTTTAGCTTCAGAATGAATATGCTACCTGCTTTTACAGCACGTCGCTTACATCCCAGGGAAGAATGTATTTCCCTAAATGACACAACTGTGAGAAAAGGAATGGCAGAAATCACTGTGTGTACGTAGAAGGGCTCCCCCCAGCAGGAAGACACCCAGTGTGGCCGCATCCACGCACTGCACCTATATAGACTGAGCTTAAGGAGATCTCCCCCAGCCAGGAGCTGGATTACAAAGCCGAATTGCAGAATGGCGGAGGGGGACGCCAGCAATTCTGGGGTCCTCTCAGCACACAGCGAGAACACAGCTCAGTGCAGTGTTTCTGCGGTGAGGACATTTCCTGCAGAGAGTGTGACATTTGCAGGGAAATCAAAGATTTCGTGAGGGGGCTAGTTCAGACTGACCAGGGGCTGGGTCGTGGTGGTAGTCATTGGGATGAAGCCCTATTCCAGTCCCTTCCAGTACCTCACACATCTCAGACGTGTGAAACAGTCACGGCTCCCTCCCCAAGCGCTACGGCCCATAAACCCCAGCTCTCCTATCACAATCATTCATTATCAGTCCCGATTTAAGCAAAGTTGCAAGCTGACCGCACGCTTCGTAATTAAGGCTTAGCGCGGGAAAACCGCCACCATGTGGAGGGAACAAAACCGGACTGTGACAGTTCATCGTCTGGTTCAGTAAGGAAGATTATAGGCTTACTGCTTAATTTACCAGGACAAAAGCAAGGGCAATGAAACACAGAGTAATAAAAGCACGTGAATAGGGCGGGGCCCAGACTGATTCATGGCCATTGCTTGTGGGGCACGTAAAAACAGCATCATAAAGGTGACCCTCTGCCAGCTTATGTGGGGATGCATGTGACACGAAAAACAAATAAATACACAAATACTCACTCGCATTCACACAAAAGCTCCTTCCTGGTGGCCAGTGGTGATAGCCTGTAGGCACAATGGCCTCAGAGACCGTCCTCACCAGTTCGCGGGGTTTAAGGGTACTGAGCCTTGGCAAAATGACACATCTCTGAACCGGAAAACACAGCGTCAGTGTCAGCAGCCTCTGCCGAGAAGGCGACACTGCTCCCTCCAATAAGGACCACATGAGCCATATAACCAAGGCATGATCATGGCATCATCATGGAGTAACCATGGTGTAACCAAGGCATGACCACAGCATCACCATAGTGTTACGAAGGCATGACCACAGCTTCACCATGGAGTAACCAAGGTGTAACCAAGGCATGACCACGGCATTACCAATGGGGTAACCATCATGTAACCAAGGCATAACCATGCTGTAACCAAGGTGTGACCACAGCATAACCATGGGTAACTGAGTTGTAGAAGCTGCAGAAGGCAACATGGACTCTTTCGACTGTCGTGTGCAGGAATAGGCTTCATCCGGGACCCCCCACCCTCTAGCGAGCATGCCAAAAGGCTCAAAGTGCACCCTCATACAACGTCAAGCCCACAGCTTTCAGAAACGCAGATGTCGCAAGATAAATGCATGTTGAAGAGTGTGTACGATGTCACACAAAGAAAATTACACCTCGCCGCTGTGTCACGCCGCTCGCTGTCAGAGTTACACATGCACAATTAGCCTGAAGCGTGCGATCATGTAGGGGATGGGGGGGGGGGGGATTGCGCTGGCTTCCCATACCCAAATTCCGGGGTGTCGTATTACTGCCTCCTTTGACGGAAGCTGGTTTATTCCGCTCTGCTTCCCCGTGCAATTATGTCATTATTTACTCCGGTCGGCCGACAGGCGGCTTGTTGAAGGGGCAGCTGTTTGTACCTGGCTTTCTGAAAACATTTCACAAGCATGCCACACATGGCCAGGAGTGACCCTGTGACCTTTGCTAGGAAGCTGATCTAGGACTCGCAGAGGATGACCTCTCCCATCACACTGCTCCACCTGCCTGTTTCAACACACTGCTGTCACGCAGACAGGCACAGAAACAGGATCTCGGGGTCATGATTATACTCAGAGAGGCCATTGAATAGATCTGATGAAAGGCTCAGAGGGGGCCTCAGTACCCTACAATGAGGGTACAGGAGTCACCAGCAGGGTGACCACATGAGCTCTCAGTCCCCTACAATGAGGGTACAGGAGTCACCAGCAGGGTGACCACATGAGCTCTCAGGCCCCTACAATGAGGGAACAGGAGCTACCAGCAGGGTGACCACATGAGCTCTCAGTCCCCTACAATGAGGGTACAGGAGCCACCAGCGGGGTGACCACATGAGCTCTCAGTCCCCTACAATGAGGGTACAGGAGCCACCAGCAGGGTGACCACATGAGCTCTCAGTCCCCTACAATGAGGGAACAGGAGCTACCAGCAGGGTGACCACATGAGCTCTGTCCCCTACAATGAGGGTACAGGAATCACCAGCAGGGTGACCACATGAGCTCTCAGGCCCCTACACTGGAGTGCCTTGGGCTGGTCACCCCTCCCAGCCCACCTCGCTGCCATCACACAAGGGATTCTCCAGTTTCTGGAGCAAAAAAGCTATGACGTGGCAAGGAACGATGTCATGCCCCCCCCCCCACACACACACACAAACCAGGAAGCTGTCACATTTTGGGCATCTCCTCCACCTCCCCACTTCAGACTGCTGCGGCCAGTCATGCAGCCAGTGTTAGGCTCTCCCAGCAAGCAGGCAGATCTCGTGCCTCTCCCCTGCCTCCCCACGTCTGATGGCTACAGTCAATTGGGCGGCCAGTGGCAGGCTCCTCCAGCAAGAAAGGCGGCTCTTGGACCTCCATCCCACCTCCCCACGTCAGAATGCTATGGTGGGCAGCCAGCGGCAGGCTTCCTCAGTGAGTAGGTGGATCTCGGGCCTCTCCCCCCCTCCCCCATTTACCACACAGCAGTGCCGCTTTCTAGAGCGCAGAGAAAGTCCCTCTTTTTAGCCTTAAATGTCACACCATGAAATGAGGATGCAGTCAGGCCCACTTAGCCTGCAGATCTCAGATAAAGTCTTTTCATTTTGGAGGAGCACGGCCGGAATCTCCACGAGCCGACAGGCAAAGGGGCATCGCTGACGCACAGCCTGGGCGTGAGACAGTCACAGCATGACAGAGTGCATCCGGCACACTGCTGTGTTAGCACGCTATGGCACCTTCTATTGACTCTGGGACTCTGAGGCAGTCCGCTATCAAAGTCAGCAGGGAAGTGGAAGCCAAAAACATAAAGGGGAGCTGGCTTTCTTTATATTCTGAGGTGTGTCAGTATGTGCTTAAAGCTCCCCACTCAGGAAAACAAGAAGAAAGCATGGCAAACCTGTGCCCCACAGCAGCCGTGCTGTCAGGGCCTCGGGAATGTACCACTGTCCCCAGACCTGGTGGGGGGAGGGGGTACTGAACATGAGCTCGTAAAAGCCGGCACATTGCAAAAGTAAACACACACTCCGCCTCCAGCCACCCAGCCCTCCCCCGTCTGCTAATTTAATTATTCAGTGACACATCTAATCTAAGGCAGCCGGCGTCAAATATTGAAACTTGACGTCCAGGGAGTTGTCATGAGTGTGTATCAGTTTTGTGATGCTGCTCTAGAACCCGGCGTTTGCCAAACACCCAAAGCCACCTGCTTAGATGTCTGGTTTATTACAGCTAGGCGTTGTTACTCATGCTAAACAATGTTACTTATGTTCTCATTTTTTTTGTTTGTGAGAAAACACTTAACATTATTATCCCGATACGTGCGATCGCATGTGTATTCGTAATGATGTTTTGCTCCGCTCTCATCTGAAACGTTTTACTGAATGATTAAAATATCCCTCCTTGATTCGACATGCAAATGGCACTGATGCCATCGGCGGATCTCAGCATAAAGTGCAGAATCAATACAAGCTTGAATGTAGCACCAGAACCTGCACCCCCAACACCATGTAAACATTGTAGGGGTGGGAATACAGCCCAAAACACAATGACCCTCTACTAGTTCTAAAGGCTGCCCCTGTTTCCACTCAATACCAGCTATCAGCTACCCATTCTCATTCATCCTTTCTAGCAGACTGAGATTCATTTGCCCGATACTCCTTAATGAAATCAGAGAGGCCCATGCGAGACAAGGAGGGAATTGACAGATCATGACAAGGAATCACCAGTCTCCTTGGGTAGAGTGTGATCAGCCGGTCCAAATGGGCCTGATTCTAAAGAATCTTGTATAAACCCTTTAAGTGCACATGAAGAAGGCACAGTACGGGCCTAATCTCAGGTGCCTGGTTGAGCTCTCCGTCGGATTATGCAGGTTAAACACACTAATGGAATCATTCAGACTCTCCAAAGTTATTATTTAATTATGCCGTCACACTTCCTTCAGTATAATAAATACTCAGTCAGAATTAACATTCTGTCTTGGTTACTCTGTGGTTACTCCATTAATACTTACACAAAGTTATGCATCCAAACCTGACAAATGAAGATATAATGGCTTGAAACAATGACAAAGAGACTCTAGTCAAAGGAACAAAAACAAAATAAATACATATAAAAGCAGCCAGCATCACTCCTGGCCCAGCACGAGGTTCCATCCAAACACAGGGTATGACACAACAGGGGCCACCTACTCGGGCTCGTGGATGATCAGGGACTGTGCTGAAACCTCACCCCCATCTCAAATACTGAGCATTAAACATCAGACCGCCTGACTTGAAGGTTACTATCACAGTAAGTGGATTCAAGTGCTGCTAAAGTGACTGGCCCCATCTCTGGGTTGCAGCGAAGCATGCTTAGAGACACTGGACTCGCTCCCAGTACACACCCTGCTGCACACATGCTACCTATCACATCCCTGATGTCAACTGCAATTATCATTTCACATTAGGATTATGGGTAGTGTTGCCATATGATGAAGTAACTGTGAATAAGAACTGTAGATGAGTCACAGCCATGCAAATACATACACAAATGCATAAGTACACATATATACACACATACAAGAGCTGTAGAAATATGCATTTATTTATAGGTATATACAGTATGTATTTATCCAGTGTAAGCAGTGCACGTGAACAGAACAGAAAATGCTCCGGAATCATTTGCCAGAATGTTCCAGCTAGCAGTATCTGTCCACCAGAAGCCTTCAGCTTTCCCATCGAACCCAGAGGACCCTCAGCTGGGTGTCACCAGCCCTAGGGACGAGGGGCCAGATATGGCCCGAACCACACAGAGTGAGCTAATCCTAAACACGGAGCGGCACTGTGAGCGGACACGAGCCAGTGCTCAACTGGCCCAGCTGCTGCTCGAGCTCAGCGCCCAGCACCCAGCCGGTGCTGTTACACAACAGGGCCACGACCTGCACTCCAGCGCCACCTGTCTGCTGTCTGGCGACTCGCAGACACCATATAACGGCACTGCGTTTCGGGGCTGGACAACGGAGCCCTGACAACCTCTCTGAATCCCAATTGGATCGCCGAACACGACCTCCACTGTCAGTCACAACTCAGAGCCGACCCGAGTCATGTTCTGGCTGAGGTCTGGGTGGGGGGGAGGGCACCGCAGATGGCCTTACAGCTGTCTATGCAGATTGGGGGGAAGGGGGTAGATACCATGAAAATCGGACATTTGTCCTCTGTTGCATCTGCAGATCTATGTGCGATTTAGCAAGGGAGAGAACGGAGGGAAAGAGATGGAGGGAGAGCAAAAGAGAGAGAGAGAGAGAGAGAGAGACCCTGTGCTATGCTTGTCTCACCATCCCAATGTGCAGAAAAACGAGTGGTGATTAATTCAGCCATTTAGGCAGTGCCACCCCTTCATCTGAGCAATTTACAGCAATACCTGTTATAAGAATGGAGACAGACACACCGGCCATTTTTCTCACTGATAAAACCTCACATCATGAAGCCAAACACCAGGCCCCCAAACTGCACAGATTATGGAGAGCGTCAGCACCTCACTCGGTGGTTCCAGTAATCCCACCCAACACTGCAGATTGCTCTAAGCAAGAGAACTGCTCTCAAATCGAAGGTGTAGATTTGGCTGTGGATGGTAGGCATTTGTCCCTACCAATATTACGGTATCATGTGTGTTTGGGGGGGTTTCAGGGCCGACTGGGTCCATATCGGTGTGTTGACACCAAACCTATGGCCTTGTCTCAAACATTTGCGGCTTAGCGGGAATGACAAGGGTTCTGACAGCATGTGTGCCCCTTGCAGCAGCCAACACATGGGTGGAGACCAGGCTAATTTGTCGCATTAGTTGAAGGATCCCTTGCAGGAATCCATCACAGCTTCAGTATGAAGTGAAAGCACTGAGTCTCCTCCGCAGTTTATGGAGGGGGGGGGGGCGTGTCAGCACCGGGCTCAACCGGGTTAGGTGGTGCCACTCCATGCCGCTGTGCAGCGCCTGTGAGGGGCTCAGGTCTGTCTCAGCTCATGATTCCGAGACACACTGAGCCGCTAGTCCAGTCGGTCAGCTATCGTGACCAGAACATCCGCTCTAAAGCCCTGGAGCTACAAACCAACAAAACCTCCAACAGCATCAGACTGGTTTCTCTGGCATTCACCTAACCCAGTGCTTCTCAGTCTAGTCTTTGGGGACCCCCCCAGTCAGCCCACATATTTGTTCCCTCCCCATCTCCCAGCCAATCACTGATTTCCTGCTATAGGTGTGCTGGGAGCTGGGAAGGAGCAAAAAGGAAAACTGTCTGGGGGTCCCCAAGGACTGGGTCAAGAAATATTAACCCTAACCCATCAAGGGACCAAAGGAGCAAAGCTCAAACCATTATTAGCAAAAATACAGCATCTTCTACAGTCATAACAACATAACATAACAAACAGCCTTTTAAACGAATTTGAGCAGAGATCTTTAACAGACCCGATTAGTCGTAGGGTGATATGGCTGTATTCGTGAACAAATTACTGTGTGTGAACCTTATTATCTGTAACATGAGGAAGACACTTCTCACCAGATCAGACAGCATGATTAATTATCCCAGTGGGCAAGCCAGACAGCACTGAGAACACCACTATGCAAGAAGGAAGTATTTCCCAAAAATATGTGTACAACAGGAGCAAGCACGTTACAAGTACAACCAAAGAAGCAGTTTCAAGATTAAAAATGAGCAGCAAGCAGCTAGAAGACTGACCAGCCAAGCTGTCTACTGGGCAAGAAACCAGAAGATCACCTTAAATAAAGCCAGAGGCCTCATAAAGATGCCATTCTCAGGAGTAGGACCTCTTATAGCTACAAGTCGCACCTGTCCACTGTAGGAGTCCCAACCAGCACATTCTTTTGGCCCAACTCATCCTAATTCCCAGCAAGCTCTGCCTCATTAAGCCCACTGTTTACGTTCACAACAGCCAGCTCCAAAAGCAAAGACGCAATCGCGAATCATAATTCAGGATGAAAGCGGCAGGGGATAGATGCTGGGGGACAGACAATCAGAGAACATGACTGATTCATTACCGCACTCCCCGGAGAGCCGCTTCGAAAACAGGCGGTCGGCCAGGCGCGGTACCATTTGTCTGAGAAGTAGATCACATAGATGCTCCTTAGCCCAATGGTGGAATGGGAAACGTAGCCAGCAACACTGCAGTGTGAAAATCTGTTCCACATTAGGACCTACTTAGAAACTGCCAGCCCCGATGGGAAAAAGCAGACATTAGCATCCTCGGTGACCCTGGGCAGTCCTACCTGTGACCCACGATCCACCAACTCACCCTGTGTTTACTAAAAAAATTTTTTTTTATAAATAAATAAATAAACAAATAAAAACTCAGTAAGCAGAAATGATGCCATTAGCAACAGTTGCTAGGCTCCTTATGAGGCATCCAAAGAAAAACCACAAAAAGGTAACGAACACATGACATAAAAATAATATGGTCCAAAGTAAGAATAAATGGTAACCAAACAGGCCAGTCTTTAATTCAACTGAGGCTTCATTAACAGCATGATATGGTGGAAAGGGTGTCTGATAAACAAAGAAGCATTTAGGCTCAGTAGTCTTTGAGACATAATGTGGTAATGTATGCTTACTTAATGTATTCATTAACCATTAACTAAGTGTTAAGTAAGCATGTACTACTACATTATTTGTGTCCCCTAAGTAAAGTGCATAAGACTACGTGCCAAACTGGATCAGCTACTTACACATTATTAAGGGAAGTGAAGTTACATAAAATGCCATTTTTGCCCAATGCCCATATAAAATCTCCCTTAAATCGGAATATCAAAATGCAAAATATAAAGCACAATTCTCAGATTTTATGCATATCCTCCTGAGACCCAAGGAAAAAAGTGTCCTTAAATTTAGGTTATTTGTCTTTGGAGGAAATAAGACATCTTACAATTTAGATTTTTTCAAATTTATTTTTATTTTTAATTTCACAGCATGTCCTCTTTAGTGCACAACAATAACAAATACGTTTCCTGACATCAGTGAAAAGATAGATGCAAAAATAAAATGTCTGCTACAATGGACAGAAATGAATGGGTGGGGTCTCAGGAGGATATTGTCATGAGCCCGTCCAAGCCTCGTGTGTGCCACGCCCCCCTCTGTCATTGGTTTGTCATTATAACAGACATATCTTTGTGGGGATTCTCCATTCATTCTATGGGGAAAACTCTAATCCCAACATGGCAACCCTAACCACTACCCAGCCCTAACCTTAACCATAACTGACCAAACAAAATATGAGACTTTTTGGATTTTTTAGTTTTGTGATTCTTGCATTCACAGGTCGTTTGGGAAAATTGTCCCTGCAACATCAAAATAACAGGTTTTTATGCAGGTTTTCAGGCAAAACTGGGCTTGGCCCCCTCTGACTCGCTGGCCAGCTCTGACTCAGCTTATCAGTAATATAAGCAGGAGTGAAACAGCAGTACGTCAGGTGTGCAGTGAGCAGGCGTCAGTCTTACACAGCATAGCTCTTCGGGGGGGTCAGCCGAATGTGCATGTGTTACAATGAGATGGCAACCAGCATCTTCTGTACAGGGGCATGGTGTCATGAGGGGGGGAGGGGTCGGCACTGACACTCCCGTGGACTCCCCCTCACCCTTCTCACACCCGCCCGGTTATCCCTCCCAAATCACAGGGGGATCACCCTGGGCCTTCAAGGACAATCATGCCCCCCCCCTCACAGCTGTGCCTTTTGACAGCTACTCCCCCAAATACCCCCACCACCAGCAGCAGCTCCAGGATACAGATGAGGCAGCAGAAATTTAGACTCCCCCATGGGGAAGACTGAGCAGAGTGTGACAGGCGACCTTTAGTGGCGTTCCCCTGTTCACTTCCACCTGACGTGGACATGCGAAGCTGCCAGCTCCCTACCGCTTCCTTTACACTCGGCCCACTCCAATGGAGATTCCTGTTAACGTCAGGATGGTGCTGATGCTGTGTGAATCAAGAATGGACCACGTCTTCCTCCTACTGGCATGGGGGGGAAGATAAGGGGACATCCTAGTGTAGTGAAAGGCATATCTGGCATAGGGACAATGGGCACCAGGAGCTGGTGAAGTTCCACAAATTCCCAGAAGACAGATGCCCTCGAGCTCTCCGCTTTCTGCTCCAGCTTGTCTTCTCACCACGTTTTTTTTGTCCTTCTCAGCCTTCTCTGATTTCCTTCATTCCCTCCTCAAAACCAAAGTGCCACCACTGCCCCCCCCCCCCCATCCCTGCATCATCAGAGCCCATGTCCAGGCCTGTGTATCAGGTTCGAATCTCCATCGGATGTCCCTAGCCCGTGTTCTCCTTTAAGAGATGAAACAGCGGCTTTCCCCCAGGTAACCGCTGCTGAATTTTCACCAAATGCAGTCTGAAGCAAGGGAAACAGACAATTTTGGAAGCAACTTCGAAAGCAAGCGGGTGCTTGGATACATAAGCCTAATTCCCTCACCGTCCTACGGTGAGTCCCCAGAATACCGAACGGCCCCTAATCTCTGGGTCTCTGCCATCAGCAACTGATGTAACATGAGTAACACAATCAGAAAAAAATAATTACCATTATATGCAAATTAATTATGCTAATAAGCTAAAATAATCACTGCTATTACTATTATTATCATTATATACGTCAAAAAACAGCATCAGGATGACCTGATCATCTGCAGTAACATGACTGGGAGCAGAAACCAATTCAATTCAATTTAATTCAATTTTATTTACATAGCGCATTTTCAGAATATTACATTGTCTCAAACCGCTTTACATTGTCCCTATCCAAAGCCCCCAGTGAGCAATCCAGCGGTGACAGTTGCAAGAAGTGGAGGAAACCTTGGAAGGAACCAGACAAGTGTGTTTCCTAAGATGATTAAACAGACAGTTAGATAGACAAATAGAATACTAGGTTGGGAGCCCAATTTTCCAGGAAGAATCTGGTGAGTCGTCCAACCATCCAAACAGTGGCTCTCAGACCTGTCACAAGGCAACTACGGTCCAAATGATGGAGACATAGGGGGATGGATGGCCTGTCAGAGGGCTGGCTGACACTCTAAAGCCTATCTGAATGTGCGTGTGTGTGTGTGTGTGTGAATGGGGGGGGGGTTGGCAATATGACATTGAAGCCCATTAGATCCGGCCATGGGTCACCACCAAGGCAGGGAGCTCAGAGTCACATGTGAAAGAAGAGAAGGCCATACCAACAAAGACAGCCCTCCTGAGTGATACAATATGAACTGCACTGGTTAATAAGACGCCGTTGTCCCTTACAATCTGCAATAAGGTTTCATACCTGGCATGAAGTGGGGACACACCCCCCTCCCCCCAGCAATCAATGTCTCCTGATCCAGGTCTTCGTCTATGACCGTCACTGTCATCAGATCATGAAAGAATAGACTCAGTGCTGTTTTGCGGAGCATCTGAGATGCATAAAAATTTCCAGAGGGAACTGGCACTATAATTTCTCTTCAGTGGATTTCCCGGCACGTACTGCCTCAGCCCTTCATCGAGACACTCCAGTCCTCAAATCACCTGGGTCCCTCCCCCTCCACCTTATCTCTTTATTAGCTGAACATCTAGGGACGCACACTAAGCGCACATCTCAGTTAGGCGCTAATCGGCTCTCTGGGCACGGATCACCGGGTGCTCGCTGCTGCTTGTTGTTCTTCTGGATGTCACGAGCCAGCAGGAATGGTCACTTGGTCAGCAGTCAGACGTCCCGCTCGTTTAACAGCTGATTATTCCCTAGTCTCTCTGGCAGAGGTCAAAGCCATTGTTTATTCACTCTCTTGAGCAAATCCAAGTATAAAACACATTAATGCAGAGAGACCTGATTCAGCTCGATGTAAAATGTAAAAATGACAGAATCAGCAAACAAACTCAGCCATATTTTACAGCAATGATAAACCAGACTGTGGAATGTAACCAAACATTCAGCAGAACCTGAAAACACTGTAAGTGGCTCTGGATACGGGAGAAGGGCAGTCCATTCAGAGATGGCAAAAGCATGTCCACCAATAATGTAAACACTGATAAGGCCATGTGGGAAATATATTTATCACTGAAGCTATAAAACATCCACAAAACACAAGGCAGCAGTCAGGTAGGGATGCATCCTGGGGCAGAGAACAAAAGGAGGGCACTCAAACGAAGCGAAACGTTTTCAGCCATAGGATATCGAAGTCTCACCAGCTTGTCAAACCCCACGCAATAAAAAATGGAAAGGCTTACTTCGAGGGATGGCGTGGATACTTAGAATCTGTGTGGGGGGCAACACACCAGGCACTGGGGGGTGGGGGAGGCAAAGGGGTGGAAATGTAGAATTGAGAGACTTCAAGGCACCTTGACAGTAATTCCCACTTACTTTATAAAGCACCTGGCTCCCTCAAAGGTGAATCCTTCCTCCCATCCAGTTGGCAAATCTATAATGGAAGAAAGTAAATTAAAAAGATGACAGATTAGATAGATAGATAGATAGATAGATAGATAGATAGATAGATAGATAGATAGATGGATAGATGGATGGATGGATGGATGGATGGATGGATGGATCGATGGATGGATGGATCGATGGATGGATGGATGGATGGATGGACAGCAGCAACGAGAGATTCGCGGGAAAAGCCGCGGCCAAAGCAGCGGCGGCAGCTTAGCGGACGGTGCCGCCTGAGGACACGTATCTGCCGCCCGCCGCGTCCCCGGTCCGCAGTGCCATTACACGGAGCACCGTGCGATTCCGCGAAGATGCCGCGCAGCGCCCTCACCTCCCCATCCCTGTCCCCGCCCCCGTCCCCATCTACACCCGCCGGTATTCTTGCAGACTAGCGCTCCGGGTTTTTGGGGCTGCCTCAGCAGAAGCCGTCGTGTCCCCCCACACCCCCTCTCCTGTGGTACGGTACTCCGATGCGGCGCCGATGCGCGGCGGCGAGCCGTCCGCCTCCGCTAACCATCACACCGCGGCGGTCTCCGCGGGATGCCTCCCCGCGAGCCGGCATTACAGTAGCAGCCGCGCTCCCGCCGCCCCGCGTCACAAGCCAGACCCGACAAAAACCCAAACTTTGCGGCGACTTCGCTCTGTCGCCGGGAACCGCTGGCGGGCGCCGTCGCGGTGCAGCTCACGCGGTTCCAACTGCCGTGTCCGGTGCCTCCAGGACGAATAACGGTAGTGACAGCCGGTAGGGACTGAGCCGGGCAGGGGGCGGACTCGTCCTTAAGCCCTAACCGATAAGTGAACCTGGGAGGAGCGCCGGGGCTCCGAGGCGAACTTGGGAATATTTACCGGGAGTTTTCCGGTGACCGGTGCTGACGGCCTCCACCGTGGTCGGATGGAGCCAGGTTGTGCTCTTTGCTTCTTCACTGTTGGCGAGACAGGGGGGAAAAGGTGTAAGAAATGCAAGAGAGTCTAAGTTGAACATTCGGGCCGGAACCAGGCGAGCGCGTCCGATTCTCGTGTCCACTTCATATTTACTTGATGAAGAAGATGCGTCCGTCCCGCGTAACACCGTAACTCCACGAAGACGGCAGGCAGGACAGCCACTCCGGGTTCAGATCCGCCGCCATGTCTGGCAATCTACCGAGATTGAAGTGCGCGTCGCCGCGCCGCTCGCGCGTGCCCGGAAACCCTGGCAACCGTCCTTAGAAGCGAGCAGTGGGAAAGCGAGCCTCTGGGGGGCGGGAGCGTGCCTGCGGAGCGCGGCACGTTACCCTGGTACTCGATGCGATCTGGGATGTAAGAATGTAGGGATGACAGATCCGTGTGTGGTTTCAGCTCTAGTACGGAGAACGAGGCATCCCGAGAGTACTTAGAGTAGCATCACAATAATATTTTAAAAATTAGACCAGGATCTGCTATATACATTTTAACGATATATTGCACATTTTGCAAATATACGAAAAATGCCACTATTTAATTTCGTCGTTCGTTCATTTTTCTCCACGAGAAAATCGCCGAGTGACTGTTTCTTTTTATACCAGTTATGCGCCAATGTTTAAAATACTGCTTTTGGATTGCTGCTGATTATATGGCTATATTGCTTAGGGCAAAGTCAATAAACCCTCAGTGCCTAAGAAAGCGTGGAGCATTAGCGCTCATGCCTATGCAAAGATATGTATGGATTGTGTGTCAAACATTTCTTAAAACTGACGAAAAACAAAAATGCTTTTATTTCAAATGAAACCATTTATTCTTCGTTGTAATCAAACGAAAATCCAACGGGAGCCACGTAGTCAGTTATTATCGAACGCACTTCTGCATTTGAGGAGAAATTCGTCAAACCTTGCTGTATAACATATTTGTATTATGGTATTAAAGTGTATGTATTTCACTGATTTTCCAACCTTTTTGGCTTTAGTGAGTCAACAGGGAGAACTTCCAGACTTAATCACATAGAATTGGGCTGGCTAATACGGTGCAGTAGCAACAGCTGATACCTTCTCTTATTAAAATGAAATCCCCACATGCAGATTCGTATGCTATGAATTATGTTGTTTTCCACAATCAAAAACGTTTTCAAATATTTCACAGTGAAGGTGGAAAACATGTTTTTGCACCAGTGATGGCTCTTGCATGCTCAGTGTCGCTGGCAGAGTGTGATGGGTCAATAGGTATTGGACACTGATCCACTTTGGCATCTCCTAAACTTTTTATGACACAGTGTGAAATAGTTGTGAATTGCTGTTAAATTGTGACTGGTGTAATTTCCAACAAAGAAAAGGAATCAGACCTGCACAGGACCATTGATTTATTACATCACCCTGTCCTCCACTGAGCAATTGCATATTTATGCTATAAGAGACAGCCATGACATCTTCTTCTTCATCTTCTTCAGAACACTTTTTCTGGAGATGGAAGCATGCCAAGCAGGTCAGACCAGGCCTCTCTTACTGAACCCATGAACTGATGCTGGTTCAAGAAGCAAGTTTGTGATTTAGTTCATTCAAGCCTTACTCATGCCATCCAGTCAGCAGCATGTAACAGAGTTAGACAGCACTCACAAAACATCAAACAAGCATCCAAATAATAATTCCATTTTTAAAATGGCTGAAATAAGAAATTTTGGCTGAATTAAGTACAATGTAGAATTGTTCTGTCCAGCAAAGCATTCTGGTTGTTGTACAAATATTGCCCAGGCATCTGAGAGATACAGCCCCTCCAGCAGGTACGACACACATGAAAATGACTCGTTGTGCTTTTATTAAATGACTTAGGAGACTTTCAGAGTAGAGCTGCCTTTTCAAAGGTAGATCCAATAGTCTTAGGGAGAACAGAAAAGTGTTTCACCGTTATTTTTAAATGAATATTTCCATTACCTTGGACTGTTTGAACTGTTTCCGTGGTGATGGGAAACAAGGCTGCGCTGGTAGTGGCACGTCAGAGAAATGTGATGCCATTTTGGAGGAGGCCTCTGTCCCGAGCGCCTCACCATGAATTGCACCATTACGAGAATTAAAGCAAACACGAGCCATTCAGCAGCAAAGCAGATTAGAACCATCCATCAAACCACTTCAGTGCCACTCTGTAAGGGAAAGTTCCTCAGCAAAAAGGGGAAATTTCCATGTCCTCTTCCAACAACCATGATGGCCCCTGTGAGATGACTTCAAACTCACTTACTTGCAGAAACCGAAACACATAATTTCTACTACCTGTTCAAATGGCATTTTTCTGTGGCTATTAAAACCTCATTTGCAGACACCATTGTGGATTATAAATTATGTATGATCCTGTTACACAGACAAAATGTAAAACTCTCAGGGTTATATCTGATGGCAAATTTGTCAGCTCCAAGCAACTAACCCACCCCCTTTAGCAACTAAGCCACCAGTTAGTCATCATAATCAGTTATCAGCTCCCAACATACCCTTGTACCCACAACATCTTGTGCCTGTATCAGGTGAGTAACCCTTGAAAGTGGCTGTAGCAAATTATGCTGCATTTACTCAAAAACTGCAAAACAAGCCTTATGTTTTGTTGTAATACTTGGCTGAGGACCCATTTACTAACAACGCATTTTCCGTTTCAGTCTTTTATTGAGTAATGTCATTTACTGCCATTGACAGAAATATAAAATTATGATTTGTTTGCCGTCACGCTCCTGTTTGCTTCTCCATACCCTTGAGCTTTGGCCTCCGCTATCCAAGCCTAAATTCAGTCAGCATTCCTGGGTAATTTTTCATGTAATTTGCCATTTTAAAACGGACACCAACCATAAATGTTTAGCTGAGTAATTCTCCAACATAATCTGTCCTCAAAAGCAAAAAACGTTTCGCTGGGTATTCAGAGTAGAGAAAAGTTTGTACACATTATGACTGCTAATGAGATCTCGGTCTGGCCTGCTTTTGGTGTACTTTGTGAAGTATGGTAGAGATTTTTGCTGATAGCATAGACTGGGACATCCTCAGAAAGCTGGATGGAGGACGGACCACCTGTTACCTCTGTGGTTTATCCCAGCCTCTCTCTCCTCAACACCCCATTCCTCCTCCTTAATTAAGCAAGCACACTCCCCTACTCCCCTACCCCTGCTTGTTTGCCCTCTAATTTCCTCATTAGAAGTTGTGACTGCACATCGAGATCCTCCATCCGGATATAGACTGTTAAGCAGAATGGGATGAACATTTAGCACTTAAGAAAAGCAAAATCAGCCACATAAAACTGTTTGGGCCACGTTGAGTCAAAGGCCAAATTTGCTCACCTCAGGCTGACCCCCATAATCCCCCCCCCAGCCACAACACCTACAGCAGTGTTTAAAGGTGTCAGAATTAATTAAGCATGGTATTCATCAGGTCAATCTGCCCGCGGGGCTGTGGGGAATGAGCATTGTTCTGCTCTCGGATAGCAGGAGAATCCATCCTGTATGCTGCTTTAGACAAATGGCCACAGCTTGGCGACGTCAGCCTTCCGTCGCAACAGCTTCCTTCCTGTTAATCTCAAACGGCTCCCAGTGATAAAGGCCAATTAGGTAATGAATGGGCTGCGTCACCCCCAGAGTCCTGAGCAGGAATGCTAAAGTAGGCCCTCCTACGGGCCCCAGGACTGAAGCAGCGGCCGCACAGTGACCCCAGAGGGCTGAGTGGGAATGCCAAATCAGGCCCCGCTCTGGGGCCCCGGGGCCGAAGCAGCGGCCGCACAGTGACCCCAGAGGGCTGAGTGGGAATGCCAAATCGGGCCCGGCTCTGGGGCCCCGGGGCCGAAGCAGCGGCCGCACAGTGACCCCAGAGGGCTGAGTGGGAATGCCAAATCGGGCCCCGCTCTGGGGCCCCGGGGCCGAAGCAGCGGCCACACAGAGCCTGGTCCCCATGAAAGCCGTCTGCATCTTAACTGAACTGCTGCTGACTGTCTTCTCTGATTCAGCAAATGATGGAGTGCAGAGACTGAATTTCCCAAAAACAGGAAAGTGGCTGGGATATTGAGCCGCGACGGATGTGAAATATCCAGTCGGTGCTGAAAGTGGGTGGGTGTGACGTCACATGAGTGACAGGCTTGAGCCAGAAAGAGAGCAGTGCTGTCAGCAGAGGCCATCCTTAAATCACACTGTTATTACACTTCCTACAGCTACAGAACTGTGCAAAAGGCATAGGCAGTCAATGAAATGTTTAAAGCTACTTACCTGGGTAATAAGTGTGAATTTGCTCAGAAAAAAACATAATTTAGCATTAAAACATGTGCAAATTAAGAGTTTTGTTCTCAAAAAAAATTCTGCTCTCCAGAAAAAATATCTTGTTCGACAGCTAGATGAAGACCTTTCCAGCCCCTAAACCTCAGCTCAGCCATTCCATATATTTGTTAAATTTCACCAGCAACTCTCAATTAATTAACTTAATTAGTTAAATAACTCAATGAGGTATTGATTAGACAAACAGGATATGCAAGCGGTGGAGTCACAAAAATACAGGGGTTTGAAAGAGCTAAGCTAACACTCTTTGACAGATGTAATATCATACTTTTACACCAACATGAAGATCACTTAAAAAACATTTGTTTTGGTTGCCAAAGACTTTTGCATAATACTGCACGCAACAACCTTTCCAATAAGCACTTATCCATCAGAATAGTGAACCTGAATCAAGGTTCACACAAACACATGCACACACACACACACACACACACACACACACAATAAATTGCCAAAAGGGGGACACCCCTCCAAATCATTGATTTCAGACGTTCCAATCGCTTCCATAGACACAGGTGTATAAAATCAAGCACCTAGACATGCAGACTGCTTCTACAAACATTTGTGAAAGAATGGGTCACTCTCAGGAGCTCAGTGAATTCAAGTGTGGTACTGTGATAGGATGCCACCTGTGCAATAGGTCCATTTGTGAAATTCCCTCTACTGAATATTCCACAAAGTGGTAGGCCACGTAAAATCACAGAGTGGGGACAATGCATGCTGAGGCGCACAGTGTGCAGAAGTTGCCAGCTGCCGGCAGAGCTTCATGTGGTCTTCAGAACAGTTCAAGAACAGTGCGCATAGAACTTTGTGGAATGGGTTTTCCATGGCCAAGCAGCTGCATCCAAGCCTTACATGAAGTGCAATGCAAAGCGTTGGATACAATAGACTCTAGAGCAGTGGAGACGTGTTCTCTGAAGTGACAAATCACGTCCATCGAATTGCCAGACAGAGAGACGAATCTGGGTTTGGTTGTTGCCAGGAGAACAGTATTTGCCTGATGGTTTTCTGCGAAGTATAAAGTTTTGTGCAGGGGGGATTATGGTGTGGGGTTGTTTTTCAGGGATTTGGCTTGGGGCCCATAGTTCCAGGGTAGTAACTCTTAATGCTGCAGCAATCAAAGCCATTTAAGACAATTTCAGGATCTCAACCTTGTGGGAACAGTTTGGGGATGGCCCCTTCCTGTTCCAACATGACTGCGCATCACTGCACAAAGCAAGGTTCATAAGGACATGGATGAGCGAGTCTGGTGTGGAGGAACTTGACTGGCCTGCACAGAGCCCTGACCTCAAACCCGATAGAAAACCTTTGGGATGAATTAGAGCAGAGACTGAGCAGGGCCTTCTCGTCCAACATCAGTGCCTGACCTAATAAATGCTCTCCTGGAAGAATGGTTAAAAATTCACATAAATGCACTCCTAAGCCTTGTGGACAGACTTCCCAGAAGAGCTGAAGCTGTTATAGCTGCAAAGGGTGCGTCAACTCCATATTAAAGACTATGTATTATATCATTAAAATCCATATGTGTATAAAGGCAAGTGTCCCAATATAGTGTATGTATAATTTATATCAGGGGTCTCCAACTCTGGTCCTGGAGAGCTACTATCCAGTAGGTTTTCTATCCTAACTGGCTTCTGATCAGCCACACCTGTTCTCAGGTAAATACCAGGAGCAGGTGTGGCTCATCAGAAGCCAAGTGGGGCAGAAAACCTACTGG
>JABFEB020000001.1:2331348-2351314 GCA_019775895.2 Stomatorhinus ivindoensis
AGCCTGTGATACCAGATCCAGGGGGTCCAGACCAAGCAGGGACCCTGGATGGATGGATGGATGGATGGATGGATGGAGGATGGATGGGTGGCTTATCCCCCCGGGTCAGAATAACAGTAAGGAATATTAAAGCCCACTCCCAGGTTCTCAGTTACTCATGTGATCATGCATTATGGGGCTCAGGTCTGTATTCATCAGGGGTCCTTCAGTCAAGAACGGCTGAAAAAGGCTGATATATCTGAACGGCCTCGGGAGCCTGGCCAGGGTGAGCAGCCAGAACGGCTGGGTGTGTATGAGCTGGTGGGTTCAGATTGGTCCTACAGTTTGTGTGGAATCAACCGAAATGCTCCGCTAGGGCAACTGCATTCCAATTACACGTCGGGCAGGTCAATTGCTAGGTCTAAGCTCCCTTACTCCAGCACCACTGCAATAAATGGTTACTGATATTAGGTGGAAATGTGTAACTGTAAGCCTTTTTTTCAGTCTGCAGCCTGTAATTTCTTTAGCCTGTAGAATATCCTTGATAAGATCCCTCAACACGATCAGCATGGTGACTGACAAGTGGAACTGGAAGATAAGGGTTTGATGATGCTCCTGCAATACTCTCCAAAACCAACAGGTAATTGGAAGCAGATTGAGCTGTCAGGTCACCTGGAGCATTAAAAGGACTGAGAAAGTCAAAGGCAGAGAATGACACTGCAGTTACCCATGAGTGGTGGAGAGGACCGACAAGATAGCAGCCGGAATAAAGGTTTGCCCATTGATTTTTGTTTTGATAGAAGCATTTAATCAGCGATACACAGCCAGCTCTATCGCATACATGAAGAGGACAGTCAGTTTTCTTAATACTATTTCCACATGATGCTGACAGGGATGCACTCATTCCCAGGCACATCTGTTTGTCACTCTTATTTTCCCATGCAGTGATCTCGAAATAACCATACAGTGTGGGAAGATGGACTCATGAATTGACCCCAAGTCCAGATGAAATTCCAGAGGTGGATGAAGATTTCCGTCCGCAGCAAGACTCTCATCTTGGTTGTTGCTGACCTCACATGCAGTCAAATCGTCACACATGACAAAGTCTCCCTCTTCACGTGACCCCCTTTCTAAGTGGCGTATCTCGGCAGGCTTCTGAGTGGGCGCTAACTTAGAAAGCCGCCAGCCCACTGGTCGACAATTTTTTTAAGTCTGACCTCAGCCACCACTGTTTATCCTTCTCAAAGAGTCACACGCAGACCCATAAGTTTTTAGCTGGAGAATGATTTGCTTTGCTCAGTAGATTCAAGACCTTTTGAGATGTCATACTGAGAGAAAAAAAAATTTGCTCTGATTGTTGGTGTCAGCAGTTTGGATGTCTTAGGGCTATTTTTGAGTTTAAAGCCTCACATCAAAAGAAACACAAGAACAGAGAGTGGAATAATGGTACTGAGATACAACTTGTGCATTTATGATATTGTGTAGGAAAGGGAAACTAGACTAGGGAATATCTACAGGGCGCCAAATGGGAGGCAGGGCAGTGCATGTCCAAGGTCCTGCCACGGACTGAGGGGACTGGAAATCCCAAGATGCTAATATACTCTATGATCTGTAAATACAGAGCTCATGCCAGTAATGGAAAGAAAATGAACACGCTGAGCCTTTTGATTGGATCCTGCCAGCGTCATGCTTTGGACATCAGTGGGCAATTATGGTAAAAGGGTGATTTAATTGTTGTCATGTTCTCACACTTATGGCCAATGTTAGTATTAGAGTCTATGGCATGCTCCTTTACTGAAACAGATCCATGTCCTGGGGGGGGGGGTGTGTGAAATGCCTCAATCCCACCCAGAAGCAGGGGGCACTGGCTGTCGTTGGGCTCATGTGCAGTTGCTTCTGGTCTTTCTGCAGACATCAGTCACAGATTTCCTTTGACAGTCCTCTTCCTCAGAGGAGCTCCTTCTTCCTTTATTGGCTCTGCAGGCTAACACATTCCACTATGGTGCGTGTGTGCAAAGCCCTTCCTGTCGTGTCGAGAGCCATATTCACAAGCACTAAACTGACTGCATGTTTATTTATGCTTTAAGGCTTCGAAAGCCTTAGTCTGAGTCTGGTTCAGAACATGCCCACATTTCGGCTGCGAGTCCAGAACAAATTGTGAAAGTCTTGACCATCATAAGCGTATCCAGTCATTAGAGGCATCAGGGGCCCCACTGACAAAATATCACATTGGCCCCCTCAGTACATTTTGATGATTGCACCCCCAAACTTGTATTTATATTAAGTGCTGGACCCCCCAGTGTACTTATGCCCCTTCAACGGCCCTCGTCAGTTATTGTTAGCATTTTGTGAAGCTCCATCACACGCCTGTCCAGCATTAGCTGGTTTTATATGCCGTCTTTCTGAAATCTGACTTCGCTCTCGGCCACTGCCATTACCGTACATCTCTATCCAAAGTGTGTCTGCGGTCTTCAATTACTGGCCTTGTGCCCCAGATTTTACAAAGGAGCAGAGCTTCTGCAGAATTGAAAATGATTTTCTTATAGCTAACAGAAAAACTCGGTCCCATTTCCAAAGTTGGTTTTGCTGAAGCCATACAAGTCTTTCCTGATGACACTGAAATGGCTCTAATAGACTTTGCCAGTCCTGAACTTTCAGTATGAGATGATAAGATAGACATACAATTACTGTATCTTCTTTTTGGCAACTTGGTTATCGATGTCTGGTTAATTAGGGAGCTGTTTCCCAAAAAGCAACATCTATGGTATGGGGAAGGAAAACATTTATAAAGTGTCAGATCACTTTGAGTATATAGCATTGAGGGAAATTATGTTAGCATCAGTTTTTATACAACTAAAAAGATTGTCATATGAAAAAATGGTCAATGGCACCATGTGGCATTTAAAGGACCAATCAAATAAAAAAATGCATAAAACATCACTCCAGTTTATGTCATTCCTGTATGTAAACTGAAAGAAATCACTTGGAAATGCACATTGTCTTTTATTCAAGACTACCTGGGAAATCAGAGGCCTTGAACTGTCATCTGCATTGAACAACTCACCAAACAAAGCCCATGCCCTTTGTTAGAAGATCATCAATTTTATAAAAAGGAAAATAAGAAAGAAACCAAAACATCACTTGAATGTCTGAGCAAATTCTGTAAGTCCTGCTTTGTTGTTTATTGCATTGCAGATGGCAATAAAAGCTTGCACAGCTACAGAGTAGCCTTAGCATGCAGCTACAGGTATGTGTAGCCAGCTGCTTGGTGCGGAAGCAATTTCGGGTACCTGTGGAGAGAGGTGGAAATTTCAGGTCCAGAAAGTAAAAATCCAATCTAAGATTTTTCAACCAACTGTTTGAGCATAAAGAGTCACAGACACAGAGGACTCAGTTGATTGGTTGAAGCAACATTTTGGACTGGATTTTTACTTTCTGGGCCTGAAATTTCTACCTCTAATTTCTGCCTGTGGAATCCAAAAGCAGGGCGAATGTATGGCTGGGAATGCAAGGCTTCAGGCAGACAAGTGCCTCCTGTACAGCTACCGTGTGTTTTCACATCTCTTGGTCTTCCCTACTCACTCAGATGACTATTCATGTGCTTTGGACTGCTGGAGTATTAAGTTTAATTCCGTACTGATACCGCGACATAAAGTCTTGGCTTCGTTGGCATAGTGCTAGGAGGGAGTCTGCCAGTTATCATCGAGGGGAGGGGCTGGCTTGACGGAAGCGGGGTGCCGTGTTTTTGGCAAATGCAGGATGAGCAGCGTATGTGTCATTTATGGGGGGGGGGGGGGGGGGAATTTGGGGCAATGTATAAAAAAAATTTGCTGTCAAGTCTATAATGTAAGCGTCAATTATTTAGGATCTGTATGCCCAAGAGAGACAAAATGTTCCAGTGTGAACAGGAACGTGGGCTTTGTCACAAGGTTAGAATCATGGTTCCCTGCACAGCAAGGAGCTTCGGTGCTAGGGCTGTGAGCGTTAGCAAATTATATGGTGTACAGTTCAGGAAATAGAAGGGTTCCCCAGTTCTAATGCAGGAGGAGGAATAGCTGCCGACCAAACTGTACAATGGCAGTGTCTTCTTGGTTTGTTAAATGTGATGCAGTTGTAGAAATGGACAAACTCAGGATTCTGCAGGAGAAGAGGTGGAAAAACTAATAATCAATAAATTTTGTTACTAATGGATTGGAGAGAAAGAGATACAGGCTGCTGGTTGTAAAGGAAGCTTGTTAAGCTATTAATACATGGAGTTAACAAGCATTTGTTACAATTGTACTTTGTACCCATGTAACACTGCAGATGGTTAAGGGCATCCAGACTTTAAGACAGACAAGGACATGCATACAGGAATAATACAAGCCTAAAATAAAGACGATAAACTCACAGAAATATTTGTAAGGCATTCTCCAGAAAAAGTTTTGTTGCTGTCAAACATTTTGAAACACAACTTGAATATTTTTAGTAAAACACAAGACGTGAATTTCTTTTTTTCCCTGAGAAAATACAAAAACACCTTTGTTCGGTGACATGATACAATGCAGGGCTGCAGGTAGGAACAGCTGTTTTTCTGCAAGCTGTTTATGTTGAAGGATTTGAACGTGCTTGTTTGAAGTACTCAAAAAGGAATCAGGCTGCTACGAATCAGGCAGAGAATAAATATAGCGAGGGTCACATGCTCATCGATCGGAAATATCTGGCAGGAAGTGGAAAAACAGCTTCAGCTGAAGACAGAACAACGTGACAGCGGGAACTCAGAAGAACAGACCCTGGTTTTTATTAGGCGCCGTTCAGTTTTCCCGAATGAGGGAGGAGGCAAGGTGTACAACACAAATGGGGGGGGGGGGGGGGGAAATGCCACTGGGCAGGGCTGGGGAAGTGGCATGAGGCTGTGATTGATTGGGATGGCCAAGATTCCTCCGGCTGTGGATTACTGAGGACAAAGGGAAACATGCGCTGATTTACATAAACCAGAGGAACAAGTCATGCCAGAAAATTTGACAAACCCATGTGATCACCTGACCGCCCCCCACCTCCCCCCAACAAAAGCTTCCATTTCAGTCCTGTTGAGAAATTGCATTTTGATTCTCTCCATTCTCTACAAAATTTAAATCCCTGATCTCGTTTCTGTCTGCAGTAACCAGAGCCTCCTGCGTCTTTTCCATTACGGAGCAATGATCAACTTCAGTGAAACTGAACCGGCTGCCAGACGGTGTTCTTGCTGTGGAAGGACCCGCCTGTCTGCCACACTTTTGATGGCTCTCTGTGATGGTCAAAGCCTCCGAGCGGCTCTCATTGATGGTGGAGTTCTGAGATCACTGCCATCACTGGGAGTGAATGTCAGACATGTGTGTGTTAGTGCATGTTTGCGTGTGTGTGTGCATGGTGTGTGAAGGCACAGGTGCTTGCAGGTGAGGAGAGTGTCCTGAGGGAATGCAGCACAGGCGCGAGCTCTATATTCACCAAGACTTAGCGGATTGTGTATTTTAAAACGTGACCCAGATCGTTCCTTGTCGACTGAAGAGACTGACAGGTTGCTCCTGAGGAGAACGAGAGAGCACTGGGTGAATGGCTCACCGACAGCACACCTGTTCACCACTGTTCACCTGAGTGCACACTGCCACCCTGCTTTTTCTCCCACAGCAACAGCAGCCACCCCAGGCTCAATATGTTGACTGCTCTCCAGTCTATTCGATGAACAGGTCCCTAAGTGGCATTTAAAGCCCAGTTCGTACTCTGAGTAATCGTGTTCATGCTGCTTTGACAGTACCCTAAAAGCCCGAAGGTGTTTCATTTTCATTTCCTTTCCGGGGATAAAACAGAGGTATCACTAGGTTCCGAATATTACCTCCATATTATATCGTTAAGCCTGGCGCCTTTAAAAAATGCCCAGAATTATGCAAGTCTAAGCAAATCTTAAATTCACTATTCCCGGTTGAGGAACATTCTAGAACAGTGAGCAATAGATTGGATCAGGCAAAGCTTTACATATTAAAATAAGGCAGTGATGCAGAACAGTGTACAGACTGAATATCTGTGTGGATCTTTAGTTACAGCACAAAAGATTACTGTCTGATGTGCAAAAGTTTTGTATGACTTTGTGACACTATTTTATGATAATATGCATAAATTTATAATAGCATTTTTATACTTTTAAATAAATGGACAGGAGAAAACTAAGCCTTTGATTGATTGATTGATCTGCCCTATTTCAATGTGTACATATATAATAAAGCATAATTATTATGTTAACGAAAACATAAATGAAGACAGGGAATAAACAGTACCCAGTGCTGGAGAAAAAAATGAAGGAGTGAGACCTCGTGAAAATAATCTCTGAAAATTGTCGTAAATATAATTTACATGGCAGTACTGTGCTGAACACCACTGCCTGGCACCTCCACGTCGACCTGCCGCAGCCATGCCAGTGAGCACATGACAAATGAGAGGCAGACCTTTAAAATAATGAAGACCACATGCTGTCACATGTCCTCAGGCACCACCAATCATGGCATGTTGGCCCTTTGACTGATGAAGGGTAGCAGCACTTTCCCACACATGTTCACGTGAAACATCATCCCAGAATCCCATTACCATGGAACATAGACCTGTTTGCTTTGAGAACTCTCAAAAGCCTCAGTGAGAAGAAGCGTCATCTTTTTTGCATTTAGAAGAAAGAAAGAAGATGGTGATCCATAATCCACTACTATCCTGTGATCAACTTCGTAAGCTCTGCGACCTTCAGTCTTAATTTGCAACAGATTTCCCAAGGATAATTCCTTTGGAAATCCAATTGAGCTTACGCTGAAAGAAAAAAGCGTATCTTCAACTTTTCTAAGCAACTCATGATTTTATTGATTATCGATCCATGTATCATAAAGTGACCGTCATGGGTTGGTGCCCCATTCTGAGTTATTCCCTGATTTGCAGCAGCTGCTTCTAGGATAGTCTTTGCGCCCCTGCAACCGTGCACAGGACAAGTGGGGAAGGTTAATACTTGAGCTTTTGGGCCCTGTGACAGTGTATCATATTGGGCCCCCAACCCAGACCAATCCAACTATGTTCCAAATAATTTATGGCCCCTGTCATTCGGGGGCTTTGGAATCGTCCTTCCTCTGGCTGTTTAATGGTGCTGCTGCAAGAAGGTAAGGAAAATGGATGAATGAATGAATATAACAGGGTAGCAGAGTAGCAGAGGAAAGGACCTTCCTCTTTGATTTAAGTGTCAAGCTTAGAGCCGTTTTCTGGACTGGGCAGGAACTCTCATGGTCTGCAGACAGGAACCCAATCCCCCCTCCCTCTGTCACAATAAGACAAACAGCCTAGATTTAAGGGAAGCGTAACTATCTGGGATGAAAGCCAGTGATACTTCCTGAGTACCCTAAACAAGAACTGAATGGCATGTGATGTACTAAATCTTCCTTATTGATATTTTACTTTTTTCTATTTTCTATCCTTTTTTCTATTAGTACTAAAGAGGGTATTCTTTGTTCAATGGCACAAACAGCGCAATGTGTTATATCACCCACTTGCAGGTTTGAGGAGAGAGAATATAAGGACAGATATCTCAAGAATACTAGAGTTGACACTGTACTAGGATGGAGTTGCATTGTTGTAGACTCATCTTTTACAGATGAAATGTGACAGAGGCCGGGGGACAACAAGCTTTTAAACTCCCCCGTATGGTATGATTAATCCCCTGTAGTGGGGAAAGTGGGAATCAGAAGGGTTTGGTGATACTGTGCTGAGGGGTGTTGTTCCATGAGGCAGAACTGCCGTGTTTTCATAGCCAGTCCTCCAGGACCGGCTCATGTAGGCCACAAAAAGATCCTGGATGTACCAAGATAATAGAAATTCTTCATTTTAAATCATTATTGTAAACAATTGAATCTTCAAAGTAGATTCAGGAGGGATGTTTTGAGTCTATCCCGGTGCAACCAATTACACAAAGTCAAACAAGTTTATTCTTAGGCCAAAAAGGAGTTCCTGAGTTCCAGAATCCTTTGCAGACTGAAAATTCCACTCACAGCATTTCACCTGAACACAGTCCCTCCATGTTCTCTCTCATTTTAACGTTCCAGTATGGAGACTCTGTCCAGGAGTAACTCATCCAATGGGCTCCAAGTGAAAGATCATGTCCCAGTATTCCCACAAGGAATGCAAAATATACATCACTGTCATTCCCCATGGAATGTTGATTTAAAGTAATTTATTTGAGGGTAAAATTATTAATGCGAATTGTAAAACAAGTGTTTTCATGGTGTCAAGAGCAAGATAAAAAATACACTGCTGGCTACCCCCCTCCCACACACACACACACACACACACGCACCCACACACACAAAACCTGTGCCCTTCCTGTCTCTGGATTCACTCCGAATTTTCGCATTTTTATAATCCCTATTACTAAAAGGATGACATTTTTAATGTGAATTCTAATCATCCACTCATCTTTTAATCTGCTGCTAATTAAAGCTACCTGGGACGGCGAGGGAATCCTGAGCACTCGACAGATGGATGCACTTTGCATCACTGTATTAGACAGATAATGGTGTCCATTAAATACCTTTTTACCTAAGAGCCCTTTGGCCTGAACGTCATCAAGGGTCTGTCCTGCGATAACCTGTAGGGGGCGCCATGAGCATCACTGGGCACAGAGGCCATATTTCATTATAGATGTTTACTGTCTACTTTACTGTCAACTATGAGGCACAGGTCTTGTTTAATAGAGACATTATATGGGAATACAGGCTAGGGAAAAGGTTCATTGTAGAAGCATGAACTGCACTGAGTATACAGTAAGTTGCGAGCATCCTCAAAAGATCATAAATGTACGACTGCCTGAAAACTCATTTCTGACCACGGATCATTAAAAACTGTGACACAATGGAACCATGGTACTATAGTTAGGTTTGTACTGATTAATATTAACAATACAATTCAATATTTGAAATGAAATGAGCCATAATGGTAAATGTCAGTTAAACTAGGCTCATCCATATACTGATTTTCAAGAAAGTTTTGATATTTGTCTTTTCTTTGTCTTTTCTTTTATTTCAGCATAATATCTGGGGTTCGGGAACTTGCAGGCTTTGGCCATTAGGGGGCGTTTAAGGTGAGGTCAAAAGACACCCAGCCATCACTGGAAACTGCAACTGCTAACTGACTACAGGAAATAACTGTCACTCTAAATGAGCACTATTTAGCAGACGCTTTTGTCAAGTGAGGCAAGGAGAACATTGCAAACATTCCTGCTGTCAAGGAGTTTGCTAGGCATAAGTGCAGCAAGGCTGTTTCCAGTGAATACCCAGGTATAGTATAAGCTGAGCCTAATAAGACTGATCAATGACCAGAAGCAAAACACAAGAATATTCAGTGAACGCCAAGAGGCATCATGCTAGTGGAGGTGTTCCTGGAACAGATGGGTCTTGAGGCATTTCTTGAAGGTAGAGAGGGAGTCTGATAACTGGATGTGGTTGGGCAGCTCATTCCACCACTGGGGAACCACACAGGAGGATGGAGCATGTACCAGCTCCCAGAACTAATTAAAATGGGTGATTGCTGACCTCACACATTATAGCATGGTTCCTGCAAGCTTTAGCCCTGCCTGCGATGGCGAGGCTCTCGGCCGGAAAGGCCAAGAATGCGGGTGCGGCGCAAGCGGTCATGCACGTCGCATTTCAAGCTCACACTGAAAGAAGATGAAGTGCGGAGGTGAGGCCCAATCGCCATACTCTGTAAAGGGAAAAGCTATTTCTCCGCCGTAAAACACCTCTTTCACACTTGGTGCTGTAGCACAGTCACATTCATGAATAACACATAAGCATAACTGATCCAGTACAGATCATTTGACAAACTGACTGAAGACTCTGACCCAAACTTGAAGACTTGAAATGATTCAAAATAAGGAAATCCCTGCAGGTTTTTGAGACTTTAGCAAAAATCCTTGATGGACAGTAGTAACACATATTCTCTTGTGTCCTAAATGTATTTACAAACACATAATAAAGGAGAACACATTTGGTTGGTCCTAGATGAGGCAAATAAGTTATTTCGCACAATGATCACTGTCTTGACATTATAATCAATCTTTTAGCTGGAGGGGCTCACAGTAATTTCAGGGGAAGACTGTTTGAGGGCAGTGGGGACGTAATTGTATTTCAAATAGCTGCCATTCTGCAGAGGGCCTAGTCCCCCACTGGATCTCGGAGAATGACTCTATTTTAGAACTTTTGCTCCACTGCTAATCGAAGGTTTAATTTTAACGCACCCTGCTTTTTAAAATTGGAACCAGTTGTGACACTCTGTCGTGTTCAAGGGCACCACAACATTGTTCTTCCGGCAGAGCTGGACTCATCAGCCTTAGCCTGACCCACTTTGATACATAGCTGGCTCTGCGTGGACACTGAAGCTCTCTCCCTCACTGCAGCGAGCGCAGGAGAAAGTCTGCCCCGGCTTTGGCTCCTTGTGACCTGCCTGTTCTGGAGAATGTCTCACCCCGTAACCCCACCCTCCCACATGGTTAGGGCTCTTCTCACTTTCAAGGCTGCTGCAAGTCAAAAATATCTACACACCACAAAATGCATAAACATGGCTGTGGAATAGATAGAAACTGGCTAATTATCTGGGCTGATAGCAGCAGTACATTGCCACCTGGCATTGCTTTTATGGGAGAGTTACAATGGAAATTCCAATAGTACACGCTGTCTGTGGTACTCGCTGTCATCTGCTATGGCTAAACCCAAACGACAAAGAACATGGTGGTGCTAATGCGGTCAAATAAGACAGTTACTGGCACATTTGAGAGGCCTACATGGGTTATCCTTAAACCATTCCAGATGGGCACAGCAAATGAGAGGACTTCATTTAAAACTTACGAGGATGATAACAATCCACTGCACAGAGCAGGTCTTTGGTGCTGCATGTGGTGTTTGGCGGTGCATGTTGTTTAGCTGTTTATCGGGCTCCATGCTGGCAAAAATATGGGATCCTCGATGGCTGTTTTTTGCATATTGTCTCATACATACTGAGGATTTGGAAGTATGTAGGATGTCGTCCGAATACCGTTTGCATACTGTCTCATTCATACTGAGGATTTGGAAGAATGTAGGATGTGATCCAGGTACCGTTTGCATACTGTCTCATTCATACTGAGGATTTGGAAGAATGTAGGATGTGATCCAGGTACCGTTTGCATACTGTCTCATTCATACTGAGGATTTGGAAGAATGTAGGATGTTGTCCTGTAGCAGAATGTAGCAGATGTTGTCCTGTAGCAGACTGTATGTCATCCAGACACCATATGCACACTGTCTAATTCAGGGGTGGCCAATCTTATCCGCAAACAGCCGCTGTATGTGCAGGTTTTCGCTGCAGCTCCCTAATTATTTTACCAATTAGAGGACTGATTGGCTGAGTCCTCCTCACATCTGGGTGTGAACAGCTGACCTAATGGTTACCCCAAAAACCTGCATACACACTGGCCCTTTGAGCATAAGATTGGCCACCGCTGCTCTAATTCCACACTAAGGATTTGGATTTGGCAGAATCTAGTATGTCACTCAGGTATTGTTTGCATACTGTCTCATCCATACTGAGGATTTAGCAGAATGCAATGTCATCCAGGTACCACACTGTCTCATCCATACTGTGGATTTCGACATACTGCTCATGTTGCATATTATATTTCACCTATTGCATAGCAAACAAGTTCTTCTTTGTCCAAGTCATGTGACAATGATGTGTGCCAAGTGGAGCTTACTGGGCCCATGTCTTCTGCAGGTGCCTACAGAGTTCGATCAGTCTGTTCATTGCAGCTGCTGCACTCAGCACAAATAAAAAAATACATAAAACAAATCCTGGTGCTTTAAACCCAAATGTGAAAATGCGTGAGGGCCAAATGCATGCTTGGGGTATCCCTGCGGTTATTAATGACTCCAATTTAATTCCTGGCCTGAAATAATAGGCATGTGTCATAGGCAGAGTTTTCTGCTAAAAGGCTAGGGGTCAAAGATCAGGGATTAGCTAACAGCATGCTAACTCAATAGCCTGCATAGCTCAGTTAGATTTTACAAAGGAAATACCACACTGATCTATTACAATTTCCATTTACACACACAGAACTGGGCAGCATTTGACCCTGAAATGATTGCAGTGTGAGAAAACAGTAAAGCCCCGGCAACCATCATCACCCCTGGCTGCATCTGTGAAGAATAAAATCAAGTCCAGTCATTACTCAGCCACAGTTTGCTAAACAAGGAAACATTCTTGTGATTCAGTCCAGTACTTTTCTTGACATAATATTTTATATTTTAATAATATTTTAATGGGCCACTGGGGAAATTATTAAATATTCATCATTTAGGTGGTTATTTTTTGCAGTGTCAGTGCTCTCAAATATACTGTCACTGAAAGGTGTAATTCATACAGAGCATAACATAATCCAATTCCTTTTACTTAGAACTGAAGACATAATTTATACACTTGCTGCAGTAAAGCAGTAGGACCAGCTTGCTGAAAAAAATCTGTAAGAAATGAAGCTAATTTGCCAAGGAACATCTAGATGCCTACATTGCAAATGCTAGCCCACAGTTTAGGGCTTTCTAACAGTGAGTGAAAGGTTTAACTTCCAAAACACTTACAGAAGTCAAGTGAGCCTAGCTTTAGTCTGTTTTCCTTTATGAAATGCTGGACAGCTTCCTGCCTGTGCGCACAGTCCAAACAGCAGAACATCATAGTCATAAAGCCATTTCAATCATATCCTTGTTTGTCTGTGAGAATTATGGAACCCACTTAAGTTCTAAATTATAGGGCTTGAGTACTGTAAATAATAAAACAGCTCATTAAATTATTTAATGGCTAACCCCTTTGTTTTAAATGGAATCGTAATTATCTAATTGAACCCGCCATTGATCAATAAAGTCATACAGGCTAGGACCAAGCATCTTGTTTTAATTAGTGACAGGCCCAGCTGAAGAACATTTTCCCCAGTGAAGTTGCTGGAAATTTCACTATACTTTATCTTAGGCCCTGTTTCGCTTTCCTTTCAGCAGAATTTTACGGCCTCTACAAAGGGTCAACTCCTGCAGGGCATGTGGGTAACAGGCTGCCATTCATGAAGTTCAGCTGAAAAGCTCAGGAGATGTCACCTCATTTATGATTTATTCAAAGCTCATCTCCACCACGTCTCTGTCCTTTGTGTGTGATAGAGGACTCAGTAACACCATTCTTATGCCCTGGCTGTCTTCACATCTATTTGTATTTGCCTAATTTTAGAGAAAAGAAAAAGATTGCCCCCCCAACATCAAAGGAAGTCCTACCTGTTCATTTAAATATTGAACTTGAGGGAGAAAAAAAATGCTTTTGCAATTTACAGCTGTGAATCTACAATTCATAGTGAGTTCATAGTTCCTGGGGTAGGTCTACTGTCACGTTCTATGCGTGAGCAGGTAGCTGCGAAGTAACTCCAAGAAACGGGAGTCCAACAAACAGGGTTTATTTTGACGGACGGGGAGCAGCAAAAGACATACGATAAAGACAGACCTAGGGAAGCAGACTGGAACGGAGACTAAATACACAAGACAAGCAGAGAATAACAAGCAACAGGTGATACCAATCAGGAATTAACACGAGGTAACGAGGGGGGTGTGACACACAGGAGGATCGAACAAGCAGATCATGACATCTACTGCAGGCCAGGCTGCCAGATTTGTGGTCTGATGAAGACTTTTATCTGTTTATGTAGCATTTATTTTATGTCAAAGACGTTTAAATCCAGTCATTTAAATTTTGTTACATTGTCACTCTGTGACAATTTTGTTCGATTGTGACGCATTCTTAAATCATGTGAATTGTCCACTAAGTGCAAAAGAATATATTGGGAAGTTCCCAGGATAGTATAGAGGCTAAATTGCTTTCATGTGAAGAATTAAAAATATCTGGATGTTTTAATTTATCCTGTATATTTCCTCTCACTATCAGATTTGCATAACTATGTAAGGAAAATTGCATGAATAATTTCACGTCTGAAAGGCATTAAAAAAATAAAAACCTTGACATAATTTTGACTGTTTTATAAAGGGTGACCACCCTGTGTCCTGTTATTTTAATGCTTTAATGATGGGTGGAAAATGAAGGAGCATTCAAAACAGCAGCGCACGCCCAGGCTCACAGGCATTAATTACGAGTAAATGCCAAAATGCACAATTAGGTGAAAAAGAAGAGGGAAGATAGCAGATGACATCAATGCATTTATTACAGCTAAGAAACACAACATTAATTCTTACTTTTTTTAGGCTTCCTGCAAAAATGCAAATTGGTTTCTGATTTTGGACAGTATGAAAGAAAGTATCCGGTGCCAGTGATGATCCACTTTTTGGCCAGTGCTTTATATGCCAGTGAGGGCCAGCTGCATCTGCTAATGTCTATAATTAAGCAATCGGTCTGGAGACCTTCAGTATAGAAGCTTTTGATTTACCACTTGATCTTTGTTGCCACCCTCACCTGTGGTCACAAGCTTTGGGTAGCTATGGAACGAATAAGATAAATAAGTGGATAAAAGTGGCAGAAATGAGTTTCCTCTGTGGGGGGTCTGGGCTCAGCCTTAGGGTGAGGAGCTCAGACATTTGGGAGGGGCTCAAAGTAGAGGTACTGCTCCCCCCCATTGAAAGGAGCCAGCTGAGGTGCTTCAGGCATCTATATATGATTCCTCCTGGATGGCTCCTTGGGGAGGTGTTTGGGGTATGTCCAACTGGGAGGAGACTCTGGGGCAGACCCAGGACACGCTGGAGAGATTACATCTCTGGGCTGGCCTGGAGGAGGTGGGTGGAGAGAGGGAGGTCTGGGCATCCCTGCTTAGACTGCCTCCCCCATGACTCCACCCTGGATAAGCAGTGGAAAATGACTGGATGGATTGATGGATGGATGGGCTGTCTAGGGAATCAGGGTGTGGCTTCATGATGAACTATGGGGAAGAGAATGGAGAATGTTCATCAGTGAGGTGTTCATTATCGTGGTGTTCTTCACTGTGGTGCTCATCACCATAGTGTTCATTACTGTGGTGCTCATCATCATGGTGTTCATCACTGTGGTGGTCATCACCGTGGTACTCATTACTATGGTGCTCATCACCATGGTGTTCATTACTATGGTACTCATCACTGTGGTGCTCATCACCGTAGTGCTCATCACAGTGGTGTTCATTACCGTGGTGCTCATCACCGTGGTGTTCATTACCATAGTGCTCATCAGCATGATGCTCATCACCGTGGTGTTCATTACCGTAGTGCTCATCAGCACGGTGCTCATCACCGTGGTGTTCATTACTATGGTGCTCATCATCGTGGTGTTCATTAATGTGGTGCTCCTCATCGTGGTGTTCATTAAAACAGTGCTCATCACCATGGTGTTCATTACTATGGTGCTCATTACCACAGTGCTCATCACCGCGGTGTTCATTACTGTGGTGCTCATCACTGTGGGGCTCATCACCATGGTGTTCATTACTATGGTGCTCATCACCGTGGTGTTCATTACCGTAGTGCTCATCACCGTGGTGTTCATTACTGTGGTGCTCATCCCCGTGGTGTTCATAACTATGGTGCTCATCACCGTGGTGTTCATTACCGTAGTGCTCATCACCGTGGTGTTCATTACTATGGTGCTCATCACCGTGGTGCTCATCATGGGCCAAATGGCTGCATGCAATAAACCATGTCCATCAGCCACCAGTAATAGGGGATATTTTAATGTCTAGAGTCTGGTTACTCTTAAAATAAAAGGAAATTCATGCACAATCTTGCGTACAACAGTACACAAAATAAAATGTAATGTGAACAAGCATGAGCAATATTCAAAGCCTGAGGACTAGTCATGTGACAGAATGAAATGGCGCAGGTCACCAGAAGTGGATGAATGTGGGGAGGAGGGGCTTCTCGGGAGCAGTAGATGGACCCCTTTTATACTTCAAGGAGCTCCTGGCTTTTCCTCCCACTTTGAGGACAGGCCTGGACAATCCCCAGCAGCTAAACGCAGTGACACAGTTACAGGCCGCTTATGGAGTCTCCTCTTCCTCATATTTTTACATGCAAATATTGTTTACTATAAATCACACTCCCACCGTAGGTGACAGTGTTATTAATCCATCACGGGTGCCCTCGGAGTGTTGCATTCTTTGGAGTCTGAACTCACACTTCTGAAAAAGGCTTGATCGTCAGCCAATCACAGATGAATAACCGACAGAAAAAAGACATGCTCTGTTTTATTATTATTCTTATTATTAATAATAAATTGATGATAATAATAATGTAGCATCGGTGGGGATTGAATATCCCAGCATGCTCGCAGGCCTTGTGTATAGTCCTGTGTATGTCCTGTATATAGCCCTGTATATTTCCTGTAAATAGCCCTGTTTGTGTCCTGAATATTGCCCTGTGTGTGTCCTGTATATAGCCCTGTGTATGTCCTGTAAATAGCCCTGTGTGTGTCCTGTATATAGCCCTGTGTATGTCATGTATATAGCCCTGTGTATTTCCTGTAAATCGCCCTATGTGTGTCCTGTATATAGCCCCGTGTGTGTCCTGTAAATAGCCCTGTGTGTGTCCTGTATATAGCCCTGTGTGTGTCCTGTAAATAGCCCTGTGTGTGTCCTGTATATAGCCCTGTGTATTTTCTGTAAATCTCCCTGTGTGTGTCCTGTATATAGCCCTCTGTGTGTCCTGTAAATAGCCCTGTGTGTGTCATGTATATAGCCCTGTGTATTTCCTGTAAACAGCCCTGTGTGTGTCCTGTATATAGCCCTGTGTGTGTCCTGTATATAGCCCTGCGTGTGTCCTGTATATAGCCGTGTTGTGCTCCCGACTCTTGCGCGTACCATTACCTGTGTCCTAGGTGTAATCCTGAAGTGCTCGAATGTTGTGTAACTACCCACCGTGTGTGCGCCTTACTGTCCTTAGTGTGACTTCCCCATGTTTCCCTATCATTCTGAATTGCTGTGGTGTTGCTTAAGTGCACTCCATTTCAGGATTACACCTCCTCATGTTTGTTTGCCGCCAACATTATGATGCCTGGCACCACAATAATTTAATCAATTAATATTCCATAATATTCTGTTTTTCATAATTCTGTTTGTGTACCTTTTTACTTCTTAGCGCAATGTTTACTTTTAGTCTCTGCACCTTGTTTTTTGGCACACAATGTATGTTTGTCTGTTCTCTACATTCCTTGCTGCTGCATGGACAAGAATTTCCCTCTAATCTAATTTAATCTAATCTAATCTAATCTAAATGAGACAAAACAGACATGAGGTTTCTCCTGTAAATGTGGCTACATCTGTGCATGTAGGTAGGATTTACCTGTGTGTACATTTCAGGAGGAAAGAGTGAAAATGTGAAAGTGTGACCGTTCACCAGAAGAATGTCACACTCTGCCCCCCATTTCCGTTCTTCAGAAATCATCCATGTCATGGGCCAGTGTGTGAATTGGTTTTAAACCAGGACCCTTCTGTCCTCAGAGAGATTTTAAATGTATTTACAGAGTTAACCCATCCCCGCTGTTCATGTAGTCCTCTTCCTAAAAAGAGGCCCGATTTTCAGTAAAAAATGCAAACAAAGCTCTGAAATCAGGAAACGTGATGCGAGTCCACTGTGAGGAATTTGGTTCTCCTGCAGATCCTTTCAGGATAGATTTTCCCTGGAGGTTTTGCATCAAAGGACAGATTTAATGGTATGCATCTGGCAGTGGGACAAACTATCACCCAAACTATCCCAATTTGAGAAAAACAATGTCAGCTGCAGCTACGACAAGTCATGATTTGCTCTACAGCTGTGTTAGCCAACCTAGCAATGCAAATAAAATTAAATAATTCTGTCGAAGTACGAGTCCACAGTGAATGACTGTGGTTCCTTATGCTTCCCTTGACATGACCTGACATGAGCGTTAGAAAGAGTTCTTTATCTGGGAGTCACGCTGACTATCATAGATACTGAGATATTGGAGAGCTGGTCTCCAACCCTATCAGGGCTCCTATTGGCAGAAAGAGAGGAGATTCCTCCCCAGAATCAAAACCAAGGCAATACCATTATAAAGGTAATATCCCTGTGAACTACATGTGAACTCCCAAGTTTTTTCTTGGATTATATTAAATCTCACCAGGTCGCTAAGATCATGATTTTTAAATATTTTTCTTGCCCATCTGCACAGCTGGATTTTTAAACCCATTTATATGGTTGGATATTTTACATGAATAGTTCCGGTTACATACCTTGCTTAATGGTCAAACAGCAGGCTCCATTTACAGAAATCAGGTTATGCCCCTAACTGCTGTGCTACCTGTCAGGGTTTATGCTGAGCACCCCATTAAATATCTGTGCTCACCGGGGCCACTAGCTTGCAGTGGTTCCACTCGCTAAGCCGACATACCCTGTGATCATAACAGTGACGACCCCCAGTCAGAGTGACTGACACCTCACGAATGCAGAGTAGTTAGCCGGGGTGGGGGGGGGGGTATTTGTTTTGACACAGACATGACTTATTCTGCGCCCTCTCACCCCGATGTGCAGCTCCCTTTAATGCCCTCTGAGCACTCGCCTCTTTTAGCCACACTAGGCATACTGCTGGTTCTGCTGGTACGACGTGAATGGTGAAACACTTAAGCAGGCTGATTCGTCTGGCCAGGGGGCACAGGAAAAAAAAAATCTGGCAGCAACTTCAGCTAAAAACTAATTAATGCTCCACGCCGTAGGGGATGAGGCCCAAAAGATATATTACCTTTCCTGGGCTTGAGAGCTTGAGGAAGAAGGCGATTATCAGAATTCAGGCCGTGGTGTCGTATGAGAAAAGTGTCTGTAAAACAGAGACTGAGGTGTGAACTCGTTTGGCCCACAGCCGTGCCATTGTGATGTTTTACACAGTTGGGTTATCAGAGAAAAGCAGCAGACATTCATTTTTTCTTTCTGATTCTCACCGGGCTCTTGTTTGTGGACGGAGATGGTTGAGGCCACTAGATTTGTTGTTCCATACAAGAGACACGACATTTCACAAGCGGAACTCGTGTTTAGACAAGCAGTCTGTCTTCTGCGCCAATGAACGACGTCCCCTGCTGTCAGTGTGGGAGCAGCAGATCGACGTCTAAGTCAGCCTTGTGAGTTATCTCATATTATAGCAAAGTGACTGAACGTGGCATTTGATTTTTCCTATTGGGTTGAATTTGAATATTCAAGTATAGTTGTTCTAAACCAAACCAGCTGGACAAATGAATGACTGGACAGGATGTTGTCCTATTTTACAGGAAATTATGTCTGAGACAAAACCAGTAAGACTCAAGAAAAGGCTGAGCTCCCAGTGACGGCGCAGGTGTTAGTGCAGCCAGACTGAGCTCCCAGTGACGGCCCAGGTGTTAGTGCAGCCAGACTGAGCTCCCAGTGACGGCCCAGGTGTTAGTGCAGCCAGGCTGAGCTCCCAGTGATAGCCCAGGTGTGAGTGCAGTCAGACTGAGCTCCCAGTGATAGCCCAGGTGTGAGTGCAGTCAGACTGAGCTCCCAGTGATAGCTCAGGTATGAGTGCAGTCAGACTGAGCTCCCAGTGATAGCCCAGGTGTTAGTGCAGTCAGACTGAGCTCCCAGTGACGGCCCAGGTGTGAGTGCAGTCAGACTGAGCTCCCAGTGACGGCCCAGGTGTTAGTGCAGCCAGACTGAGCTCCCAGTTACGGCCCAGGCATAAGTGCAGCCAGGCTGAGCTCCCAGTGACGGCGCAGGTGTTAGTGCAGCCAGGCTGAGCTCCCAGTGACGGCCCAGGTGTCAGTGCAGCCAGGCTGAGCTCCCAGTGATGGCCCAGGTGTGAGTGCAGCCAGACTGAGCTCCCAGTGATAGCCCAGGTGTTAGTGCAGTCAGACTGAGCTCCCAGTGACGGCCCAGGTGTTAGTGCAGCCAGGCTGAGCTCCCAGTGACGGCCCAGGCGTTAGTGCAGCCAGGCTGAGCTCCCAGTGATA
>JABFEB020000001.1:2405326-2417040 GCA_019775895.2 Stomatorhinus ivindoensis
AGAAATAACAGGAAACTCAAGAGAGCCATGATACTATGTTCTTTACAAGTGTATGTAAACTTTTGACCACAACTGTATGTTGTTTACATGAACAAATAATATCAGGTAACGTATTGCTTCTGATTTTATACAGGGCATTAAGTCACTTTGAGGAACACCCTATATAAGTCAGAGACGGAGTGTGCTACCAGTCTCAGATGCTTGGTTCTCTGGAGTTCACCGATGGCATCTTCCAGTTCTCTTGTGGAAACTCCACACAGCAAACTGCTAATTGTCTGGACCTCTTCTACTACTGGAACCACATTGTTTCCATACTGCAAGGTGTATAAATTGGTTCAAATTCAGTACCAGTTCAGTTTCAAAATTGTAGTGACTGGTTCTGTCAGTCCTAAGGGAGCCCCAAAAAAGTCATTCAGCAGGACACGATGAAAATATCACACCTGACTTTGGAGGAGTTCCTGAATATCTTTGCTGTAGTACTTCAGGTGGGTCTCCAGAGCAGTCCTGTTGGGAGCAGATTCAATGAGAAAATTCTTTACTGTTCATTTATTCATCAGACACTTTTTCCAAAGCAAAATACATTGTTTCGAGAAAGCAGGGTCAGGCGGTCCCTGGACCGGGTGGTTTATGATTCATCTGTGACCGAAGCTAGTTTCTTAGACCAATACAAGAGCTTTAATATTATTTGAATGGTACTTCTGCCTAATATCTAATGTGCAAAACATTGGAGAATATATTTACTGACACTGGGAAGAGCACTGCAAACCTATTTACCTATTAAAATACAAACAAAATGTTCCCTGGGAAACACAAAGGTGTATAATGTCTTATTCATCACTTTTCACCACATCATATATATGGTAAACAGTAACGTATATAAAGGCATGTTTACCTCGATGTACTGAAGACAAAAGCAGAACCCAAAAGGCGGTTTATGTCAAAGGGGCAGCTGTCGTCTTCATGCTAGAGAAGAATTTGTTTTACCTTATCAATTTTGCATTTGCAAAATACAAAAGATGTAAAATATTTCCACAGCTGTCACAACAGAACGGGCCAGTGACAGCACTCACATCGCGGGCCAGAGTCTCCTTCACGTGGTCCTGATGCAGGAGTCTGAGTGAAACCTGCTGGCGTAACCTCTGGCACGTCAGGATGCTCTCATGCCTTCCTAGCATTTCCTCACTGAGGAGAGAGCGCAGGGCAAGCGGGACAGGACTAATGAAACACGGGGACTGCAAGAGAAATAACATCTTGCACAGATTAACGATGGCATACACTGCTACGGTAATGCTACAGAACAGCAGGGCTGGATTTCCAGGATCAAAGTGCACAGTCAAAGGCTTAGGTGATGTTCCTCACTTTTTGAGGAACTCCTCAGAGTCACAGAACTTCAGGAGGTGCTGGCTTGCATCAACACCAGTGGCCTCCAGCATGAAGCAGAGCACCTCTATCAGGTTCCGCACCGTCCTGTTGACTGTGACAGAGGACACTTGGCTGACATCTTTATCAACAGGCAGCAACCCGCATTCCTGCTACATTCCAAAGGCATGAAACTCTCTAAGACACAAAAACAATCCAGTTCTCAAAATCCACTGTTCTGCCACCTGGTTATGCAATTCAGACTAAAGGTAAGTTGGGGTGGAGAGGGGGTGCTTCTGGAACAGCCTGGATGGAATGTTCATCACTGGGCACACATTTACACATACAGTATGATCAACTCAGGTGCACCAATGCCCCTAACTGACATTGAGTTGGGGGAGGAGACCATGTGACCCAAAGGAGTCCCAGGAAGAACATGAGAAGAACATGGGAAGAGCATGGGAAGAGCATGGGAAGAGCATACAGACTTCATATACACAGTGACAGAGCAGGATTTGAACCTCCAACGCTGGAGTTCTGAGGTGACAGACAGTGCCTGGCCCAAAACTCAACATATGAACAGAAACACACATGTCAAAATAATTTAGATTATTTCCTCCACGGCAGTTCTGCTGCAACGACAGAGTGACTCACGAGGGGTTGTGAACACGACCGGATGTGGCAGCCACTCAGCAGTCATGCTGATGTCGACCTTATCATCCTCCTGCAATCTGGGATGGAAGGGTGAGATGCGACCCCACACCAGCCCGGGGTTGAACGTCCTGTCACTGTGCGGGTAGCACTGCATCAACCTGGAAGGGCAGAGAACACAGCTAAACACATCACTGAACATCAGGAAACATCCGCCCTTGTCTCACTGGAGTGAATCCAAGTGCAGAATAAAACCCTTTTCTGGGTTACAGTGACAGGCATAACCACATAGGAAAGGAGAAGTAAAACGTACCTGGGACTAAAACAGAGACAGGTGTGATAAATACAGCAATCTTAGGGACATATTCCACCAGCAGGTGGAAAAGTGCTTTTTACAAGTAAAAAGTTCTGCACTTTTGAGATACACACATTCTCCTGTCCGCGCAAAAAGTGAAATTAGTTCATCACATAAGAAAAGAGGACTACACCCTCAGTGATTCTGGCTACAAGCAAAACGTGAAACAGGGACTTTGTGATTTACCACATGAATCTAAGTCAAGGAACAGCTTATTACACTTATATGGGTCCTTCTTACAAACCTGAGAATTTTTTTTAAAAGGAAATGCTACAATGAAATACAGTATATGTTTTTTGTAGAGCAACTGACCGTATCTTTTTAGATATATTAAAATTATGTCATTTCTAGTTGTGATTTAATGATTTTTCAACCATTTGCCATAACAAATATCCAACTGTAATAAATTTAAGATCAAATAACATAAAACTAGATAATGTGTTTTTAAGTCTTCCAACTCAATTTTTATGTTTGTTTTATCATTTTTTCCCTGTAACTCTTGCCCTGGATTTGATTAAATACTTTATTTAAGGCCCATGTAAAGTGCTGGACCCCCTGAATCTGCCGGGGTATCCGTGCCCCTACTGCGCCCCTGGGTAAGGACCCCTACTGAGACTGGAAGTGTGGCTGTGTGGATGTTGCCATCACTCTATCAGCAGAGAGTATCGTACGGCATATCGCTATGGTTACACTAGTAATGCATCATCGTAAAGTTGAAGTTATCATTTATGTGTATACTTAGGCATGTCAAAATTTGCATTCAAAGACATCTTTAAGAACATTTATAGTATATCTATAAAATTCTGTGCAGTTTACTCCAGAGACAGACCTACGAAATGTGGTCCTTACCCAGAGACGGACCTACGAAATGCAGAAAGTCTGTCATTACTGTCCTCTGGTGTGTCAGTCAATTTCAGGGTCCAGTTGCCCTGAGCAAGACAAAGAGTAAAATTCACCTACTGATCAAGCAAAACAGAAAATGGCTCCACGGGGTGTAGCAGCAACAGGAGCCTCCTCCCTCCCGTCATTCATTCCAAACACACTTCCTCAGTGCCTCCGATTGCCCGGCTCTCATTCAGGGAGTCAGTCTCCTGAGTGCGTGGCCCGTGGTACTTACGGAGTCGTCTGTGGTATTGGCTCGGCCAGGTCGACTCGGAGGGTTACCGGTGGGTATGGAAATACAAGACAGGGGTCTGTGGTGCTTCATAGGCTGTTCGCCGAGGGCCCGAGTGCGGGGGGGCAGGGGTGGATTTCGTCCCCAGTCGTCCTGGACAGCAGATTTTGAGGGAAATCCACCCTCATGGAGCACTGGGGGTTGGGCCAGACATGCCGCAGCAGAGTCACCTTTTGTGGGTCGGGGGGGTACGGGTGGCAGGTTACACTGGTGATCAGATGGCGGGGGGACCAGGGGAGTGGCCTGAACCCGAGTCAGGGCGTCTGGCGAGACCATCTTAGAATACTGGACTGGGACAGAGTTGTATATGTCTTGCTCATTATTATCTAAGAATATACCTAGCCTGTAAGCTAAAGCCATTTCCAAGTCATCCATCAGGGGCAGGGGAGTGTCACTGTCCCTCCCATGGACCCAGGAGGTGTCTTCCTGAGAAGGATCCATCACTGGTGGGAAAGCTTTAGATTGGAAATAACTGGAGTTCAATGGAATCTCTCATCTTCTGTCATCACGCTGTCTGCAACTTTAGGGACACAGAACAATATAATTATCACTCTCTGACTCAGAGGTCAAATAGTCGGAACCTGATTTGTGGTATTTTCTTTAGCTAGTTATACCAGAATAAATTTATCATGGTTTATAGTGACGGCCGTAATTACAGTCATGCCCTGTTGAAATGTGAATCTTGTTGGGCTTTAAGAAACCAGAAGCGCTGTTAGACCATTGAAAACAAAACAGCAGTCAGACCCAACTACAGCAGGGCAGCCCCATAAAGGTGTAATGATTAACAGCGAGTGAACGGCATGTGGCCCGACTCTAACCGGCAGAGAGGTTTGAATGTGAGCCGGCACGTTTTCTGGCTCTTTCCCGGCTATTATCTCCGCAGTAGCCCAGAGCCCTGTCCGCCAGGCACTCAAAGTCATTCATTTGCTGGCCTTGTTGACGGGAACTACATGCTGCACTTTGAACAGTAATCTGTGTTCACAGCACTTAGACCTTTTCTTTCGTTGTTCATTTCTTATTTGGAAAAAAAAAACAAAAATATATGTCTATGGTTTGTCAGTTCTCTACTTAAAATAAATTTCTTAAAACAGACCTTAATGTCTTACTTTATTCTGTGTTACAAATGTCCCCAGGCTGGTAAACATTAAAACACCTTAAATGAAGCAAAACAATAGGCAGCTCTTACCTTTATCGGGTATATTTTTCCATGTTTGCGGTAAAAGCTGTCCAGCTAGCTCCATCAGATCCGGCAGACTGCTTTCCTGTTCAGACCACAAACTTACCTCACTGCACTTAGGCATCAGAGGTCTTATCAAGCCTCTGGAGGGTAAAATTTAACGCCCAACTGAAGAAGAAAAAAACAGCTTCTTCCAGAAAGCATGTTCACAAACTCCAGCCCCTTAATCTGATTGGTCATCTGCCAAGCTAGCCGCTTACAAGAATGCCTTTCACAATACAACATGCGACGTCACCTAACAGTGTAATGCAATCCTTTTGTGACGTTTGAGACACCTAGTGATTGTAGGGTCAGCCAATCTCGGGAGTAACTGGAGCTAAAGGCCTCGCTCAGGGGCCCAGTGGTGACCTCACTCTGCTGACCCTCAGATTGGAACCAGTGACCTACAGTACTGCCCATAGGCACAGTGACCAATCCCACTGTTCCACACACTGCTACAGACCTGTTGTTAGGTGTGCTACTAAAAATGACAACACACACGACAGGACTTCATGCTAAAGAAATGCCAAACATCTGCCAGCTGTAGTAAAAGCTGTCAGGCGAGTTTGCTGTGTACATTTACTGGAAGACCTGTCACCAAGAAAACCTAGTCCTTTCGATAAAGGCTTTGACGGATCATTACTGGAAATTGCATAACAGTAAGAATAATCAAACATAAGAGTAATAAAAACATAAGTTTTACAGTAATCATTTTTTTCAGATTAATTACACAGTAATAAACAATTTCTAAAGAATTTCCACTGATGAAAATATACATTTTTGTTGACTGACTGGCAGACTATATCATTTTCATAAACTTCATAAACGCAGCAACCCATACACAAAATTTATTTGCATAAGTAGCTTGCATGCAGTACGTTGAAATGGCGTTCAATAAGATTTTTTTTTTTGGTTTGTTTTGCAAGACCATAGAGAAACAATACAGGCATGAAATGTAATGTAAAGTAATGTACGGTAAAAAGAAATTTAAAGGAGCCGCAAGACCTGAAGGGCACAAAACCTATTTATGTAAAGTGAGCGCGTTTTTAAAGAGGTTAAAGAAACCCAGTGTGAGCATTCGAGGCACACGGACCAGGGAACCAGGCGAAGGACATCGGGATAGGGGTGAAATAAAAGGATTTAATTAGGAGACGAAGGGGCATAAAAGACAAACACGGCACTAAACCTCACGACAATACATGACAATGCAATGACAGAACTCCGGAAACAAGCTCTGCTGACGTCAGGACTTAAATACACCGAACTAATATAGACAGTTGGAAACAGCTGTTAAACACTGGGAATCCACATGAGGTTAACGAGGGGGGCGTGGCACAGAAGGGTAGGCACGATCGGAGTGTGACATCCAGGAGCATTAACTGCAAAGGCAAAAAGAGCTTCACTCATGATCCAGTAGAGAGAATTAAGGGGCATGTTCAAAAGCAGCCATAAAGTGTGTATAAACATCACGTCAAACATCATTTCAGTTCCTTCATCGTTCCTTGCTCGTTCTCAGTATCAAGATAAGCGATCACATATGGCTGATGCTAAGCTAAAGTATGTGTGTGTGTAATACCTTGGGTGCCACCAGAACTTGAGTTTGTTTCCTGTATCCAATGCATTTTAACCGATTAGATGTTTTAAAGTATGTCCATTATTCTAACCTGATTATAAATGATAATCGATTAAATTGGGCCATTGTGTGTAATGATTTACTGATACGCTGGTATTTGACAATGGTTTTTGATCGCTAAATTTGCCATATAAATGTAAATTGTCGGGATTAAATTATTCGCCAAAATGAAACGTTACATTGGCAGTGTTGCCTCTCGTTATATCTAATACAGCGCCATAATAAAGGGACGCGACGCGCGCCGCCCACGTCACAGCACACGTTCCTCGTGGCAGAAGCTCGTCGTTCCTGTGCAGGAATGTCACCCGGCAGGATGGTATTTGTGATGAGAAAGCGAGATTACCAGATTTTTTTTTAGAAATTGCTTAGAAATGACAGCCAACCCTCATGCTCTCCGAGGGCAAAGATATTGCACCATGTTAAAGACAACATTAAACATAAAAAACGACATGAACATCACAATTAGCCAGTCACTCCGTTATTTAGCCTTCACAGACTTAGTGTGTCATGATGATTATATGAATTGGTCATATTATTAATACTGTCAGAAAACTTGAGCTGATTAAAAAAAAAATCTGTCAAGAGGAATTTATATTGGTTTGTATGTTTCCCCCCAAATTGCATAATTACTGAGACACATTTAGTAAGTTTAATATAAATGTATACATTTTATTCTCTTTCTTTTATCAGAAAAGTTAGTTGCATAGTTAGTTACACAGTGAGGCCACAGTAAAGCTAATCTTTCTTAATCACAAAAACAGGGACAAGGCTATGTTACCTAATAAGCAGTGAGTACTTCAAAGTGCTGTCACAGCTCAGCCAATCCCGGCGTGGCATTTGGCATGTGAGGGCAGAACTCACGGCGGGAGCAAACAAATGGGTGGAGTTAGACGGTACTGATTGCGGGCAGAGTGCAGGTACAGCTGCGGGGCGGAATGGAAAGCTGAGGAAGACACCACGGCGTCTGTGAAAATGGGGGGAGGAAGACGAGCGCGATGAAGGTGCCTGGGCGCTCACTGCATCAGCTGCACAAAGGAGGCAGGAAAAAGGCCAAAGCGACCACGGCAGTGTCCCCTCCACCAGGCCTCGTCCACCATCTCGATGTTCGTTATGATGTCATCTGGGTCAAAGGAGATCTCGTCTTCTCCCTCTGCAAAACAAAAAAAAAATGGACCTTTCACCCCATAAACAGTAAAACACTGTTAATCACATACTGCATTAATGCCTACTGAATAAAGAAATTTGGTTTGTTGCTTCCAAATAGGTGATCAGTGTGCTTAAGTAGTGGTTGGAGGATGGGCTCCCCTTTTGAGTCTGGTTAGGGCTTCCTCTGCTGCCCCCTAGAGGATGGGCTCCCCCTTTGAGTCTGGTTAGGGTTAGGGCTTCCTCTGCTGCCCCCTAGAGGATGGGCTCCCCCTTTGAGTCTGGTTAGGGTTAGGGCTTCCTCCGCTGCCCCCTGGAGGATGGTGTGTGTCTGCTTCCTCCCAAGGTTTCTTCCTTCTAGGTCAGGGGTCAGCTCGCAAGCTCTTTGACCATGTGGCTGCAGCTCTTCTCAGAATGACAGCCGCATTCACATTTTCATGCCTTAATATAATTATAATAATACTTTTGTAAAGATAAATTATTTAATTATGGGTTAATATTATTTTTCATTTTGATATCTCTTTAGCTATATGTGAATGAGGCGGTCCATCACGCGCTTCTGTGATGTTTTAACAGCATTATTTACATCTTCCTCAAAGTCATTCTCTACGAAGAGATACGTCTCCGGTCAGATGGTATGCTTCCCAGAGTTTTCTTTAGTACCTGAGATTGGATGTACGCTTCAACATTTACTGGGATTCCTAATTCTTTCATATACTTTTTGTAGTAAATCGTCACCCCGCCTTCCCTGGTCTTCGTGAATATTATTGTATTTCCTCCAATTTCCATATTATAGCCAGCGGAGTTGTGGCTACATTTGCGCTGCTCATCAGTACAGCAGTTGTGAAGAGGAGAGTGAAGGGCAGATGACTGCAGAGCCGAACAAAAAAAGGGGTGAGGGTGACGACTATCGCTCCAGAACTGAACAATGTTGTAATATTAGTCACCTTTGTGCTGTTACTCGTCAGACTGATGTAAAACTGAGATCCCCCCCCCCCCTGAAATTATTGGTTTTCTTTATTTTAATTATTTATTCTTAAGTACTTGAATGTGTATATGCTGGGAAGCATGGTGGTGCAGTGCTTAGCACTGCTGCCTCATAGCATGAAGGTCCTGGGTTTGATCCTAGGGCACCTTTCTGTGCGGAGTTTGCATGGGTGCTCTGGTTTCCTCCCACAGTCCAAAGACATGCAGGTTAGGTCAACTGGCTACTCTGAATTGCGAGTGTGTGTGGCTGTTTGTCTGTGTTGGACTAAGTGGTATAGATAATCCCTGAATGCATATATAACATTAAAAAAAATGTATCTCAAACCCTCTTCTCTACCCATTGTGGCTCTTTGTAAATCTCAGTTCAGATATTTAGGAAAATATGGCTCTTTGCTTCAAAAAGGTTGCGGACCCATGGTCTAGGGAGTTTCTCCTTGTCACTGTTGCCACTGGCCTGATCACTGGATCACTGGCGGCTTTGTGCAGGGATAATGTAAAGCGCTTTAAGACAGTGTAACCTGAAAATGGGCTATACAAATAGAACTGAACAAAACTGAAGTATCCAAATTTGTTTTTGAACCCACAAAATGCATAGTAGTGTGAGCATGATTTAGCACTGGCCTATTTCAGTCATTCTAGTGTGCAAAACCCTTTCCAGCACAAAGGAAAAACAAACAAATGTGAGACTGCGTCCTGCTCATCCGACCACACCCACATCATCAAGAGGAACCTGCACCTATGGCAGCATGCCTGCTGTTGCCTCCCTAACCAGCAGTCCAAAATTCTTACTTCTGTGTGATTTTTTATCCATCCGATAGTGAAGCCCTGAGAAAAGACAACTTCCACAGCTCTCCACTAGATGGACACTTACCCCCTTGATAGTCATAGAGAGCCACAGCTGACTGGCCACAAGTCAGGTCTTCGTAGTCGTTATCTGTGGATTTAAGAAGCAGAATTAATACGTTTTTTTAAATGCCTGGAGGTTCCACATGGAATTTGAGTTATTTATTGTCTGATGGTACCCAGAACAACCACTCTGTTTTAGTGAAAAGTCTCACCCGCTGATGTCAGTAGTACAGAGATCTGAGAAGACGGTCCACCTTAATCTACAACATGTTAAAATGCACACACTCTGCAGGTGCTACCAATGGCAATCCCTGCCTCTTCCTGATTGGCTGGCAGGACATACCCTGTTCAGCTCTCCAAATGCTCCTTCCTCTAATGTGACAGTCCAATGGAAAGACAAGTTGTCATCCCATTATATGTGGCTATGAGACCTTGGCCCTATGGGAAATCAAAGGGTCTGTATCTGTGCCAGACACTGCAAAATAAAACCAAAAATCTCAGAAACCTTGTATAGGAACAGAAATGTCCTCATAGGTTCCTTCCTCATTTGGCTGGGGGGGTTCTTCTGGCTCCTCCTGGAGCACTGCATAGTCATCCTCCAGCAGGTCGGCAGGGCGAGGAGGCAGGGCAGGGGGCATGTCATAGTCTACCTCCTCCTCCTTCTTCTCTGGCGTTTCCTCCTGGGGGGCAGCACAAAGTCAGCATAGTAACCAGGACATTGTCCCAGTACTGGTACCTTTATGGAACTTCCGTCAACTTATCAGCGGAGATGCACAAACAGTCTGACACATTCTGCTTCGAGACCCTGGCTGCATCATGTAAAACCTTGCACAGCCAGATGCATGAAAAGCCAGACTGGAGAACCCTCTGCACCTTTGCCACTGGGTCTGGCTCCTCTCTGGGAGGTTCAGGCAATCTCCTGGGCAGTGGGGGGGTCTCTCTGGTCTCTGGAGCCGCGGGGGACTGCTGCACCTCCTGCTTTGCATTTTCCTGCTCCTGAGGAACACATGGAAATGTTGGTGTGCATACGGTCGTGCCCTTTCACCCTGCAATGACCACTCCAGCACCTCCTAGGATCTCTACAGTACTCCTAGGAAAATTCCGTTAATTTCCTGTTAAATTCCTGTCAATGCCAGTGTATCTCTGGTTAACCCTCTGGAGTCGACGGCATCATCGGGAATGCCGAGTATCTTTCTTGTGTATTTCAGTTCTCACTCACTGAAATCTTATTATAGAACCATGAAAAAAAAGGCTGATTAAATCCGTAATCTCTCTTCTTTTCAAAATGTCCATTGTCGGAAGTATTAAAGTTTTTAAAATTAGGTTAAATCGGCAAAAATGTAAACCAAGTCACCTTACTTTGTTTTACCTGCATCGGGGGCGTGTGGTACCGCTCTCACCCAAAGATCGCTATTCACATTCTAAATAGCCGCATTAGCGCGTATTCAAATCGCATTCGCATGGTAATTTGATGAACAGCACAACGGTGAAACACGATCCAGACACATCCCCATCAGCGCCTTAAAAGGGGGGAGGGATGTGGCCAGGTGTCAATGGCTCATTCATACACATGAAAGTTGCTACATATTCAATAAACGGAGCCAGAAATAGTGACATGAGTTAGGTTTTTCTTATTTATTTATCCAACTGAATGTTGCAAGTACACCATTTAGTCATCTTCATGTAGCCAAGACTTTGCTGATCAGATATCTGGGATCAAAACAAACTGCCAACATTGCTCACTATGTACTTTTATAATGTGTCTGCGATTGTTCCAAACTGCATTTTGCAATGTCTATACTTTGATGTCAAATTACGAACTTCACATAAATCTGAGATGTTTACAAAGTACAAGATAAAGTTGAGTTTGTTGCCAAACCAAATATATAAGAAATAATTTATTTTCCAGGAATTAAGTTTATGATATTGAATGAAATGTGTGACCATGCCCCAGTTAGTGAGAGTGTGTCCCCTACCCCTGGACTCCAGAGGGTTAATACCAGCTCTTTGCAGATGTACATACAGAAGAAACCAGCCATAGTGTGAACCTGTAAACTGGGAGGAGTGTGGCCCACCTGCTGTCTCCTCTGAGCCTCCTCCCGCTCCCGCGCCTCCTCCCGCTCCCGCGTCTCCCGCGCCTCTCTCCTGGCTCTCTCCTCCTCTGCCCGTTTCTTATTTTCTTCATCTGATGCTCGCGCCATATTTTCGAACCGTGCCTTCAGATTTCCTGCCCCAAGGCTTGCTGCTCACATATGTGCATGCATAAACACACGCACACACACACACACACACACACACACACACACACACACACACACAGGTTTGTAATTATATCTTTGTGGGGACTAAT
>JABFEB020000001.1:2424959-2435451 GCA_019775895.2 Stomatorhinus ivindoensis
AGATATCTAAAGTCTATATTTTGTTATCGAATAATGGAATAAAGCACTCATTGGCCCAGAAGAGTTCACCTATTCATCCATTCATTCATCCATCCATCCAACTTCTTATCCTGGTTGCAAGGAGGGCGGAGCCTCTTTGCCCGTCCCAAAGAAATTTCTTTTCTAAAATTTACCAAATATTTCAGTCAAAAATGACTGTACGTTAACTACCTTCTGTGGTATCACATTTGTTTTTTAGCTAATTATGCGTGTATATATAGTTTAATCAATGTGTTTGGACTTTTTTTTTGAGTTAATATAGACTTACTATCCAGATAGGGAGCTGTACACATCTTCTTTGACTGTCTATGCCTTTTGCAAAGTACTCTATGTCAGTTTTTCCAGATTTTAGTGCATGGTTATACTTACATGATTCATTTAGACTGTACTAACAGTGTGAAGCCTGACAAACCTCGTTAACCACGGGAACATTTAAGGCCCTAGCTCAAAAAGAGAGATCATTCAGCAATAAGTAGCATAGACTCCCCCTATAGGTGAGATGTAGAACAGCGCATTATTGTCTAGCAACCATTGCAGTGATCCCTCGCCTATTACGGAAGATACGTTCCAGACCCATCAGCGATAGGTGAAAATCCGCAATGTAAAAAAGACCATATAAATTAACATTTTTTATAGTTTAACCCTGAAACCCCCCCCCCACACGCTTTAAACATGTGTAAACACATTTTGGAAACACATATGACATGTGGATGTCGAGCTAAGGATATGAGTAACATAATAATAATAATGATAATAATTGTAAGAAGAGTACAATGTCAGAATAATGGAACCTGTGTATTTTTTGTCCCCATTTTGTTGTCTTGTATGAGGAATTGTATTAATTAGAAATAAAAGTATATGTAGATGCATTATATGTACTATAATAATAATACCCCTGTAGTAATATAAATAATGAAGAAATACACTTGTATTATAATAATAATAATAATAATAATACCACTGTAGTAATATAAATAATTAAGAAATACACTCGTATAATAATAATAATAATAATACTTTTTGATTATACCATTATTATTCATTATCATACACAAGAAATACACTCAAATAATAAATCTACAAGTCATTTTTATGAAAATAATACATTCAATTTCTACTCAGTAGGCTGCATATCCTGTACAGCCTAACAGGGTGGAACCTAACAGGGTGGAATATTTCTAGCTAATTTAGCTCTAGCTCTTTGAGTGAGCAACATTTAGCTAGCACACTCTCTACAGCTGATCAGCATTTAAATAGCTATTTTAAACATGTTTTAAAAAATATTTTTCCCAATAAATATTTCCCGTAATATATACTAACAGGATGGAACTTTAAGTGTGCCTCAAACGGGTGTGTAATATAAAATTGAGAATAATACAGGAGAGAGTGACAGTTAAACCGTACCTTAGTCTTCCAGTTGAATTTCCCCAAAAAAACAGATGATGTCACTTCCTGCAAATGGCTGTATGTATTTGTGATCTTTTTAGGGAACCAAGAAACTAGAGGCTCACAGGGTGGAAAACGAATGTGGGGACATATAATATATTATATAATTACAGAAAACAAAATAAGTTTCACCAGTTTTGTTTCTTTCTCTAAAGGTAGCATTCCCAAGTTTATCAAGATAATAAAGAATGGTGCTTTAAAGAGATGTAAAAAACATTATTTATCTTTGTTAGAGCAACAGAGAACCCCTAAACACATAATAAAATAGGTTTATTATAAAGATTTGTCTAATTTTATAAAAGAATAAGAGCCTGTTAAAGATGAGGACATGAATACGTGGCCCAAAACAGGAATCACCCACACACACACAGACACACAGACTCTCTTGTTCAATTACTCTCTCTCTCTCTCTCTCTCTCTCTCTCTAGCACACTAGTTTGAATATAATTTTAATTTAGACTAGAATCAGATGTTTTAAAACAAAGGCTTCATGCTGCTGGAAAATGGAACTGAATCACCCAGCTGCATTTAAGTTAAGACCTCAATGTGGCAAATTCAAGTGAATGAACTAGCAAAGTCAAGGTGCCATTGTTCATTATCACCTGACTGTAGGGTCACTGAACAAGAGTCACTGAATAATGGGGACAAATTCACTATAGCGAGCTTTAGCTAAGCTCTGAAATCATTTATTTTTTTCTGGAACAGCCACTGGCACCCTGCCAAGCTTTGAATCTCATTGCTTGCAGAGGGAGGGCAATCGATCAAAGCCCACAGCAGGAAATGTACTTTACAATAGCAAAATCATCCCAAACAGCAAAATCATTCCAAAATTTGCTACACAGGTGAACAATCAGGGCAACTGCACCGTACAACGGTTTCAGGCTTTAGTACGTAATCCGCTGACTCGATGCAGCCCTCTGTTTATTCCGGTGCTAAACTGAGACCCTTAAGCTGATTATATGGATACAGGAAAAATTAATACTGCATTCGTCTGTAGCAGATTAGCCAGCTTGCATCGCCTTGCTCCCACAGGGCACAGACTACAGGCAAATCCAAGACGCTGCAAAACAGTGACAAGGTCCACAAAATGCAATGACGTTATGCCTGTTCCCAAAATCCATGCACTGCTTCCCACTGAATTCAAGATGCAAAATTCCTCCCCTCGCTTATGAGGCACTGGAAGGTCAGGCCACTGCTTATCTTACAGAGCTGATTAATGTGTTAAATCCAAAATACACCTCAAATATCTGGATAAAAGTCTATTAATGCCTAAAATAAGGGCTGAGGGTAAAGCATTCAGTTACAGGGTTTCTGGTGTGTGGAACTGCCTGTCTATCAATATACAGGACACCTCCCTTTAATCAGTATCAATCTGTATACAGAGACTAAAGACCTGCTTCCTGTCTTATCGTAAATAAAACTGCTGATATGGCTGTTTGTGTGTACAGGGGTAGGACAAAATAACAAGAACACATGGTATATTAATATAAAGGCCCTTCTGAAGAGCTTTACTTCCTTGCCATCATACATACATGGACATATTTTACTGATGTCAAGCAGAAAATTCTAGGAGCACATGTCTTTAAGAAGGTGTTTTGAGAAGCGTTCAAGAAGTGCAAAATCGGCTGAAATCTGTGCACTGGGAACATTCCTGAAGTAGAAAAACCTTGAGGACTTTGAGGGATGAAAGAGATGGAAAATCAATGCTGTATTTTGTAATACAGAATCATTTTGTAATACAGAATTCCCAGAGCTTAAAGATGCTATCAATGGGACTTGCATTCCTTGATTATATGACTATGCGGAGCAGCCATCAGACGTAATGACTGCCAACACAACCGACACTGACAGAAATGATGGTGTCCTCTAAATGCAAACTCAACTGTATGCAGGAAACAGGAATACAGATGACTCATCAAACAATGTGACTTTGTCCCATTGTTCAGTGGGTCTTCGTGCATTCCAGTTATGCAGAGTTCACAGCGCATGGTTTTTGCTGAGTCACAGAGGTGCTGATTCAGTTCAGCGCTCATTTTTGAGACCATGCTTTTGTGGAGTTCGGTGCCTGTATATCCCTGACAGGAAGCTTCAATCTGCAATCCCAATGCGCTTTTACAGTGTAGTGTGCCTAATAGATGTTGCCATGATTTTTGAGGCTGTTCCCTTTGATGCAATAAAACATGTTGCTGTTTCTTGTAATTAATGCACCTGCAATTCAAATGACTGTTTTTTTCTCATAGCAACTGTTCGTCACACTGTTGCTTTGAACTCATTTATCATAGCTCTGATTGTCAAAGCTCTTTTGTACCTTAAACATATTGATACTGGGGAGTTACCCCAGTATGACTCAACTTTAGAGTCAAACTTAAAGTCCTTCTCCTGATATTCAGTGCTTGCATTGTATCTCTTTCTATCTCAGTAAGTCTCGTGCTGGAGTTCTGAGCTACTTGCACACACTAAAGGGAACTCAGCTTTTCAAGAGGAACACATTTTCAGGAGTTAGATCGTGCTAAAATATGAAGAAGCCGGATATGCCATATCAGCAGCCTTTATGTAGCCGCAGAGAAGGAAGTATTACTGTCCTTGTACTTTGGATTCTTTCATTGCACCCTTCAGGTACACATGTTGACTTCAGTTATAGTTCATCACGCTAACAGAGAAGAGCTGATGCTCCCAGGATCTTAGCCAAGGTGCACAACCCCAACTAGGAAAAGGAGAACCGCTTATCTCAGCTTTAATATCATCATTTGTCATCATTTGATAATTGGAGGGGTGACTTTAGCTGCTAGATTAAATCGATTGTGTGACAAAGTCCACATCCATACCATAAGGTGAAGAGTAGAAGGCCTTAGCAGCTACTTTTGATACCCGAGTTTCCAGTGCTGGGTCAAGACAGAGACACGACCATCTGTGGATGACCTACATTTCTATTTCAGTCTGCATTCCTTCACCGTCAATCAGCAGAAAGTGTTTAGTCATGAATTTGGGTTGCACTGGCTCACCGGTGAGCTGTGTCAAGGTCAGCTGTCAGAAGCTCTGGGGAGGGGATTAGCGGCCGTCTTACCTAACAGTCTGGCGGCCAGACAGCACTGGTGTTATCCTGCACCGAGACTCGTCTGCCAGCCCAGCAGTTTCTCTCTCTGGGCCAGTGGTCCATAGCCACAGCCAGACTGACTCTAGTGGCCGAGCCAAATCAGTGCGACAGATGCTGGCTGCATAAGGGTCGTGACTAGCCTTTTTCGACCATTTCGCAATTCGGCTGATCAATGCTGGGCAGCCTCTAGGAATGTGGAGCCTCATGTGTCGACTGTACGAGATCCGCTGTGTGTATGATTCCCAGTCAAATTCTAGTGGATGGACGGATATACACAGAAAGACTGTCCCTATATACTAGGGCTGGATCTATCTTCTCAGGGGCCCTTGGCAGCGCTTTATTTGGGAGGCTCCCACCAAAAACATTGATGATCATTTCACTTCAGGTAATTTAGGGGCCCAGGCAACTGCCTGTCCTGCTTATATCTAGTAGACAATGTTTCTGCCAGAGCTTAAACATTTAATTTGATGCAAATGCTATTTATTTTTAATTTTGTGTAATTGTGTTTATAAATTTTATATTTAAGTGATCAGTGGCCATTGATGACACACCACAGCACACAGTGCACAAAAATGAAACATGTCCTCTGCATTTAACCCATATGTGACATCGTGGCATAGCAGGGGGCAGCTAATTCAGCGCCCGGGGAGCAGTGCTTCAGGGCGGTAACTTGTTCAATTACAAGTGTGCTTCCCTAACTATTAAGCCACCACTACCACTTTAAAAATATATATCATATATGATCATATATTCATATATAATTTTAACCAACATATCCCCCCCCCCCCCCAAGCCTTTATGTTAGCTGCCCTTGTTTGCCTACGCCTGGCAGCAGTGCTCTGCACCCCAGACTGACCTCTTAGCAGCCGTACCCTGGCCTCATACCCCCCTCCCTCCCAACAGGTACTTGTCCATTGCTGTTCATACCAACGTCGACCTGGGCTCTATATTTCATTGGTCCTCTTCTCAAAGGATGAGATTAAAGGAGACCCCACGTTCCATCAAAACATATTTCCTATGGACTGAGAGGACAGTTCCTTCCTTCCCTTCATCTGTATTTATTGCAACTCTCAGATGTTGCAATGTGCTTGCACAGTAACAGTTCTAAATGCAACATAATGCAAATAAAATCCAAAAATTGCACAAATGCATTCAAAAGTAACAGCGGCCATTAACTGACCTCTTAACGCACATAGAAATCTTTAACATTTTTTTGATCTGCTTTTAAGTGTAATACGACAAATAGCAGATCTGCCGGAAAGAACCGAAATCTGCCGAGAACTGTCGAACTTCGGCGATGAAGAAGCTCCACAGCCGCTACTGCGCAGTCGCTGCACAGGGCGTAGAAGACATGGATGGTGCGCTAAAGCAGGCGAATACCAAGCGCAGCCTCTTATAATAAAGGTAAATTTAAGATGCCTGTTGTCAGAAGTGCCTGCATCGTTACATCCGTTTGAGCGTTTGTCACAGCTTAGCTAGTTAGCTTACCATGCAAACCTTCTACATCGGCGCATTGTTTAATATGCTGGTTATGAGACTCATCGCTGTTAATCTTAACTAAGCCACTTTACTTAGGTAGTCTGAGTTGGGATGTAGGTAACGGCCGCTGTGCGAACGCGCAAGACGCCGACCTGCCTTTGGACTCTGCTGTCACTGGGCAGCATTGGGTGTTTTGCTGTCACTGGGTGTTTGATATTTGCCCTCACTTTCCGGGTTTTAACGTTGTACTTAGAAATACTGCTAAGACATCAGAAAACTGCATTTTGTCGGCTGCCGTGATTCACAAAATGAACGAGAGGATCTAAATGCAATATTAGCTAAAGAAAAAAGAAACGATCTCTGATTTTCATGATTCAGTCAGCATGAGCTCTAAAAGCCATTTGCAAACTGGGAAAAATTGAGCATCATATGAATAATTCAACCAATCCTCTTTTACTCACTCACTTCTCTCTCTTTCTCTCTCTCTCTCTCTCTGTCTCTCTATTAACTCTTAATAGTCTTTACCAAAAATGGCCGGACATAGCTCTAAGGTGAATTTGCTCATTAGGTGTGGCAGGCAGCTTGGACAGAGCCTCTTCCTTCTTGTACACTACATCAGTTTGTTTGTGAGCTTGGTGACACGCTCCATCAGCCTGCTGATGGTGTTTGCACGCTGGACAATTGCGCTGTCACACTACACAGCGGCCACCTTTGACACTCTCTATAAGTACCTGCACTGGTGGAGCAGGAGGGGCGTAGTCAGCATGGATCTCCACCCGGGGAGCGATGCCGAGTCTGACTGACTCCGCCAGCCGGTCTCTGGAATCTGAGAGGCCTCCAGGGGATGGTGCCTCCGCATTGAGCCAAAGCAGAGACTGGACTCCAGACGACCAAGTCGAGGAGGTGCGAGGCAGCAGATCATTGTCATCCCTGGAGACTCCGGGAGACCCATAGATGTGCCAACGTGTGACAGCATGGATCATCGTGGTGGTAGAAGATGATCACAGGCCAAGCAGAGACGATTCAGTGTCTCTTGACCGATAACAGCCATGCCATCTTAGTGCTCTGCCGTCAGTGCAGCACACTCTGGCGTGAAGCTGTACGTTTCTACTTAAAATCGATGGCACAGCACCTCAGGTGTGCCGGACTGCATCTCTGTTCCGCAAACTCAAGGAAAGTAGACGGGACTAAGCATGGCGCTGAGCGGGCCTGACGGAACGCCCGTCTGTCTCTGGCCGTGGACATGGGGGGTGTACCGGCAAGTTAAATTTAGACATTTTTGCCATGAACCACAGGACGCATAAGAAGGGGGGTTAGGGCATGAAGAACAGTCTGTCTGCCTTTTAAATACTCAGCGTGGTATTTTGTTTCAAAAATGGCTGAAATAATTGGGCTCGATCGGTTTGCATTAATTGCAGGTAATTTGTTCATGATTATTCATCACTGCACTCATAAAAATGCTACAAACGTTACCCGAGTGACCCCCCCAGGCCCATTCTGTGGATTTTTACACACTATATACTACAATAACTTTTGCTAAAACCGTTAATAGTAGACACATTCTATGTGAAAACTGAGACTGTTTGCCGTACAAAATTAAATAAACATGGATATCCAGAAGATGTGGTGCCATGCATGCCCCCCACCTCCCGGCAAATAACTGCTAGAAGCCAGAGAACGCATACACACGGGATTGGATAAAGTCATTTGCTGAAGACATGTGCTTCCAGAAATCCATTTATGACCTGGCTTACAAATGATATGATTTGTCATTTTAGTCCAAATGAAACTGCTTGTTGTACGTCCCCCCCCCCCCACTCTACACACAAGTGTGCAATCTGCCCTCCCCCCTCTTTATTCTGGCTGACAATAAATGGGAAAACATGCAGAAGTATTAAACAAGCTCCCCACCTGTCACAGTGCCTCTGATAACTGCGGGGCCTTTTTGTCTGTTTGCAGGCATCTGCTGTAATAGCCCTAGTGAGACACACTAGTGCATAGTGTGGCAGACGTGGACAGTACGGAGAGCACAATAGTGACGCATTGAGTCCAGTAGAATAAGGCCTTCACTGTGAAAAATATGCCAGAGCGAACCTTTCACGCGGGATCAGAAGCCTGAAGTCAGCACTACATTCTGAAAGTGATGCCAGTGCAATCATGGACTGCGGAATGCATCTGAATTGGGGGAGGGTTGGAATATTCACAGATATATATTACTGTTGTATGACTACAGATCATTTCAGTTTTATTAATAAAATTTTATTGGTTTGCTTTAAATAATTTGCAAGAATTTTTTTCTTGATTGTTCATCACTGCGTTCTTAATGATGCACAATGAATGATGGCAATGATACAATTCAGGCAAGTCATTTTATATCTGTCCTGGCCATCGAAGCGATCAATCTGTTGATCAAATATTGCAATGTGCCACTGAAACATCTGGAAATACTCTTTCTGTGAAGGACCATTATGTTTCACTAGGTTATAGAGCTACTGGGCTGGGAGGAGGAGTCAGAAAGTGCGTCTCTAAGCTGTCTAATTACCTCTAGTGGATTATTGTCAGCGATTAGTCACAACTTGCTATATAAGTCCCTCATGCTGTAGTTCGGGTCCCCAGATTGGTGTGACTGTGAGGAGGAATCATTTGGCAGCATCAAAGGTACATCAGCCCAGCCCACCACCCCAAGACATGGGCAATGCTACCAGCTGCACTGTGGACGACCTGCAGGCTGTGGAGATGCACCTGTGGTACAAGAAGTTCCTAACCGAGTGTCCCTCAGGTCAGCTGACTCTGCACGAGTTCAAGCAGTTCTTCGGCTTGCGGGGGCTCGACCCTGAGGCCAGTGCCTATATCGAGCAGATGTTCCGCACCTTCGACATGAACAAGGTAGGCCAGGCGTCACTGCTGACCAAACGCTGAAGACCAGGGTCTTGGTGTCACCAAAGGTGTTTATATGCAGGCAGAACAAAACCTAACTGAAGCTTCATCGAAGGGCAGATTTCCAAAACTCAGTCGGTAACTTTTCTGTTGATCTTAAGATGGGACCATCACTGATCTGAAGTCAGTCCCCATTATATGACTTGTGTTGTGAACCGAAACTCTCCAAGCCCACAAAAATCGTCCAATATCCTGTTGACTGAATGAGTTATGGAAATTTGTTCTCTAGCTATACATACTTTGTGCACAGCGCAGGTGAAAGAAAGGGAGAGTTTAGGGCGGTGATGAGTTGCGGAGTGTTTGATTGCAGGCTGGACTCTTGTAATATTTGGACTGAACATCAAACAAAAGCTTTACTTCTATAAAATATTCAGGAACTGCTATTATGGCTCCATAACTCATTTTCAGCTGTACAGTGTCGCAGAAACAAGGGTTAGCCATGTGAGGGACACTAATGGCAAGTACATAGAGTCATTTTGTAAAATTGCCCATGTAATAATCAGTACGACATTTAGCTATCAGTATGAACGAACATTATGGTAGTCAGTTACAGCTCTGGAACATTTTTACCCACAATTACTTTGAGCAAAACGACATTATCTAAGGAAGTAACTATCTTTACAAGCCTAGTTAAACCCCTCACACCATGCGTGACTAAGTGTGCATTGATGGTGAAATATCATAGTCATACACATTCTGGATAAAAAAACACAGTAATAAAAGTATACTCTTCTTAGGATAACAGTGAATATTTAGCATTCTCATATTTAAGAAACACTAAGGTAAGAGTTAATGATTCTCATCCATCCGCTACATTATTGTTTTATGCTGTATCGGGCAACAAGTACCCCATAATATTTGAGAGGGCTGACGAAATTCTATTATTGGAGAACTAAAATTAAAATTCTGATAGTACTTTTAATAAAATGATCATTTAATAGCAGTATTTGATAGTATGCCTAAGTAAAAAATGTGAAGAATCGCCATGATCCTGTTAACAGGTTTATCTATCAGCAAATCCCAGCCAAGCAAGAAGATCGAATACCTGGTTCAGGTGCTGGGAGGGAGCAAATACATGGGCTCTCTAGGGCCCCCTGAGGGCCGATTTGAGAAATACTGGTTTAAGGTGCATCTGCCCCAAGCCTGAGTGCAGCCCCAACCCCTGGCAGGACGGCACCATCGACTTCATGGAGTATGTGGCGGCCCTGAGCCTGGTCATGCGCGGGAAGATGGAGCATAAGCTGAGGTGGTACTTCAGGCTGTACGACGTGGACGGGAACGGCTGCATCGACCGTCACGAGCTCCTCAGCATCATCAAGGTGCGGCCTGGCTGAAAGCGCACTCACATTCATGCGTTTTATTGCAGTACAGTATGTGGGCTGTATACGGCTCACCTTCCCCTAGCAAACCTGCTTCCTACTGTGGGATTTTAAATTATTTCCCAGCACTGATAAGATTATTTACTTTGCAGCCCTTAACTTTTCCATCCCTCTCGGG
>JABFEB020000001.1:2437923-2449656 GCA_019775895.2 Stomatorhinus ivindoensis
AAACAACTGAATACATGCATTTACTTTATGAAATAAGCAGTTTCAACTACCTGAACTTCCCGTTTTTCCATGTATAAGAAAAATATGCAGAAGTAGTTTTAATCAGCACAAAATTGATGTAAATCGATAACGACGTAAATCAAAAAATTATGAAAATATACCAAATAGCATGTAGTACTGAAGCGTACTTTTAAAATATCCAGTAAACCTGCCAAATGACTATGTTTAACTGGGTGTGTAAATGCAGTTGTGGCAAACTTAGCAGGATTCCTAGCTGGTTCAGACCCGAGTGCTTCAGCGGGTGATTATCCGTCACCATTTTAATCTCGGGCCTCAGTCTGGAACGTCATTATCCTCCTGACCTACTGTTGCTGCTGTTTGGCTAATTAGGCCTGATTGAGAACCAGACTCAAGCTGTCCCAGGACTCAGCTCGCTTGTACATGTAAAAGGTTTAACTGAAAACCACACATAAAATGATACATGTGTTCTTACTTTTCCTCCATCTTCTGAAACAATTACTCATTCTATGTTCTCTGGTCACTTGTTCAAAAATTCATTCATTAAAAAATTAACAGTTAAGTTAATTAACAGATAAGTTTATCCCTAACAATATTTGCACAAAGTCACTGACTTCAACAAACATTAAAACTTGAATCATTAATTTCTAATTATAAAATTTCTATTTTTAAAAAAGAAATTTTAAACATTTGCAGTAAATTTACCCACAGTCCTCATCCAGACACACCTGCAACTATTTTCATGCCATTTGTGTGATCCGGTCACCTTGTGGCACCCAAAAGGCCAAATCAGATGCTTTAAACGATAATAGCCCAACGAGAAATAGTTTTCACTTAAGGCAAAAGCATGTTGACGATTCACCAATATAATTAAATCACTGACCCTTTTAACCTGAGAGATAATCGCCTTGAAGGTATTGACCTCTCATTAGCAATGAGCTGGTGTCCACAAACCAGTTCACAGCTGTTCCTGGAAAATTCCCATGAGCCGATTCATCAAGCGATTACGAGACGCAGCAAACTTACTGTGCACGGCCATCCAGAGCTCAGCAGACTCATTCAAAACATTAGCTGTGCCCATATTCAGGGGCTGCATCCTTTGAGGGACATGGTCTATGTAGCCTTTGCAGGCTGCGTCCTGTGAAGGGATTGCAAGTGGGACTTGTTAAGTAGCACTGTGCAGTTTTTCATGAGACACTGTAATCTGCCATTTACAGTTGAGGGCTATCATTGTCTGCTACCGTTTTGGCTTTAGGAGACTAGCTATCGATAATGTACAGGGAACCACAGCTCAGGCCGTATGGGTGAGATGATCCCTGCACGGCTGTCATGCAGAACCTGCCCCCCCAGCAGCGTGTAGGTCTGTGTGGCCATCAGCACCCTGCTGTGTGATTATCGCCCCCCCTCCCCTACACAGCACACCACTGCATCCACAGCTGCTTCAGCCTCCTATAATTCACACGAACCCATTCAGAGCACTCAAGCACTTCTGCACTTAACTTTGTCTAAATCCACCCACAGTCTTAACTTGTCCAGTTTACTCGATGTCAGAGAAACTCAAAATACTATATTGTGATGTGAAAGCTGATCTTTATTTACCAATTAGTGACCGAAAAAAACCATCTTGACACACCATCAGCACAATCGCTTGCTGCCGAACCCAGACTGCAGCTCTGTGCATTCTCACCTTAGACCTGAACTGCAACCTTTCATTCTATTCTTTCAGTTCCTCATAGGCTAGAAAGCACAAGATAAGATATTAATTTGTAGGTGAGGTTTTCTTTTTCCCCAGCATCTGCAAAAATTTATACATAAATGTCATTATTAGTACATTCAACCATCTTTGGATGGCTGGTCCTCTAGGGACCTGTGCTAATTTCTGGAGCCTGTTCTACATATTATAGGCCACATTTCTGTAATTTTTATTAAGCATTAGGTTTGGGGCTTCAGTCTTTCTGCAACCTTTTCAACCTTTTAAATTTGTGTTAAATTATGCTGTTACACACACCTGGTGTGGGAGAACTGTGGCAGATTCATGCATCGTGACCCTGTAATTGGTCAGACACACCCCTAAAGACATTAAACAAATGTAATCAAATGGGCCAATTAGCAAATTGCTATCAAGTGCAAATGAGCCACTTGATTGGTAGGCATGGGTGAGGTGATTGGCTAGTTGCTTGTTCATCACTAACAGCAAGTGCAAAGGTAACTCATTCAAGCTGTGTGCTAACAACAGGCAGATTCCCCCCCCCCCCTGCTGAAGAATGGTGGTCTGTGGTGTTCGGCTTCCTCTCTGTAGCTGCCTGGCTCTGCTGCTGTGTGCCTGCATACTGCTGCCGGGCCTGCTCTGTAAGAACCTGCGCTGCCTCTTCTGCCCCCTGCAGGCAGCAGATAAGCCCTGCAAGCCCATGTATTCGGAGTGTCCGCCCCAGGAGGTGTGCCACAAGGCGACAGGGCGCTACGGCAGCTACGGGGTGCTCGCCGGCCGAGGTTGCGTCGCTGAGAAGCAGTGTTCCACGGGGACCCGGGTCTTCTACATGGGTGTCAGCTACAACCTGAGCTACAGCTGCTGCAGTTTGGATTTCTGCAACTCCGGCCCGGCAGCGGCCTCCCCCCTGCTCCTACTCGCGCTGCTGCCTGCCGCCACAGCTCTTCTCCTGGCCGGCGGGACTTGCTAGAGCTCAGACTCTCAGCCACATGTGTGCCTTCCAGCGCATTTATCCAGTGATGGCCGCCTTGTTCGATTATCGTGCTCTGCTTTGTGAGCGACCAAGCCCTGCGCTGGCACGTGTGAGGGGAATTTCACATCCCATCCGTATAGTGTGCACCATTATGGACACCCAGCATGTCCATGCAGGCTGCTGTGTGTTAAAGTACAACCATTTTCCTATAACAAGTAATGGTGCTATTTTAAAATGTGAAATATGATTATCTTTGTCGTATGTCCTGATTTTTTATTTTAAGTAATCTTAATACCCTTTGGGGAGGGGGAAATGAAAGCTTTTCAGACTCCCTTAAATAATAAATGTAACCCTTCTGCACTTTTAAATATGGCAGTGTCCTTTTCTTGATACTCATTCCCTTTCAGCTGGCCGTCTTCATACCATAAAGCTGCTGGCTCTGGGGGGGCTGAAATGCATCTGGAATTCTCTGAGGCTAGTTGGGATTATTGCTTCCCAGGTGTGTCAGATTCCTGTGAAGCAGCACATAATCACTAACTGAAATATGTTACAGCAAGTCTGAAGAATGTTCTGAAATGCATCCTCATTATATAGCTGATTTTTTTTTTTTTTAACCCAAAGCAGACTATAGTCGCTTATATGTATCATTTCATTAAATCCACAGATACCCTCAACCAAAACACACTTTTACTAGTTTTCTACAGCTGGGCTGGGATTCACTAGGGCAGTAGGAGTTGGCCATTTTCTCACTCGGCCCTGGTGTAGTACCCTCTGCACATGCATGACTCAGCATCTCCCCCTGCTGGTAAACCTCGGTGCAACATTTGGGGCTATTAAAATGTTTACATTTGCATCAGACACAGAGCCCTGAGAGTCTGCCTGCACAACATGATAGCACATTGCGTGTGATGTATATCATGTGTTCATATTTCCTGCTGTATTCTGTGTCTGTATCCTCCCTCCATCTCAAGGTGCTTCCAACAGTAGCAAAGCTGTGCTAGGGAGCACTTCCAGGGGCTTTGGTCGTGTGGCAATAAAGGCGCTGATCCTGATTGAAACTAGCAGGGTGACTGTCTCTGTCCCAAGCTGTCACATGGTCTGATGCCACACACACACACACACACACCAGTCAGAGCAGTGAGGTTCGGACTGTACTTTAATTTCCCTTTTATAAGGCTGCTGGGGGCCTCCATAGTGGATATACACACATTTATATATATATTTATATACAGGAGACTGGAGTTACACTGGGATCGGGGAGGAGGACTCCACCATACACAGACTGCAAAACAACACAGATGGGGCGGACAGCACCTCAGGGAATCGGAAATAAACGGAGAATCTGGAGTGGGAAGGAGGTAATGACACGAATGAACCAGGGCGGATCATCACAGCCAGTGTGTGGCTCAACTGCCTAATAACTTAACACTAAAAAATAACATCTCATACATAGTGCATCTTAAATATGATAAATGAAGAATTTTTGCCATAAATATCTGCATTTCGGGAACATATATAAAAAATATTTTTAAAAAAACCTAAATTGTAAATGTTCCATTTTTTTCTTTCCCTTTGTTTTTTCGTTCATCTTCCTCCGAGGCTTGACTATCCTTAATATCAGCCGTCCAGTAACAGAGGAGGGGGAAAACAAGAAAAACAAATCGACATTAAGTAAATAAAAAAATAAAAAAAACAACAACAAAGACAAACAAGTAAACAGAATAGCACAATCAACTCGTCACAAACTGAAGTCACAGACGTACAGAACAGCAAGAACACAATACTCATTATCGCATCATAATCGTCGTCGTGGCGATGGTTCTGGGCCCCCACGATGAAGGGAGCCCCCAGTTTCACTCGGATGCCTCTCTTTACAGATGCCTTTATGCTTCACAGTGTGGTTGAGGAAGGGTAAAAGGTGAAGGCCAGGCTTGTATCGTGATCATGGCAGTGAAAATACTAACAGCAACAATAATGAATCAATCAAACCCGAAAGTCCACAGGAAGTAAACAAAATGGCTGGTTTGTCACAAGTCCTTCCCGTCGGCATTTCTCGGGAAGGCCTTGAGTGGCTGGCGCTCATCGATGGACTGCCCATGTTGTTGACCATGCGCTGTCTGATTGGACGGCCCATGCGTCAGTCAGAGAGTGGGGGGCGGGTGGTCTAAGGCTGGTCAGAATCCTCTGGTTGGTGGAGCTCTTCGGGATGTCGACGGCATCAGCACAAAGTGGTGGAGGAGGGTTTTGCGTCAGCCGGCGGGTCACAGTGCGAGCGAGGCCGCTCGGCGCATTTCAGGCATGCTGCCGCAGAGCCCGCCTCTTCCTGCTGTAGTAGTGCCGCAGGTTGCTCTGCCGCGAAAAGTTCACCATGTAGTTTTGTTTGCGGGTGCTAAGCAAAAAGGGGGGGGGGTGGGAGAGAAAAAGGAGCAGGGAAGCATTGATTAATGGCCCGCACTCAGAAGGAGCTAGTAAAGACGAGGCCCTCTGGAAGTTTCTCCCATAACCCCGAACACTCCCACACTCAGAGGCGTCCTTGCCATCGACATCGCCACCGCCATCACTCCAGCAGAATGCAGAGCAGATGTTCAGAATCAGCTCAGATCTCCGTCCTCTTTAGGGGACCTGTCTGGGCAACCACGCAGTGGGTTAGAGCACCATCTGTGTCGCTGCTTGCCTGCGTAATGACCAGCATAATCACCTGGCGTCTCCTGCCTTTTATAATGAGGTGGAACAGAGCAGGCTCTGAAAATGTCCTGTTACCCTTGACTGTTAACCTCTCCCTCACCCCAATGGCCAAAGCAGAACATTCCGAATTATTGGATAATACGATGAGGGTGTCTGACACAAAATGCTCAATGACAAGCTCAGTGGATCTACGGACAATATTTCTGCGTTCCCGTGTGAGTGTTTGAGGTCATGGCCGAAATCAACTTGAAGACAGAAGGAGGAAAGAGAAAAGAAAAAAATTCCATGAAAACTGATTTTGCTTAGCCTGTCATTGTCTCTTCCTTCCAGCAGGGCGATGCCAGTGAGTCAAGAGCAGCCGGGGCAGGTGTTGGGCTCTGCAAAGCGGTGTGGGCAATGGAGTGGGGAAGTGGTTGGTGGCAGGAGGGCTTACAAAGGGAGGGGTGGAATGAGCAGTGGGACACGTTCCCCGTGTCCTCGAACTTGAGACTCAAGCTGGGGACTCCAGGAAACTCCGTGACCGAAGAAGACGGAGTAAACAGAGCGTGAGAAGCAAAAAGCTACAGACTGTGAAAGCCATGCAGGATGTAAAGAGAAGTGGAAAAGATACCGGTCATGTCATAGTTGTAAGCTGTCATGAGTGGACTGGTCTGTAAGACGACCTGGTAGATCATCACATTGGACAAATTTTTTGTTTGAGGCCTATATGACCAATTAAATGTTGGAATGAAATGGAGACGGCGGGACTGAGTCTGATCAAACCTTCCCCATTTCACTGTGCAACATGTCCACTGTCCAAAGTGCATCAGCAAGGATCAACACCCCACAGATATCTGTATTCCAGTGATATGGCATAAGATACTGTGGGGTGGGTCACAGCAGTACAGTCTTCTCCTGGAAACCATGTTAAACTAACACCCAACACCAAGAGCATAACTTTGGGTTGAGTAGTGTGGGAGGTTGAGATCACCCAGTTACGGGGGTCCAGGTGGTTGTATTGACTGGTTTTGATTATTCAGAGTTTACAACCTCCCGCATAATATACACCCATGCCCAACAACCAACACTCAACCACACCTAAACAAGAACAATGAAAGCTAAAAGCTCACATGCATCCAACAGGCTAAGACTGACTACACAAATACTTAGGAGATGTAAACACAAACAAAATGAAATGTATGTCAATGGGCTAATATCATCTATCCTTGACAATACAGATATGTGAAATGCCAGTCCTCATTTCACAAGACCTGATTTGTCATCCCTTCAAAGTCACACACCGATTAACCCTCAGAGCTCTTGTTGAATCATTTTAGAACCCAAGTAAGTACTTGTGCAGTCCAGCCATCCCTGGGCCTGCTGTAGGGCACCACAGCCATGGGTCACTTCAATGATTCCTCAGAGGAACTGTCACTGAAGATGTGTGGGATGGAGAAAAAGCTGTAGGCAGGACACTGCTGGCCTTTGTCTTTCAGCTAAGCTTACAGAAAGTCCCAGAACGATGACAGTGTGACCCATGTGACTCTGGTAGGGGCTGGGGCGTCATGTAAACATGATGGATGGAATGGGCACATTCTGGAAACGGCGAGCAACTTACCTGACTCTACAGCCATAGGACAGGGAGCAGAATGTAGAAGAGAGCAGAGGTTAGAGCGCGAGAGGGGAGGGGCGGGAGGGGGCAGCTGCCTCGCAGGAAGGTCTTGGTGGGCAGAAGACCCGGCCTGGAGGGGCAGTGCAGGGAAGGAGGGGCTGAACTGATAATGAGCAGGAGAAAATGAGGAAGGGAATAAAAGAGGGACAGAGGGCAAGAGAATCAAAGGGAATGAGAGACAGAGTGATAGCGGAGAATGAGAAAGATTGGAAGGTCAAGGAGGCCAGAACATGCCAACCAAATCACGGCCAAAGGGAGTGAGACAAAACAGGGTGAAAGGCAATGAGAAATCAGTCAAGTAACTGGAGATGAAGAGCACTATGAAGCAGAGATGAGGTGTGATGAGGGGATGAGGAAGATGAAGAGTGATGAGGGGATGAGTAATATTGAGGAGTAGTGAGAAGTGATGAGGAAGATGACAAGGATGAGGAAGATGAGTGATGAGGAGGATAAGGAAGATGAGGAGGATGAGGGGGATGAGGGGATGAAGGAATGAGCCTGGACAGGGATTTAGGAGAAGGGAAAATGCCAATCATGGACAGGACTGCCTGGAGGAGAGCTGTGCAAACAGCAAAGGAGGTAACAGCAGGCTCCAGCCTGCTCAGAAAAAGTGTTGTACCTCAGTAGGATTCCTTTCAATGTCTTGGTGTCAACTAGGGTGATCCAGAGGAGATACTCACAGGCAGAAGTGAGCCTCTGGTAGCCTGTGCAAACCCTATTCTGTACCCCGCAAGTGGGGTGGAAATGTCTGTGGACCTATCAGTGTTTGGACATCAGGTGGCAGAAAGAGAAGCAGGGAGGCTGCAAAGCCAAACCATCCCCCATCCCCTGGAGGAGGTCTTCAAATTCCCTGGTTGCAGCCTTAAGTGTAGAAAGCTGCCGAAGAACAATTGAATTGTCATAAGCCATATTGTGCCTTGTGCACATTGGGATGTCAAGGTTCTTCATGCCCCCAGATGAAGACTCACACTCCCCACACTGGAAAGCCAAAGGTGTGGCACAACATCCAGCAGACATAGATACTCTGTTAGAAGAGAAGGTATCTAGTGAATATGGGGCACTGTAAAGAGCAGCAAAGGCCTTAAGGCAAGTCATCCTGGTGAAGAAGGCATCCCAAGACACAAAGAGAACTTCAGATGATTTCAGGGCTAATACAGAATAATCTGGGAACTCGAAGTGAATATAAAGTTGAGAATGTGAGATGTTGTGTCGTTTGAGAGCCGACTGACGCGTAGAGGGACAAAGAGTTGGTGCATGTATAGCAACCTGGGACCATCATAATGAGAATGAGGAAATGTACTCACAGGACGACCTCGATATGGTCCAGGGCCCACTGGTCGTGGCCGGCACCATCATGACGGGGCTGCCACCAGCGGAGCTCCACCCCTGTCACTCTCGCCTCGCTGAGGGATGGAGGAGAAGTGGTCGGCAAGCGAGAAGTCACCATTACACACGAACCCAAGTTGTCATGTCTCCGGGTGGGTATTAAAGCTGTATTTGTTAACGCATTTAGTACATTATCCAGTGGGTTTATCAGGATTTCAGACTCTATTTTCACTTAACTGTGATAAACATCTATTGACCAGTCAATGTTAATGTGACAAAGAAGATGCTTTATGCTATGTTGCATGCTAGGCCTGCTCTAGCTTGCTTGTGACGTTTTACCAACTAGCCAAGATCATCTATAGCATGTTGTGGTGCATCAGAGATACAGTCAAGTCTGCCTGCACTCACAGTGGGATGTTGTAGGAGACCCTCTGGGCTCGGATGAAGTCCTTGGGTTGATGCTGGGCGATGACATGCCAGCTGACTCCATGGTTGATGCTGTACTGCAGCAGGACAGCCCGATCCACTGTGTCAGGCTGGTCCAGGGCCACATTGCAGCTGTCCGTCTGGGACGTGCTGCCGATCTGCAGCACGAACATGATCTTGCTGCATGGGAGTGAAGGTATGGAGTCAGAGCACCATCATGACCTGTAGCTAGGATCGTGTAGACAACATCATCCTTGATACCTCTCGATATATGAGCACTGTCAAAGACACTCATGGTCAACAACATTATCATAACAGTATTTATTATTTCTCAGTGGGTTATGAAACACTGCCCATCAAATCCCAATAGCCCCCAGAGTAATCTTCTGACCATTAAGCCCTTGAGAAAGACCCTACACCACCACCTCTCCAGGAATGCTGTAATCTGACCTTAAAACATTTACCACTTATTTATCACTTGTGCTGAATATATAAATGATTCAAACCTATCATGATGTACCTTTGCAAAGGTTCCTCAAGTTGTTAAAGGGGCAAGAAGCTTGCTAGTTCCTTGCTGGTTTGTCTAGGTTTATAGCATCAGGTGATGAATCAAACTCAAAATCAAGGCAGTTAGAATCCTTACCTCCAATAAGTTTTCATTACAATTCCATGCCTCACTATTAACCACAGATATCGAGTGGCAACCTAAAAAATAGTAGGACATTTTGCCGAAATGAAGCTAATTCATGAAGCTTTCTCCACACCTTGCCCTGGTGAGGTCCAGAGGCTTGGTGATGGCCTGCCTCATCTTGCAGCCGTTGAAGTAGAGCGAATCACCATGGGCATGGGGAGAGAGCTGGCCGCACCCGTTACCCACACCTCCTCCCTGGATCAGCTGCCAGCTCTCATCAGACACAGAACCAGACTCAAAGTTATCCTTGATGGAACTGGAGAGGTCAATGCTGGAGAGGGAGCAGTCATCACCTTAAGGAAGAAGGAGAAAAATGAGGCTTGATGGAGATACCAACAAAGCCAGTCCCAGCACCTATGTGACTGGCTGAGAGAAGCTCAACAGAGATGCTGATGAGGCCGATCTCGGCCCCCGCATGACGGGCCAAGAGAAGCTCAATGGAGATGCCAATGAGGCTGGTCCCGGTATCTACACAACAGGCTGAGACGATCTCAGGACCCATGTGACGGGCAGAGAGAAGCCTGATGTAGATGCAGATGGGGCTGGGCCAAGAGAAACTGCCAACGAGGCAGGTCTCAGCATCTTCATGACGGGCCAAGAGAAGCTCAACAGAGAAACCCATGAGACCTGTCTCAGCACCTGTGTAACAGGCCATGAGAAGCTTGACAGAGACGCCACCCACATGATGAGGCTTTTCTGTGAGACATTTCCATTTCACAGATATCTTACTCGACAGATATCAGTGTTAAAGATCATGTCAAACTTCCTTTATCTTTTTAAAAAGTCTTCGCACAGCCCACTACCAGAAACTCCACAAGCCTCACCCCCTACCCCTCGCAGTTTTCATCTTTCTAACTGCTCAGCAACTCTCTGTGGAACCTGAGGATCTTTGAAGGCTTTTCGCAAAAGATGCCATGATAGCCCTGGATTCTCCATAACGTAGGTGGTAGGTGTGAATTTTTAATACACGGTATAGGCATGCCATTGCTTTGACAACCTTTATATGACACTTTCACACACATATGAAACCGTGCAGATTTCCTTAGCTGGTGTTTAGTAAATGTGACAGTAAAAAACTGGACCTTCGCTACTTCATTTGAACAGGAATATTTAAAACAACAGCAGGAGATTGTTCTCACCCTGATGTCCTTCATCACAGATGCAGACAGCCCCACTGGTACAATAGCCATGGCCACTGCAGAGGCCGGGACATGCTTCGCCAATGTAAACGTGATCTACTCCCCAGCCCTGCCGCTCACCAGCACCCTCTATCTGGATCCACCGGAACTGCGTCGCACTACAGGAGGTGAAACGTAGGAAAACAATAACTGACACAGCCAACGAGCGTGAATTCAGTCCAGATGTATTTCACATCTTCACAAGCTTTAAGAAAAAAGTCCTTGAATATCTAAATAGAACCAGTAGGTGCTACCAAGTTCCACCAAGTTCACTAGAGACAGACAGAGACCCAACTGATAGTGAGAAAACCTAGACAGATCCAACAGAGAAAGAGAGTTGCATGAGGCAGTGATTTGCTGTACCCAGAGGAGACATGGTCTGGCAGCTGGACAGTGACCCTGGTCCACACCGAACTGTTGACGGGACTGTAGATGGTTGACTCATGGAACTGGAAGGGGGAGCAGCCCACATTGTTCACGGAGGAGGGGAGACACTCAGACTGTACCAAGTGCCAAGAATCAGACCTGGAGGAGCAGTGAGAGTGATTCATCAGTCCCAAGCACTGAGTCACTGAGTATTTAGATGGTACAACCTGCGATCACCTGGCATCCTTCCTGTACTCGAGCTTCACGGCATGGTGATCCTCACAGCTGTCCGCCTCGCAGCCCACCACAATCTGCAAGAGAGTAAACACTCAGAAACAGGGCCAGCCTCCAGCTGCATGGGGCGCAGTAGCCACCAGGGGGCCCCCATCTCATTAGCCTGTGGCGAGTGGCTTGAGGGCCTCAAAAGGAGTTGGTCTGGCCCTGCTTAATTACACAGTGGTGGTGGGGGGGCTGGGTACATGACACAGAGGGCTGTAGGGGTCCTGACCTTGAACTGCAGGATGTAGCCAGGCTGCACGATAAGCTCGCGTGTCACCAAGATGTTGTGAGTGCCATCGCCGTTCTTGTTGGGCCAGTACAGATGGAAGGAGGGGTTTCCACAGAAGCCAGCCGTGCGTACAGCATTGGGATAGAAGCTCCAGGATTCCTCGTGAGACATGCCCTCTGGGGGGGGGGGGGGGGGGGGGGGGC
>JABFEB020000001.1:2449756-2460778 GCA_019775895.2 Stomatorhinus ivindoensis
CCCCCCCCCCCCCCCCCCCCCCCCCCCCCCCCCCCCCCCCCCCCCCCCCCCCCCCCCCCCCCCCCCCCCCCCAAGTTTAGGAAAGCAGGAAAAGTAAGAGGGGGACAATAGGACAAATAAGGTTAACACTGAGAGCTTTTCCAGCAGGCTAATCCAGCTAATGGCTAATAGCACTAACCTTCATCGAAATTGTCGAGCAGGGTGCTTGGGTTGATGTCAGACCCGCCCACGAGGATGTTGTCCAGGGCCCACTGAGCACGCTCCAGGCTGGGCATGGCCAGGCCCGAGGAGATGGTAAAAGGCTGCCACCAGCGGAGGCGGGTGGCATTGGACAGCGCCCCCTCTGGCAGCACGATGTAATCCCTCCGCACAGACACATACTTCAGGTAATCCATCTCGTGCATCAGGGTCCAGGACACACCTATGACAAGATGGGAAGGAGTGAGAGGCTAAAGCAAAGGTGAGTCACTAGATGGCGCTTTAACACAAGCAACCTGACATAAATGAGTCCATGTTTGTGTGAAATGTCTTTGTGTCTAAGCTGTGATGCTGACCCCTGGTGTCAGTCGGTGGGGGAGATACTGGTCCATACCTCCATCGGTGGAGTAGTCCAGCAGCACTCCCTCTTTGCGGCACGTTGGCCGGTGACACATTGTCATGTTGTCCTCGCTCCCGATCCTCGCCCAGTACTCCACAAACCTGCCAACATGTGACTCACCTTTAGCGTCGGTTAGCATTGTTAGCATTGTTTTTAGCATTTCAGCTAAACCACAGGACTATCCAGTCAAGTCCCATCCTAGAGCGTGCACATGTGCTAAACGGGGATTGTCGGAGTACTGACTTGGCTCCACGGAGGTCTAGGTCCTGGGTGACAGCCTGCCGGGCGTTGGCGCCACTGAAGTACAGGGCCATCCCCTCCACAAGCACCCCGCAGTCAGTACAGGGGCGGCCCCCCTCCAGGATCTGCCACTGGGGATCGTGGGAGCCCTCCCAGTCAAAGCGCTCCTTCAGGGAGGTCTGCAGAGGAGTTACAGGGGAGGCACAGACACCACGATCCAGTTTGGAAACTGAGCAGTGTGAGATATTACAACATCTCACATTCCATTAACAGTCAGGTTTGAGTCCTGATTGCTTAGCAAGTAACTGCTTATCACAGGGGTGGCAGTCTTATCCAGAAAGGGCGTGTGTGTGCGGGGTTTCACTGATCCCTGATTAGATTACTAATTAGAGGACTGATTGGCTGAAGAGTCCTCACACCTGGGCTTGAGCAACTAACCTACAGGTTATCCCACAAAGCTGCATACACACCGGCCTTTTGCAGATAAGATTGCCTCTTGGCTTATTAAATAAAGAACATAAGAAATTTGCAAAAGAGAGGAGGCCATTCGGCCCATCATTTATATTAATAATGAATACGGGCAGTACAGTAAGTTAGCAGATAGCACTATGGTGTTTGGGAGCCCTCTGTGTTTGTAGGGCTTTCTGCCAGATCACAGTGCATGTGTTTACTTGACCTGGTGTTTTTAAACCACCCCTAGCATGTGCTAGGCATGCATGCATGGATGCCTCTGCCACACAAGGCCCACCGGAACCCCGGTAAATAGAGGCGGTACCCTGAGCGGCGAGCTGGCGTGGCAGCCGGGCCCAGAGAAGCCAGGGTCGCAGAGGCAGCGCTGGTCCAGGCAGTCTCCGTGGCCCCCGCAGTGGCCCTCGCACGCCGGCCCGATGTAGAAATTCTCCAAGGCCCACTGGGTGTCCGAGTGCTGCTGGTAGAACCGGAAGCGTACCGACCTGCGCCCCGCATCCCCAAAGTAAGAGAAAACACGCTCACACACGTATGCATACATAATATAAGCATATGTAATATATGTAAACATCTATCCAAATAAAAGGCTATAATGACTATACCTCTGCTGGGATAGGAACCAACAACCATCTGTGTACAAGTCCTTGCCCCTACACACATAAACCCTGCTAACATGAACTATAGCTGATTCAATGCTACCTCAAACAGGCACATAGCAATAAAACAGTTGCCTAAATGTTTTAAGGGAGACACAGCTGTTTTAATGGATGAGGGCCAACTCACGTGTCGGTAAGGCTGTCCGGCAGCAGATAGATCACCCGTTTCCAGGCCTCGGCTGGGAAGAGGACGGACGGCTGGGACACCTGGCCCCCACACTGCGGGTCAGCGGGCAGGCACTGGGGCACTAGGTACCTCCAGGACACGCCGAAGTCCACCGAGTACTGGACATGGACCTGTCTCTCGGCGAGTCGTTCCGGGATACCACAGCCCATAGCCATCTGGATGGGAGCGGGTCAACAGCCAATGGGCACAGGCCAGAGGACAGCGTCGCATGAGAGTCATGTGACACAGGCGACCAATGAAAGCCCTTTGTGAACCAGCGTCTCGGCCTGCTGACCTTGAACTGCGTGACCCAGCCATGGCCCGGGACGATGTCATGCGTGACGGCAAACACCTCGCGCCCATCCACGTTGCCGCACACCATCACGCCATCCGGGGAGCCACAGAAGCGCTGCAGCACGCAGTCCTCCGAGAACAGCCAGTGGTCACTTACTGCGCGACACACAGTCCAGTCAGTGTATCGCCCCCTGGGGTTTACTGTCAGCCCAGTTACTCACTCTGTGCCACAAGACATAAACTATAGCCATTATAACAACCGCGACAAATCAACAAGTCAGCCTGATAGGTTTTTTGGTCTCATAAGCATAAGATCTATAACGACGGCATAAGTAATTGCTATTAAGACATCATTTTCTACTGTTATTGGACTCCTTCTTGCTGGATTGCTAATTTATACAACAACATGTTTTAATGTGGCAGTTCAGATTAAGTTCATTTAGCAAACATTAAAATCTAAGACTCCTTGGACTAGAACCGGCTGGGTTGTAAGTCAATGCGTTAAAACTGTCACACCTCAGACCCTACACACAGCCCACCCCCTACCTGTGGTGGGCTCCTCCAGGTCAGGCATGTGGCTGACACGTCCCACAGAGGCTCCATCAGCAGGGGCTCGCTCGTGACTGGGCAGGGCAACTCCCCCGAATGTGTCCAGGATCTGGGCCCGAGGGTCTGAGCCAGCAATGAGCACATTGTCCAGAGCCCAGTCGCTGTGATCCACGCCATCATGTTGTGGCTGCCACCAGCGCACGCGTACTCCCTCTACCCGTGCAGCAGGGGGCAGCAGCACATTCACAAACCTATGTATGGAGCACCAAAAAGAACAAGCAACCCTTAACTGAAGTTGCTGTCAGACTGGAATATCGGATGTCTGGTAGAGGAATCCTGAGTTATACAGGTAAATGGTACAAGAATAGGGAGTAGTATTACTGTATACATTGCATTCAAATTAGAGGTTAGTTTCTCATGGATTTTGACAGCCATGTTTTCCCTGCCAAACAGGGCATACGCATATTATCTTTTATCCAAAGTGACTTACAATAAAAGGGAGGGTTATTATTTTTTATTTACAGGCACTCTGTGATATTTGAGACCATATCCTTTGTATTTCTAACACAGCACTCCACTTGTTGAGCTGCAGGCACCTACCCAGGCTTGCTGTACTGGTCATAGAAAATCTCCGTCAGCAGGTTCCAGCTGATGCCACCATTCAGGCTGAACTCCAGCAGCACTGCCTGGTTGCGGTTGCTAGGGGGCGCCATGCAGCCGTACATGAAGTAGAACTGGATGAACTCGGCGCTGGTGAGGTTTAGGTCTACGGTGACCAGCTGACGACTGCAGCTCTGAGCATGAGGGGAAATGGGATGAAGGGTCATTAAATATATGGTGGTTTAGTAAGACAGAAGTCACGAGTATTTGCTTTGCCCTTTGTACATCTACACAATATTTACAAACTGACCAGCAGGTGGAGCAATAGTTATGCAACAGGACTTGTTGAAAGAGCATTAATTAAATAGCACCATTAAAAATAATGCTTGGTTTGCAGACTCGGTTTTCATAGCAGAAGATTTTTTACATCTGATATGTCGCAGTAATATCTTAAGCCTCATTTGTCGCAGTGATTATTTGTTTATGCCTGATTTGTCACAGTGATAATCTGTTTACGTCTAACGTGTGAATTTGCTTACATCTGATTTGTAAGTTATAGTTTACGTCAGAGAAATAACAGTGATAGCCTGTTTACATCTAATTTGTCAATGATATTTTGTTTATGTTTTATATGTGATGATATTATGTTTACGTCTGATTTGTGACAGTGATAACCTGTTTATGTCTGATAGGTAACAGTATCAATTTAATTACATCTGATTTGTTACAGTGATAATCTGTTTATGTCTGACCTGTTACAGCATTATGTTTATGCTTGATTTGTTACACTGATGAGTTTATGTCTGATTTGTCACAGTAATACCCCGTTTATCTTGACAAATTGCAGTCCAGCTGGGTTTTGTTTGGTTTTTAAACATGCTGGTGAGCCGTACCCCACTGAAGTGCAGAGCCTCGCCAGACGCCACGGCCCCACACACGCTGCTTAGCTTGCCCCCTGTTACCAAGAGCCAGCTGCTGGGATTTGGCGCCCGACTGAAGCTGTCCTTGAGCTGGGAGGGAAGGGGAGACTGCGGCTCGTCGCAATAAGCCCCACCCCACTCCGGGTCACAGCTAGGGAGAGACAGGAGTGAGCAGATGGTGGACTTTCATACCATTGGTCACTCAGCAATCATCTATCGCACCTGAATCACGCACATACTACCCAGGTGGACAGCAACTTCTGATGGCCACATGGACAGTGCCCCCTACTGGCTACGTGGACAGAAGCTTCTTATGACCACAAGGACAGTGCCCCCTACTGGCCCCTCTGACATAAAATCACATATCACTCACACGCAGGTGCTCTGCTGGCAGCGCCCATGTCCAGAGCACATGTCCGGGCAGCCATCCCCAATGTACAGGTTGTCCAGAGCCCACGTCTGCTGCTTGTCGAAGGGAGCTGGCTGGTACCAGCGAAACCGAGTGGCCGGGGACCTGTCAGACACAGCGCAGGTGGGTCTAAGTCCGGCGGGCAATATGCTGTCGAGCGGCCGGGCCGCGTGTGCATGGTAATGTGGGACGGACCTGGCGTAGGGGGGGACGGGAAGGGTGACACGCCCCCACTTGTTGTAGGTGTCAGACACCAGCAGCCTCTGCAGTGTGTAAGCGGGGCAGTCGGGGCTGCTGGGTAGGCAGTCCCTCACCAGAGGCTGCCAAGACAGGCCCAGGTCCAGGGAGAACTGCAGCTCCACCGCTGCACACAGATGCATGCACACACACACACACAAGCATGCACAGACACAAGCAACAAAAACATATGGGAACAAATTAGCAACACTGCAAGTAGATGCAGTCACACCCAGTGGAAGTTAAGCAGAATTAATGTCTAATGCCCATCCAACCATCCATCCATCTATCCATCCATTATCTGCTGCCTATCCAGGGCTGGGTTGTAAGGGCAGCAGTCTAAGCAGGGATGCCCAGACCTCCCTCTCCCCAGCCACCTCCTCCAGCTCCCCTGGGGGATACCAAGGCGTTCCCAGGCCAGCCCAGAGATATAATCTCCAGCGTATCTTGGGTCTGCCCCAGGGCCTGAAACACCTCCCTAGGGAGGCGTCCAGGAGGCGTCCTAGATAGATGCCCAAACCATCTCAGCTGGCTCCTTTCAATGTGGAGGAGCAGTACCTCTACTTTGAACCTCTCCTGAATGTCCGAGCTCCTCACCCTCTCTAAGGCTGAGACACGCTGCAAAGGGAACTCATTTCAACTAACTGCAATTAATTTAATTAATGCAAAACCAGCATGTATTTGATCCACCACCATCATCCTCTCGAAATGTAGCCCCCTCTCCCCCCACATGACCCCTCTGGCTCACCGTAGCACGAGTTGGTGACAGAGCAGGAGGCGGAGAAGTCAAACTGTACAAAGGCATCCTGGCCCACGCTGATGTCGGTGGTGACGGCGTAGCGCGTGTTGGACTTCTCAATGAAGGCAAAGGCCTCACCGTCGGAGCCACACACGGGCATGCGGGTGCCCCCCGGGTGAAGCAGCCAGGATCGGTCATCCTTGGACGAAAAGTCATCCTCAAGGGGCCCCCAGCCACTGGCACTGCCTCCTATGACCACCTGGTACAGCAAGCACACACAGATGTATAAGACATATGACAAAGCATGCATATTAATTTAAACAACTGCACAAACAGTTACTCCTGATTGCGGGACTCAAACCAACATCCTTTGAGAGACAATGCATGGAATTTTCCATAAGCAACTTCACATGTATTGAATAACCTTTAATTTTTTAATGTGTTTTGTGTAAATATTTACTGAACAATCCAGATTAAGTCTCATGTTGCAACAGCATGTAGGACTTGAACCAGAATCCTTCAGGCAACAAGCTCATGGGCATTACCTTGGCTACATCACTCACCTGGTCCATGACCCAGGGGCTGTGGAAGTGGCCGTCCTCAGAAGGCTGCCACCAGCGCAGGCGCGTGGCTGGGGTGCGGGAGCGCAGTGGGATCTCCAGGGCCACCAAGCGCGCCTGGTTACTGCTGTTGCTGAAGAGGAACTCCTGCAGCAGCACCCAGGACAGGCCGCCGTCGACAGAGAACTGCAGGAGGACGGGCTTGGAGCGAGGGTCTGGGGGTGATTTACCACAGCCCAGGCGCAGGAAGAACTGCACGAACCTGCAGGAGGCATGAGGTGCAGAGGGAAATGCACCATGTGTATCAGGACTCAGGTAACCATGCTGGTTCTGTCTGTTTTCTGGGTATGTGGCAGGGTTACCAGTGACCAGGCAAGTGACTAGAAATTCTGGGCCCTCTAAAAAAATTTACCTTGGGCCCACAGAACAAATTTAACATAATCGATTGGCTGAAGAGTCCTCACACCTGGGTTTGAACAGCTGACCTAGTGGTTACCCCAAAACCCTGCATACACACCGGCCCTTTGCGGATAAGATTGGGCACCGCTGTAATAGATCCTGCATGAAGAGCCTACACGTGTGTCAGTCGTGTGACATGGTACCTGGCATTGGACAGATCCAAGTCCACGGTGACCAGCATGCGCAGGCCGTCCTCGCTGAAGAACAGGTGGTTGCCGCTGGTCATGATGCCGCACTTCCTGGAGGGCTTCCCTCCGCTGAGCAGCAGAAAGCGCCCCCTGTCTACGAAGCCCCCTGCGTGCGTGACGGGCACCTTATCGCCGCTTCTGAGCCTTTCTCTTAGCCTCGGTCCCACAGCTGCACAGAAAACACACCAGACGGCTTCACCGCTGCTCTCAGGTCACATGATCACCATGGAGAGGGAAGCGTCATTATCTACCACAGCAGGCTGTGATTGACAGGCACTGTAGCTCCGCCCCCTTTTAAAGCTTATCTGGTGACATACATGAATAGCTAAAGAAATCTGAGCCTGGTGCCACCTGTATACGATATAGAGAGCTCAGGAAGCCCACACGTCAGGGGCAGACATGCACACGCCCGCACAGACACACACTCCTGGCTCTTCCTGAACACAGTTCCTGCTCCTGTACCTTCGAAGTCCTCCTTCAGGAAGTCAGGGTTGGGCACGTGGGGCACGGAGCAGTCGGATCCGGAGTAGCCGGGGTCGCAGGCACACCGCGCAGACCCCACGCATGCTCCGTGGCCCCCGCACATATCCTGGCACCGTGGCCCGATGTACACATTGTCCAGAGCCCATGTCGGGGGGGCAGCGCCACCCACGTAAAAGCCCTGGTACCAGCGAAACCGCACCGACCTGCAGTGGGAAGACAGGACAGGTCGTCTGAGAAGGCCCATCCTCTGAAATGTCTACTAGATATCCCTGGAATGTTCCAAATTACCGCCTTCTCGTACAACAGCAGTGGCGCACAGTTTTCAACGTTCACATAATTTTGCTACATAATTAATCAATTAATTAATTGATTGGCTATTTGATAACACACTTTATTAATAGATACTTTTGATGCTCAGTGCAGGATGATAGGTTCTATTACCCAAAATCCCCAGCTCGGCCCCGCCCCCTCACCCGCATAGGCGGAGCTTGCCGAAGTGGATGACCTCCCTCCTCCAGCCCTGGGTGGTGCCCGAGTGGTAGATGCTGGCGGGGTGCAGCTCTGTGGAGCACAGCGAGTTGGGCTGGGGACTCCCTGAACACAGCGGCACCAACAGGTGCCAGGTGGCGCCGAAATCCCGCGAGAACTCCAGGTGCACGGCATTGGCGGCCGAGTTCTCTGTGGTGCAGCCCACGTTGATCTGCCATGCGGGGTAGCAGAGAAGGCGGCTTTACTGCCCCGCTGCCCCAAACACCCTGTTGTCCCCCCCCATCTCAGGATCGCCCCCCCGGGCCTCCCTGACTCGGCTACCTCAAACTGGACGACGGTGTTCTCATTGACGTCAATGTCACGGGTGGTGATGGAATGTTCCCCAAGGTCACTGGACACAAACACCATGGCTGAGTCGTCCTGCCTGCAAAAATATGGATTCAGGCTGTACTCAGCACAAGCCATTCACCAGATTTCAATTAGAATTTATTCCAGCCTTGATTGCCAAGCATGTGACAATCAGTATTTTCACTTTTCCAGTAAACAGTCAAGCCCAATTATCACCAATCAACATAAGCATCTCCACAAATCACCAAATGTTACAAGATACTCACAGTGCCCCCTTCTGGTAGGGGCAGTATGACCCAATGTTGCCTCCAGGGTAGAAAAGCCAGGCATTCTCCACCGGGCCCCCCTCAAAACTGTCTTCCAGGAGAGGGGGGGTGTGTAGGGAGTTGCCGTCGATGATGAGGTCATCAATCACCCACACTTCCTCCTTCTTTCCTGCAGGGGGCATACAGTGTTTGTGTGTTCACGTGTGTTTGTGTGTGTGTGTATGTGTGTGTCTGTGCGTGTATGTGCATGTATCTGTGCGTGTGTGTATGCATGTGCATGTATGTGTCTGTGCGTGAGTGTGTATGCATGTGCATGTGTCTGTGTGTGTGTGTTTATGCATGTGCATGTGTGTCTCTGCGTGTGTGTATGCATGTGCATGTGTGTGTCTGTGCATGTGTGCATGCATGTGCATGTGTGTCTATGAGTGTGTGGGTGTACATGCATGTGTGCATGCATGTGTCTACGCATATGTATGCATGTCTGTGTGCATGTGTGTATGCATGTGCATGTGTGTGTATGCATGTGCATGTGTCTGTACGTGTGTCTGAATCACGCCTTACCATTATTGTAAGGCTGCCATAGCCGGAAGCGCGTGGCGTTGGTCTGGCCACTGTGGGGGAGGGGCAGGTGCAGGAACAGGGTGTCGGTGGACGTGGGGAAGTAGAATTCATCCAACAGCAGCCAGCTGATGCCCCCATTCACCGAGTACTGCAGGAGCACGGAGTGGGACCGTTCTGGGACCCCTGTACCCACAGAGACACACAGGGACGCACAGGGACTGGGGTTACTGGGTCACCAGCCTCATAGGAGAGGTGAACAGGAGCAATGGGAGATGCAGACCCACCCTTGGTGATGAACTTGAAGGAGAACTGGATGTACAGAGCGCTGGTGCAGTCCAGGTCGCGGGACACCAGCATGCGGAGTCCCTCCTGGGTTGGGGGGCAAGGGTCAGTGAGAGAGAGAGCAGAACAGGGGAAGTGGGTGAGAACCCAGTCGAGGGAGCGGACCAGGTGTAGGCAGCCCCCGCTATGAAGCCAGAGCCAGTGAAGAGAACAAATTTAGCACACACTAAATTCAATAAATACATTTATAATTAATGCAGACACTTCTAAATTTTGTTTGAGCTGTTTTTTGTGGCACAGAAAAGAGAAGCAGATGAGACCCCTGAATGCTTCACATCTTACGTTTTTCATGTTATTTGGTTAGCAGATGTTTTTACCCAAAGCGACGCACATTTAGAGAAAGCGGCAATTAGCATTTAAGGACATTACTCTGCTGACCCAGGGAATTGAACCAGCAACCTTCCATTCGTAAGGACAGGGTCCTGACCCACATACCCACCCCTTTGAAAATGAGTGCCGTGCCGGACTTGAGCGGCTCCCCGCTGAGGGTGCCCCGCTCGGCCCCATACACCTCTGGCCACTGCTCCCCCCGCAGGTTCTCGTTGAAATCCTCCTTCAGCATCGATGGCAGGGGCATCAGAGGAACACAGTGTGGGCCCCCGTAACCACGGTCACACCTGGGGGCCGGGGGGGGGGGCAGAAGGTCAGAGGGCAGCGTCCCCAGAGCACCGCACTCCGGCGACGGCGGGGGGGTCACTCACACGCAGCGGCCGCCGTCGCACAGGCCATGGCCAGAGCACATCCAGGGGCACCCAGGAGTCAGCAGCACGTTGTCCAGGGCCCAGCCATCTGCCCCGGGGCTGAAGCTGCTCTGGATCCAGCGGAACCGCGTCCTGGGGGAGCTGGGGAGCAAGGCGGACAGCCTGGGTTCCATTACTTGCTGCATGTATGGAACCCCGTGAGAAGACTGCAGCGGTCGGAGCTTACTTGGCCACGCTGGGCAGATAAACGGTGACCCTTTTCCAACGCGAATACTGGGGGGCACTGTAGATAGAGCTCTGGGTATAGCTGGAGCAACCGATGGCGGGGGGTACGCACTCGGGGGTGAGCAAGGCCCAGCGGCGCCCCCCATCTGTGGAAAACTCCAGACGGACACCGTGGGACGTCGAGGCGGCCTTGCTGCAGCCCATGCTGAAGTCGAACTGGAGGAAGGAGGAGCCAGACACCTCGAAGTCCCAAGTCTCCACGTAGCGTGGCTTCTCTGTGGGGTGAGCAGAGGCACCAGGCAGACACGTAAACACACAGACACACAATAGACAGGCAGAGACACAGACACATGATAATAGACACGCAGAGGAACAGACAGACACGTAAACACACAGACACACAATAGACAGGCAGAGACACAGACACGTGATAATAGACACGCAGAGGCACCAGGCAGACACGTAAACACACAGACACACAATAGACGAGCAGAGACACAAACACACGATAATAGACACGCAGA
>JABFEB020000001.1:2511066-2522552 GCA_019775895.2 Stomatorhinus ivindoensis
GTGGTGTATTTACTTTTTGTGACCGCCCTGCACATCGCTGTGCACATCGAGCCGTGCAGACCGTCACCGCAGGCCCAGGGGTGCTCACGCATGCTGTGTTTTGAAGGCAAGAACTATGAGAAATACCATGAGATTTGGGAGAAAATAAGAATGGTATAAAAATAGGACTACAACTTGTTTTTATTTTATTGAAATATAGTGCAGGATCTCCCCAAGGAGGCGTCTATGTCCACACCGCAGCATGTTATCCTGCACTCTGGTCAATAGGCCCCCAAAGCCTTTAATGTCAACAGGGGAGTAGAAACCGGATATTTAATTTGGCTTCATTCATCCCCACAATAAACAGGCCTTTGTATTTAAATGGCTCCTGTGCCATCAAACGTCAAACCCGAATGTGTGTTCAGAAAGGGCCCCCAACACAAAACCACCCATTAAGGAGCGAGTGGCTTCCCATATGCCGGCATTTTCTGAAGGGGGCCACAGACTCTCGCCTAGGCCCCCGGGCCCCTGTCAGTTCGGTGCCGCGGGGGCGGGCCGCGATCACACACAAGCTCCAGAGATCCAGGGATAGGCCGTGGCATTTCGAAAATCCAGAAAGCCTCCGAGGACAAGTGACAACAGAAGATCTTCCCCACAAATGAAGTGCAGTGCAGTGAACTATTTATTGTGGTCCTGAGCTGACAGCCAGGCCTGTTTATGGAGGGAAACGGCATGACAAGCACAAGGGAACAGAGAAATTAATGAGCTAGAGAATCCTGCATGTCTGACTTGGCAAAGAAAAGAAACAAGATTTCAAATTTCATAAAATTTCAGTGATTTCCAAGACACAAGGGAATCATGGGTAACTAGGGTGGAGTGCAAAATAACATAGAGTGATCCTGAATATCTGATCATTGCGGGGCGGGGGGTGTCCGACGGGGTCCAGAAGTGGAAGGGACCTGTGGGGTGGGTGTGGGGTCACGCCTAAGTACTAAAGATCCTGATTGGGATGGTTAGAGTTAAGAGACACGAGCTCGCCGCAAACGGGCCGCTCCAAGCGCCCGACCGAAGGCATGATGACGGAATTCCACGCGCCGTGGCTCCAAAAAAGCTGGAGGTCTTCCCGGGCCGCAGAGTCTGCCAGCTATAAACAGGAGCGGTTTTCCGTCTAAATGCGCTGGCGCGGAAAACACGGAACGGGACGCCGCCGCCCGCACCCCCGGCGAGAGCGGGCAATGCGTACGGTGCTCAGGCAGGCCGCACGCCCACGAGGGCCTCCCCGGGGGCCGTCTGATACGCCAGACTCTCTGCTGAGTCAGAGGGTAGTGTGTGATGTGGGGAATCCCCCCAGAGAGAAACAGGGGGTCCCCGGGGATCCCAGGGGCCCAGAATGGTGCGGGCAGGTGAGGTCACACAGAGCCAGGCTGCCGCCTGCACCACCGCCTGTGATGCCCCAGCCCTTTCACGCCGCCTCACGTCCTCCAAGATGACCGAGGCTCGTCCGAGGATCCGCCGCAGCCTGGGAGGGAGGCCAACGCCCTGGATAGTTCTAGGAGCCGTTAGCTAATCGCTGTGCCTGTTTCCACTTTCAGGACAGGGGACAGACTGAAGTCAGTGGGGTCTATTTAAGCAGTAAACGGGTTTCTTTGCCAGAATGCCGGGGGCGACCCCAAAAGCGGGTCCCGCTCCTCATCGATCATTGGCTGTCAGGCCCAGCGGGGGCCGGCAGCCGGGGCCCAAAGGCACCAACACAAAGCGGCTTGTGTCCGTGGGCAGGGTAAGAAAAGGGGCCCCCACCCAGCCTGTGGCCCCTTCTCGCAGAGGCAGGGCGGAGTAAGGGAACGAGGGAAAGGAACAGGGACGAGCAGGAAAGCAGATGTTCCACTATGAGCACTGACACACTGAATCCTGGCCCCCGATTGGTAGGTGCTGCTGTGATGTTACGAGGGACTCACCGAATCCGAAGGCGGCAGGAGCAGGGATGGGACCCGATTGGACGGTGGCCGATGTGTAGAGCCCTGTGACCAGCAGGCCGTCGAAGAACGTGCTAGTGGAGATTGTCACTGGAAAGGAAGGGATGAAAGAGGTTGGGTCAGAGATGCAGCAAATGGCAGAGTCCAGTCCATCATTTCACATGCAAGGGACTCACCCCCTGGCTCATTGCTGTGTCCCTCATCAATGCTTTTTGGTTTTTTTTGGCAAGCAGGCCCTCATGCAGACAGCCAGGATCTCCTGGATGTTATTACAGCCCCCGAGGAGGAGGAAGAGCAACAGAGACAAGACAAAGCACCTCCCAGAAGGTACACACAGACAGTGTAATGGTTGTCTGCCTCTCAGCAAAGGCCCTTATTATGACAAGGTGCCTCTACAGCGGTGAAAATCCCAGGGGAGGGATGTTAACAAGGACTGGCATTAAAGGAGGGTGTGGGGGGGCAGCCCTAACCCTGGGATATGTCAAACAGAATCAGCGAATGGCAGACAGCTAGTCAATGTGAGGAGGTGTGCAGCAAGGCATTATGGGAAAAGTAGCAGGTCCCCAGTAAGCGATTAAAAACCTCAGAATCCCGTTGAACCCCAAGGAGGAAGACCTCAGGAATCCAGGGAGGGAAAAAATCAAGGAAGACGGAAAATTAGGGAGCCACGGGTGTGGCTGGACAGGAGTGTTATTAATGGACCACTTTGGGAGGGACTGGAGAAATCTGTCCGTGTTTAACAGGATGCAGGGGCTATGAGGGAGGGGCTCCCAGAAGGAAGCTAACTAGTTCAAAAGAAAACACTTTGTGGATGAAGATGTGTAAAAGGAACAAGCAGAAAGTGGGACTGGGGCAAGACCACATGCATGTCAGTAGTCTAGGGGCCAAGCGATCTGCAGGCCGGTTCAGCCCCCCCCGATGGTCTGCTGCCCTCTTTGTGTGTCTGGCCACACAAAATCGAGAACCCCCCCTCCCCAAATACACCACCTCCACCCTGATCCCCACCCATCCATGTCTTCCCACATCAGAGCTTTAATAATCCATCACTGCTAAGCCAACGTAATATCCCCCCCCCACACCCCCGATATGATGACTCACGGTCCTAAACCTGCCGTTTGTGTTGGTAAATGGCAGCTCATGAACATTCCTAGAGAGCATGTCATGCCCGCAGATGACCCAGCCTTCCGCATTTCTGCTGGGGTCTGAGGCAGCAGGCATGGATCGTCCAGAGTCTTATTATTTGTTCTGCATACAAAAGCCCTGCTTCACAAATCAATTTGTACATCTTGTTAAAGGGAGGGGGACAGAAACAGGCCACCCACATGGAGAGGATCTGTCACACGCATGACGAACCACACTTAAAAATATACTGGCATGCTGGAGCCACGGCTCTGTAACCACAGTCTCTCACTCAGTCTTCCAGCCCCTACACCTCACACTCTGATGAAAAGCCACCCATCCCCCCGCCCCCCCCAACCCGCCGTACAGCCCATGTTCCCGCACAGTGGTGTACTTGAAGTGGGCCGGTACTTTGGAAATGGGGGGGGGGGGGGGGCATTCAGTCCACGAGGGGAGACCTCCTGATCGATAAAAATGCAAGAAATGAATTATTTACACTTTTTTTTTTTGCTTTCCTTCAGGGGTAAAGCAGGGGGGATTTCAAGCTATCGGAGAAAGAGAAAGGGTTCAATGCACCCCTGTTCCCCTGCCCCACCCCCACCACGAATACGCATCTAAAAGCGTAGAAGGCAGGGGTTCAAAAGCATGCCTCGCATGTGCCCTCGCCCAGCTTCCCCGCCAGGTTCCCCACGGACAGCGAAAATAAAAATAAGAGACAGCCAATCAGAGGGCAGCGACAACAAGGCACGCCGGCAGGCCCGCAGTGTGCGCGTGGGCGCGTGAGAGAGTAGGCCGCTCCCTAACATCTGCACTTTCTGATGCAAGAGCGCACTCCAGAGGCATCGCTGCAGCACACCTGCACGGGGATAGTTTTAATGAGCTCTTTACATAACATCAGACATTGTCGTTTCCCCCCCCCCCCCCTTTTCTCAGGCATCAAACGGACACCGCGCTGCCACCAACGGGGGAGGAGGGGGAAGTGCAGGCGATCGCCACGAGTGACGCTGGGCGATTAGAATGCCGTCATGATGACAGCATGTCAGCCTGCTTTCGTTAGCTGGTTTGTGGGCCTCCGGGCCCCAGAGGGAGCTTCCGGAACCTTCAAACATGACAGCTGTGCTCTCTGAGGTCCTCAATGACAAGAGGGCGGCCACTTGAGAGCCTGATGAGCACTTCCAAGCCGCCCAAATATGGCAGGACCGCTGATAAAACATGGAGTCCTTTTTAAACAGGCCTGTGTCGCAGAACTAAATATAAAGCCACTTAAAAGTTTATAAGTCTGCGTACAGCACTTACAGCGTTATGCTCCCAGAGCAGGATTTTAAAAGGCTGTCAGAGACCCCCCGCCCCCACAGGACCCATCCCACCCCGCTTTCCAGTGCCACACATAAACACTAGGCCATTCCCAGTCCTTCTGGCCCAGCCTCCCATCCCATAATTTCTTTTCACGCCTGAAGTACTCCGGGCCATTCATTCCTCCAGGACAGCCACGCTCCCCAGTTATTCGTCTGCCCTAAAATGGACCCCCCCCCATGCAATATTAATGGTGCAGCCCAGTACACCTCATTACCCACACGCACCGTGCTGGGCCTGCTCAACTATTGATGGGCCTGGGGACCTTCTGCAAGGCCTGGACAAGCAGGCTTAGCCAATGAGAAGAATCGTGTTGACAGGTTAGCCCCGCCCTGCCCTGCTATTGGCTCATGCCTGGACTTCTAGAAACTGCCCCTTCAGCACTTCTGTGAGTGAGAGACTTTGCTCAATGACGGCAGTGTTAGAAGCAGGAGAGACTTCCTCTCTAATATTTCATCTATATCTCTCTGGTGAGTTTTTTTTAAGGAAAGATACTAAAATAACTGTCCAGATTATCTAAAAAGGTCATATATGCAAACAGCAAGCATTCATTTAGGAGCACAAAAAAAAGGCATTGACTACACATACGGCAGCCCGACCCCCCCGGGATCAGAGAATCTCCCAGCGCCACACCCGCTGCCCCCGTCTTCAGGGGGCAATGTGTTTGACATTGATTGTGACAGGGCCATTTACCAAGGTTGTATTACAGATGAGCGGTGTTGTTGGGGGGTGGGGGGGGTGTCATTGCAGAGCCACTGATGGTGAGGTCTGAGCCAGGCTGGGAAATGAGACCTGAGAAACACTGCTTGGGGACCAGTCTGCATGGGAGGGGGGGCAGGCTGACGGGCTCAGAGAGATGAATAATGGAGCACCTCCCCCCTGCTGGCACCCCCCAACAGCAGTGACCCGGCAGGATGTTGACAGCTTTCGACCGGGAATCCCGGGGCTAACAAAGTTGACCATTTGGTGACAGTGGGGGAGAGCACAGCCCACCACCACCCCCACCATGGTGAGATAGGGGGGGGGGGGCAATCAATCTACACAGGAAGGGACCACAGCACAGATATGAAAGTGCCTTCAGCAGGATGGCGAGAAAGACCACAATCCGGGCGGTGGGCCACGCGTCAGCGTGTGCAGAATGCCGAGGAAGACCACTCCCCCGCCCCTGTCACATGACAGAGAGAGCGTCACCTCCCTCTGAGGTGACAGAAGCACATAGGATTACTGCCACGGGGACAGGAAGGCCACCTCTGGGCATGACGGCAGGGCACAGCCCGGCGTTCAGGCCGCGCGCTGAAATAAAGGTCGCCCGGTTATGACGGAAGACAGGCGGTACCTTGAAAAGAGGCTAAAATTACAAGGGATTCTGATACATGGGTGAAAAAGAGGTGTGAAACCTAATCGGCATAGAGCTAATAAAATGTCCATAGAGGTGGACAGAGTTTGCTTGGCAGTAGACTTCGAATACGCCTATTCTGAATACCTGTTACCTCAGCGAGTTCCAGCATCTGTTGAGGGATCTCCCCAGGTGACCTCCTCAGACGATGCTGATCTCAGCGGTCAGGGTTCTGCAAAAGCGGCCAACTGGACAAGAAGGTTGCATCTTCGTTAATGATGAGCGACACCCACCCCCGCTGACCCTGCTGTCCATCCAGATGGAATCCCCTACCGCCATTCTTAATAACAAAATCAGCAACATTCAGGAGGAATCATACATTTGTCCACTGATCAACCCATCACTTTCTTTCAGCTTTACAGTAAGTTTGATAACCTCGAATGAAAACCGCAAGATGGCCTCACTGCAGATTAATATTAAGACCTCATAAAGCACAAGCCACTCACACCTCACATCCCCACGGCAAATGAAAGGCACAGAGACCACCTGACCTGCTTCGTGCTCCTGCTGACAAACGCCACATGCGAACACCAGAGCAGGAAATGAGGGCTGCACACCAGGTAGCCCCCCATCCATCTGTCCCCCCCGTCAGAGCAGAGTCTATGTCCCATGTGCCCCCTCAGCCCACTTCCCAGGTTCAGCTGTCTGTCGTCTGTTCATGGCGCGACGGGAACGTGGGTGCTCACATACTGCCGGCAAGGGGAAGGGGGCATCGGGGGTGTGAAGGCCCTTTTGGGGGTTGGATGCAGGAGCGCCATTTCTATAATTCTGCGTACCAAGACGCCTTCCACGAGTGGCTTGGCACTGGGGGAGCATGTGTGCAAGCGTGTGTCACATCGCTTCTGTCCTCGTCTGAGCCCAACGCCCTCGTTCCCTTACGTAACCAGTTGGCACCGCCCCGCCCTGCCTGCGCTGCCATCTGCTGCTGTGGCAGCTTCTTACAGCCAGCCCCCCACACCAAGATTGCACGCAGACCACCTATTACCCACCGAAACTTTGTCACTCACTCAAGCAGACCACCTATTACCTACCAACACTGTCAGGCATGCAGACCACCCGTTTCCCATCGACACTCTATCAGGCACGCTGACCACCTATTACTCACCAACACTCAGTCAGGCATGCAGACCACCTATTAACCACCGATACTCAATCAGGCACACAGACTACCTATCACACACTGACACTCGGTCAGGCACGCACACCACCTATTACCCCCAACACCTGGTCAGGCACACAGACCACATATTACACACCGACACTCAGCCAGGCCTGCAGACTATCTATTACTCACCAACAGTTAGGCCCAGAGACCACCTATTACACACTGATACTCAGTCAGGCCCACAGACTACCTAATACACATCGGCCCTCAGTCAGGCTCACAGACCACCTATCACACACTGAATGTATTAAATTAACGTGTATTCAGTGAGGTCGAAAACCTCTATTGGACAGTAGCCAGTGTGTTTGAATCGCATTCTAACTGCACCCCAAAGCTCATTCCGCCACTCAGCTGTACGGATTCCAGGGGTTGCGTTACAAGACCGATAGGGGATTTGAAGTGATGCACACACCACTTGAGGTTTGGGAATGAAGCCCTCCTGACCTCTCCACAGCCCTCCTGGCAGAGACACCTCCTATTCTGGCAGCAGACAACCAAGATTAAGAAGGATGAAATGATCAGGATTCTGTGGCCAGAAATGCGATGCTGGACACCAGCCCGGCACATTCGGCAGCGGAGCGAGGGTGCACGACTGCCCATTTTCAGCCGTCCAAAAACACAGAGAGGTCCTAGGGTTATAACAACATATGGTGGTAACATCTAGAGCACACAGACACTGAATCACTTCAGTTAACATCTAGATGTATGTAAAAAGGCAAGTTACTTTGGAGATAAACATCCTTTACATCTACAACGATTCCAAAGGTGACACTTTCCAAATCTGACACTTTATCGGCCACTTGCTGATAGCTGTGTGGAAATAGAGGGCCCAGGCATCAACTACAGCCACGCAAGATAACAGAAATGTGGAGAAACTGCTCAGCTACAGTCAATACGTTCCTCACACATGATCTGGTCAAGGCTCCTGGTAGTTTCGGAAACGGGTCAGGGGGAGTGTGTGTGCGTGCACATGTGATTGCACGTGTGGCCGCTAAGAGCTCCTTCTGGCCGCGCTTCGCGTGCATCTGCGCTTCGATTATCCATGAATTAAAAATAAAAAGCACCCGCAGAGACCGATTCCAACTTTGAAGATCTTCAGTGAGAATCTCCACAGGGATGAGACTCCCTGGCGAGAAACGAGATGATTTCTGCTCAGGCCAATCGGTTACCTTCTGATGAATCAAAGGGCATTCTGCAAAATGGAGAACCTTTGATACTCTGCAGCCAGCTTATCATCATGCACCGTCTCCACAGAACAGGGACTTATTGAGCCTAATTAATGTTTCCCAAGACCCACGGATCAACTGCACCACGTTCAAGTCATCCCAACTTTTCATAATGAAGCAAGAGGGAGCACCTGCACCAGGACATTAAACGGTGCGTGTTTCTGTGTTAGCATGTGTTCAGCATAGACTGAAGGTCTTTAGCACTTCAGCATGGTATCACATAACAACCTGGGAAGAAACCCCGCCAATACTCGCCCATTACTCACCTATATAGAGCAAGAAAGCACATGCTCTAAGCTGCATAATGCTGATGGAGAGCAGGAGTATGGTACCCGTGCACTGCTGCATCGCAGACCAGGCCGTCGTCACTTCACATTCAGATTCGACAGTCCAGCTCTCTCTCTATCTTCCGCTCGCTACCGCTGACCAAACTAACAACCGCAGTTCCAGGAAGAATAAAGGTCACATTGAATTTACGATCTCTTCCCTACTTTGGTCTTCGGAGGACTGTGTTTTTAACCCCGTAAAAGGACACCTTTGGTCACATGCTATCTTGAGAATGCGAAGCCCGTGAACCACCACATAAGGAAAATGAATCACAATCCTAAAAACCACAGTATCCGTGGGTTACCTGATGGGGAAAAGAACTATGTCCGTTTCCATCTATAAACAGGGAACCATGCTGTAACAGTCATGATATCGCAGCAGCTATTTTGTGTGATTCTGAAGACTATATAAACTATTTGTGCAGCTTCTTTCCATTTGACAGTTTCGCATGCAGCCCTGTGGTTCTGAACACACATCCGTAATGAACTACCACACCTGATGCTTCTCCTCCCTAAATGATGCACGCCCATTTTACATCTGATAGACAACCACATCAAATGAGACACCAAGATGGTTCAAAACGCATCACGTGAACTCAAATGCTACCACGCATAGACAGCACTTTAGCAGTACATACCCATCCATCAATTTCCTCTACCTGCTTGTCACAGAGGTCCAGAGCCTTTCCCAGAGCCTACATGCACAAGGCAACGACTCAGCAAGGGGTGCCAACCCACCACGGGACACATTCACACAAACACGCACACCTACAGGCAATCTGGTAACCAATAAATCTCAGCATGTTTTTGGACTGTGGGGGGAAACCAGAGAGGCCAATGGAAGCCCCACAATGACATGGTAGAGCGTGCAAACGCCACATGCATGGGACCATGGCAGAGAGTCGAACTCTGGTCCCAGAGGTGTGAGGCAACACTGCTAACCGCTGAACCACCTGTGCCTCTCTCAGCACCAATCCTGTGCTGCACTGCCGTCAGAGACCCAGGATGATGGCTAAACTCCAACCTGTTACCTCCCAAAATGTCCCTATGGGTGAGGCTTGGACAACCTTAATGGAGAAACCAATTCTATGACCGAGGAAACCTCAACTGCCCCTGCAGCTGCACCCTCTACACTTTCCAAAAATCTCCACCCCCAACTTTCCCCACCCCTCCCATCCCTGACAGACAACTGAGAATCCATACGATGACTGGACAAATCAAGCTGGATATGCATACACAGATCAGCCCTTCAATGAGCTCCCGCTGGATGTCTGACAGACAGCACCATTCTCTCTCTGACAGCTTGACCGCAGGAATCTTCCATCCCTTTCTTGCCCCACCCCGAAGCTCCAAGAATGAGCTGAACATCAGACCACCTCAGTGCCCCTGCACGGCCTGGGAAACCCTGTATAAGGGGCCTGCAGGGAGCCGCCCATTCAGAGGCCTTTCAGTCTAGACACAGTTATTAGGCTCCTTACAGCAGGACACAGCGACACTGAGAATAGTGCAGGAGTGACTGCATAGAAAAATAAGACGCAAAGCCAGATTTGTTTTATTAAACATTTATGAAGGCTCGTGATGAAAGAACCAAAATGTATTCAGCGCAGCGTGTCTTCAGCACGACACGGAGGGCCCCCTCCTCGCGGAGGTGGGGAGCTTCTTTTATGGGTTAATTTTTCGGTTTCAATAAATTCTGGTTACTTGCATCAACAGCTCTGATGAGGTTACAGCCCCACCTTCAGAAATGTCACATTAACGTATGAAATTCATACCTATACTAATCAAGGCTGGTCACCTAGAATTCATCTGCTTGAAAAAGACTTTCAGGACACAGTATGGGAGGCTCAGAACATTCTGGGGAAAGAGACCTTTCTTGAAATTCAAACATTCGAAACTGGTCTGTGTCTCTGTACGTACGTGCGTTTGTCTGTGTCTCTGTTCGTGTGTGCGTTTGTGTCTATGTCTCTGTATGTGTGCGTTTGTCTGTGTCTCTGTATGTGTGTGCGCTAGTCTGTGTCTAATGTATGTACGTGTGTGCGTTTGTGTCTATGTGTGTGCGTTTGTCTGTGTCTGCATGTGTGTGCGTTTGTCTGTGTCTCTGTACGTGTCTGCGTTTGTCTGTGTGCATGTACGTGTGTGCGTTTGTCTGTGTCTCTGTATGTGTGTGCGTTTGCATGTGTCTCTGTACGTACGTGTGTGTGTTTGTCTGTGTCTGTATGTGTGTGCGTTTGTCTGTGTCTCTGTACGTGTCTGCGTTTGTCTCTGTCTCTGTACATGTGTGCGTTTGTTTCTGTATGTGTGTGCGTTTGCGGGTGTCTCTGTACGTGCGTGCATTTGTCTGTGTCTGTACATGTGTGAATTTGTCTGTGTCTGTACATGTGTGTATTTGTCTGTGTTTGTATGTCTGTGCGTTTGCCTGTGTCTCTGTATGTGTGTGCGTTTGTCTGTGTCTGTATGTGTGTGCGTTTGTCTGTGTCTGTATGTGTGTGCGTTTGTCTATGTCGCTGTACCTGTGTGCGTTTGTCTATGTCTCTGTACGTGTGTGCGTTTGCTTGTGTCTCTGTACATGTGTGCGTTTGTGTGTGTCTCTGTACGTGCATGCGTTTGTCTGTGTCTCTGTACATGTCTGTGTTTGTGTATGTACGTTTGTGCGTTTGCGTGTGTCCATGAACGTGTGTGCATTTGTCTGTGTCTCTGTACGTGTGTGCGTTTGTCTGTGTCCATGTACGTGTGTGCGTTTGTCTGTGTCTCTGTATGTGAGTGCGTTTGTCTGTGTCCATGAACGTGTGTGCATTTGTCTGTGTCTCTGTACGTGTGTGCGTTTGTCTGTGTCCATGTACGTGTGTGCGTTTGTCTGTGTCTCTGTATGTGAGTGCGTTTGTCTGTGTCCATGAACGTGTGTGCATTTGTCTGTGTCTCTGTACGTGTGTGCGTTTGTCTGTGTCCATG
>JABFEB020000001.1:2549336-2561316 GCA_019775895.2 Stomatorhinus ivindoensis
GCCGCTAACGTTTGGCTGACATGGCGCGCGTTTCCCTAGGGGCCGCTAACGTTTGGCTGACATGCCGCGCGTTTCCCTAGGGGCCGCTAACGTTTGGCTGACGTGGCGCTCGTTTCCCTAGGGGCCGCTAACGTTTGGCTGACATGGCGCGCGTTTCCCTAGGGGCCGCTAACGTTTGGCTGACATGCCGCGCGTTTCCCGTTGCTGGGTTGCTTCTCCTCACCTTCTCCTTTCTCCAGAGGCTCACAGAACTTTGGAAAGTTGAGAGCTGCCTGTTTACGGGGAAAGAGACAAATTGGAGTGACAAAACAGATGCAGAAAGATGGAATCTGAGCTACATGGGACAAGAAGAGGGTGCCAGTTTCAGTTTGGAAGAGACCAAACCTCATCTTTCATTAATGGCCCATAAGACCCTCACGCACACGGGGGGGGGGGAGGGTGAGAAACCCCAAGCACAGGTCAGTGACGCCGTCAGGCTAGTGGATGGGTCATGTTACAGATACAGTGACATTTTACCACAAAATACACTGATGTTTTTAGAATTACAATACCAGTCAAAGGTCTGGACAACCTACCCATAGAAAGGTTGTGTATATGTTCCATTCTTTATGTTTTAGAATAAAGACATCAAAACAATAAAACAACATATGGGATTATTCACTGACCAAAAAAAAAAGTAAAAAAAAAAATAAAAAATTGTTGAAGGGCAACTCTGTGGGTTGGGACTCAATAGTTTGGCAGTTAAAATCCCTGGGTTGGCAGAGGTCTCACCATTGGGCCATTGAGGGACTGCCTCTTCTACACCAGTCTCATGAGGTGACCTTCTGGGATGCTTTTCAAGCTGGTCCCACATGCTGAGCACTCAATTGCCACTTTTCTTTCACTCTGGTCAAACTCCTCCAAAACCAACTTTACTGTGTTTAAGTCAGGTAGCCAGGTCATGTGATACAACAGGCACTATCACTCTCCTTTGCAGGAAACTTGGCATGTCCAAACCTGACTGGTACTAAGCGACGAACAATTGAAAAAGCAGGATCAGACAGTCCCTGTAGCAACTGGGGGTGCAGAGCTTCACTCAGGGGCCCAGAAACCCATCTAGCCGCCACTGAAAAGATAACTCTACACCCAGAGCCTGTGTGTGTGTGTGTAAGAGGCTCGCTCACCAGGTGCCGGAGCTCCCTCAGGTCCTTGCAGACCGAGTAGAAGACCCCCAGCAGGATGTTGATGTAGAAGCCGTAAAGCTCCGCAGAGTAGCTGGGATGGCTGTCCTGGGCCAGGATCTGCTGCAGCTCCGCTGAGGGGGGGAGGGGATGTTGAGGGAGACGCTCGGTTACCACGGCAACACACAGCAGCCAAACATGGCAATGCACACGTTCATCGAGATGCGGAGCACAGCACTGGGCCCTGTGGCTACCCTCCCAAGCCGGTATGAGGCCTGAGCACAGGACCCCAGTGGGAGCCAAGTAAAACGCCTCACGACTAGGAAACAGGGATGCCGCTGCCACGGCAACAGGCTAGACCATGGCGGGAAGGCCGAGGGCATCCAAGAAAATCAGCAGCATCCGTCTGGCAGAGCAGACGCCCCCATGCATCGAGACAAGCTGGGATGATATATGAAGCAGATCCATCAAGTTCGCCTCGGTTTGAAAGAGGAGGCCCAACAATGAACTGGGACCCGTCATCATCATCATCATCATGATGATTGATGATTGATGATGATGATGATGATGATGATGATGATGATGATTGATGATGAACATGGTATGAAGTTCGTCACCTGGGGCCTGAAGCAGGGGTACGAGGTGAAGCTGGGGTAGCCAAAGGTGCCCCCCCCAAACATACCTTTACTGTAATCAGGGAAGTGCAGCTGCAGGGGCTCAAAGCAGCCAGTGCTGGGCCTGAATTTGTCCCACACAATCTCGCTGAGCAGGATCACGGTCACATTATCCTCCACCTGCAGGGGGCGACACAGTGAGCGTCTGTAGCTCACTGTTGCTTTTATCTACTGCTGACTTTAAGGAATCTAAACACAACCTTCCTACTGCTCATTCAGGGAAAGGCTTCACTCCCCCCCCCACTGACACTTCGTTCTGGGGCAGGCTCCCCTTTTCGTCTCGTTCTTCACAAATCTAGATGTTTGACACATGTCAAAGGAGTCTTGTGGGTTTTTTGGCAATAAAGGAGAAAACACACACACGCACGCGCACGCACGCACGCACGCACGCACACACGCACACACGCACACACCGCTTCACACATCGGAACTCTGAATACCTTCACACACCACAGTAATGATATTCCTGCACTTGGCTCCATACACCAGCAGAATTTTAATACAGGCAGCCCATTAAAAATATATCAGAGCAGCCTCTGAGATTCACATGAGCAGCATCGCCAATCAAATGGGAAACTTGCATAACTGCATTTCCGGGCAGCTCTCAAAACTACAGGTAATAAAAATAATAAAGACTGCACACTCCATGATCACTGCCATTTTCTAGGGCTCCCACACAGGGTGAGGGGTATTATCAATCCCAGATGATGGCTTTTACAGCAAGGGACAGCTACAGTTACATATTTGTCTCTCCTCCAAGCCATGGCTTACCTGCCCTTGGAGAGCAGAGCAGATCAGCATGCTGCTGTGGTATTTTGAGTTAATTACTGTAATTGAATTAAAAAGTGATCATTAGTCAGCATCGCTGAGCAGCTGAACGGCACGTCACTGAGGAGAGAGCTGGCAGAGCTGGAGAGCAGAGAGATAAATTTAGCCCCGTCTTTAATGTGCTAAAAGGCGTTAGCCTCACATACCAATTCTGAGGATAAAGCAAAGGGTCTTTGGGCTGCTGTCGGCCAAGGCCAGTGAGCTACTCTCACACTTCAACGCCATACCCCCGTAAACTGCCCAGGACGACTGGATAACATTTCAAGGCTCCATCAAAACCTGCCCGCATCCCCATGGGGAGGGGTCCAGTGCTTCTTACCAGTTCCTGTAAGCGCAGAAAGCCAGGTAGAAGATTGGCGCTCATGTCCCGCAAGACCTCTGCCCGGTCCAAGACCTGATCTCAGAAACACACGTGGTTATATTACACAACAGAAACAGAGGGGGTTCATCAAAAAGCTAGGGTTCGAGGCAGAGAATAACCTTGGATGGGAGGCCAACCGATGGGCACACAGGCTATGTTCACACTGCAGGACCCAAATCCCATTTTTTGCTCATATGTGACTCAGGATTATATCTTTTCATGACAATGTGAACAGCACAAGTCACATGGAATCCGATTTTTTGAGTTCCGATTTGGACGACTTCAGTATGTGATTATAAATCGGATACAGGTCTGATTTTTTGCAATGCGACCTCAGTCTGAACAGTGAAATCGAAATTCGCATTACTGTCGATTGACATTCCTCACAATTCTGCGCAGGCAGAAGTCACCGTCAGAGTGCCAAACATGGAGGAGAGCACAGAAGTTGGCCAGTGCAGGGACAGTGAGGTGCTGGATTTAATAAGTATTTGGGGAAACAAAACTGGAAGGCTCATGTAGTAATCGTGCAGTTTTCAGATAAATAATGTGGTGTCTGTTTTTGCACATGCACATCACTGCGTCTGTTGTTTTCTGCGCAGGCGGGCCAATTCAGTATAGTGAACTGTTCACATTGAAATCTGATATTGCCCACATTTAAAAGAGTAATGTGAACAGGCAAACAAAAAATCAGAATTCAGCATTAAGACCTGCAGTGTGAACTTAGCCACATTCACTCCAATGAGCAATTTGACAACTCTAATCCACCTATAGCATGTTTTTGGACTGTAGAGTTTAATACAGAACACAGACAAAATCGCGTAACATGTGGAGAACATACAAACACAAAGCTCAGGCAGGGAATCAAACCCTGGTCTGCACTAAACCACAGCTCCATCATGCCGCCCCTGTATCTTACTTAAATATTCCAGTTTCAGTACCAAATAAAGCAAAGCTTAAGGGAGCATGACGCATGTGCACTGAAAGAGCACCTCGCCGGAAGAGTGCAGAAGCCAGACCCCAGACAGACTAAGCCGTAATGGTTCCCATGAAAACTGCACGGCTGCCATGTGAAACAGCCGCAAAGCTGAAAGCCAAGCTGGGCCTGAAAGGGAGACTGCAGGGGTGGGTTTGAGCACACTCACGATGTATCGCGTGCGCTTGGCCGAATCCTCCGCGCACAGCTGTCGGTACAGGCGCACGAAATCGGACAGGGAGGGGCTGCGGGACAGGGTCACGGCCGAGGAGTCGAAGAGGGAACCCAGCACCCGCTCGAAGAGCAGGCCTGGAGACACGCACTCGACGCAGCTCACCACCACATGGGGCATCTGTGCGGGGAACAGAGGGGAAGCAGAGAAACCAGGAAGCAAGCAGGCAGGCAGGTGGGGGGGGTAGTACTTCGTATTTTCAGCACATATACTTGACACAGTAACACCCCTCAAATAAACCAGACACTTGTAAGAGTCATACTTTTAAAAATGTCACCTTCCAAGTTTAGCAGCGCTTTCAGAAGCCGCCAGGGCATCTGGAGCCCAAGCGCATCTCTCACCTGCAGCTCCCTCAGCAGGGTGAGTGTCACGTGACTCTTCCCCATGGTTCGGTGACCATAGATAAAGATAGACGGGTAGCTATAGTGATCCGGCTGTAAGGAAAAAAAGATTTTTTTAGTACGAGTATTCCAAGCCATCGGCGAATGCCAAGATCTCCGTATATTTTAGCACAATATTTGTGCGACACATCGTAGCGCGTGACCCGTGTTGGACGGACTCGGCAGGTGCTCCCACCGGGACAGGCGCCACATGACGGAGACCCTAACTGGGCATGCCGTTAATGAAAACAGAGGGATGGGTGAAAACATGCGCGAAATTACCGAATCATTTCATTTATGTTGCTGTACAAAGCGCAGTCATTCATGCAGCGCCGTCTGCGATGATATTGCGACCGATCGGGAACGAGCTCACCTCTCCGAAGAGGGCAAGCAGCGCGGCAGCCTGTACTTCTCTGCAAGGCACCTTCTCCGACGCGAGACGCAGCTGCGCCTCCGAGTACCCCTGCTGCCGAAGCTCCGCGGACATCCTGAGGAAAAATGCCAAGTTTTACAGCCCCCCTAAAACGCAGCGAAAGGATGTGAGCATGTACCAGCAACCCCTTCACGCGCTGGGTTTGCACTAAAAACGTAAAATATGCAAATTTTCCGTGAGATATTGGTTCAAGGACTAAATTCCCATGCAACATAACCATATCATAGAGGAACAACCTGACAAGCACACATTTCATAAGTTTCACACAGCTTATATTTTGTGTAACTAAGTCTGACACTAATATAATTTCACGCCGACAACAATGCTAAATACTACTGTTTAGTGTTTCGAACATATGTGAGTTTGATAAGGTTATTTTAAATGCTTAAGTTTCACTGGAAGACAAAATATAGCACCTACTTTTATTCAGCGCATGAGAGCGATCCTAGTCGAGTTCACGCGCCTTAATACCCTCATCACCATCTACTTCCTACGTTCTGGCGAATCAGAGTCTTCCTCTGCCCAGTCTACAACTACTTCCTACTTTTTGACCTATCGCAACTCGATTCTATTAATGAATTCTGGGAGCTGAAGTCTTCACCAAAACCTTCAACAAAGTCTTCACCAAAACCTTTCCATGGGCAAAAAAGTTTTGTTTTTGTTGCTGTAGCGTTATATAAAATAACGTTTTTGCATTTTTCTTAAAATTATCCATCTTAAAACACGACTGATTCTGTTTCGATAAAATTCAGAAGCAAAAGTTTGAAATGGCTTAGCTTTTAATTAAAATAAAAAGAATATTCAGTTGGCCAAAAGCCCACTAATATAAAATATAACTCTTTTCAAGGTACGGAACCTCTTAATGTTCTACATTATTAGCTTTATTAGCAAACAGCTTCGTCATCAGGGGTTCTGGGCTGGAGGGGACCCAAAATTGAAGTTAAACTGAAAATTAAACTAACAAGTTAAAAAAAAACACAAATGTTTTACTGGTCTTTATTTCTATTACAGTCTCATTGTATGTGTTTCAACGTAATTAGGGTAAAATCTACCGAGATCCCCGTTGGACAAAACCTACCGAAGAGGCCCTAGGTGACATTTTACTAGAGGACCCATAATTTATAGCTACGCCCCTGGCTGCAATGTTAGATAAAATAGGCCTAATTACGTTTTGTTTGAGAAATGGGTGGATTGATGGATGGATGAATGGATAGGCAGATGACAGAAGTATCGGTCCTAAGTTTTGCAATTTATATTGGGACTAAATCAAGAAAAGAAATACCAAGAAGATTAACGACTACCAGCCTCCTAATCTTTCCTCCCAGAATATGTTAACCTGCGGCGGCGGCGCCCAGATGGAGTCCAGCCCCGCCCGTTCAGAGCTCACAGCAAGCGCCGCACCGGGATAAACCACGGTGTCTGACAGGCGTGTGTGTGCGGGGAGAAGTGAGAGCGAGATGCGGACGCATTTTTCTTTCTCTTTGTTCATTTGGTTTTAGTAATGCCACGGGCATTTAAAAACTGAAAAACAAGTATTTAGTTGAGTCTATGGCATGATTTTTTCGCCAAGTGAATTGTTATGGGACTGGTCTGTATCAGTTTTTTTCTGCCGGCCCACCCACGCTATGATTTCTGGCTCGGCCATTGATGCGATCACAATTTGTTCAACGAGCAATTAACGTATACTTAGACTTGATTGTCAAAAACTAGACTATATGGAATTTATGTATTTGTTAAATGTTGCATTTATATTGCTACATTCTAAGCTTATTTCGTGCTACATTTGCTACTAAGTGTAAACGGTTCCTGTGTATAGTTGAATAAAATGAATATTCCACTCTAAGAACTATCGATTTCTGTTGCTTTGTAAAAAACTATTAGGATATCAAACCTATTGTAATGACTTGCTTGAAAATGTAAACCCGCCATTTGTGATGGAAGGTTCTCCGTCTTAATTAGCTTATTAGCTCACCAAAGACGGGAAATGGGTTCATGTGAATAATTAACGCGGGAAATACTTCACATTATAAGTGATATATAATCCACAGGATGAAATGACTACATTGATTATTGTAGTGGTGCTGCCACTGGTAAGACTGTCGTCCTCCCTGCAGACTGACACCTGTCACAGGGGTTTATCCCCCCCTTCACCGTGCAGGTGACGTCACTCTCGGCCAGCAGTAGATGCGCGCAGCATGACACACGCATATGCACACGGGTTCGTACCGACGGGGACAAAGCGGACAAAAAGCGGCTGCCTTGCCGTCGTATCTGCTCGCTGACAGGATCCCGGGCAGCCCCAGATAACCACCGTGCGAAGAGTGCCGACATCATCTTTACAACAAGTGACGGCTTCGGACGCGAAGCCGGCGAGTCAGACCAAAGAGGTTCCCGCACCTCCCGGCAGCTCAACAGAGATTCGGTTAGAACCTCAGCGGAATTTTAATTTAAAAATCTTCATTTTAATAAATCAAAGATTGGCACTTTTCCGTAGTCTTCCTCATTTGCCAGGCGCGTCAAAGCAGAATTGGAAATGAGGATCTGATGATCCAGAGAGACTGTAAGGCAGATCTGTAATGACAGACGGACTGCCTGCAATACAGGTATTTTTAGGGATAAAAAATACACGCCTGGGTATAATGTAGGCAGACTAAACAGCAGACCATACCGCCCGCAATGACCTAAAACACAGACTTAATTTGCTGTTATTCATTCGCTCTCCTCTTCCTCGTCACGGACAGAGGAAGCTGGACAGTATCTCCGTAGCAACCCCGGGACTGCGTCTGACGCTGAGACAGATTTTTTTTGGATGATTGGTCGCCGTATTGGGGCGCCTGCCGATTCCGTTCCGAAGAACATGACTATCCCGTAGCGATAGTTTCATGTCATTTTAGCGCTGCACCAGTTTTGGTTTTGCATTTGAGGGGAAGCCGGTGCAGAACGTAACGGGCACCCTGGATCCACGAGTTTCCCTGTCGGTGATGCGTTCATCACGTCCGCCGTGCTGTGCGGACCGGGGTGCGAGTGTCACGGCAGAGAGGCGGGTCACACCTGATGTCTCAACTGCGCTGCTGAGCATGTCAGACGGGTAGGGGGAAAATACAAAGGGGAGAAGCGTTTACGGTTGAATCAGTGCACGGGCTGCGTCTTTTTTTCCTGCGTTGAATCTCCGACCGTCGCTCCGACTGAGCTCTTCACTGGCCAGCATCTCCAGATGCTGTCGCTGCGCTTCCATCTGCGGCTGAGCAGCAATCGAAACCCGTGACGGACGTACCGTGATTCTGCGCTACCTGCGTCCTGCCACAAATACAGTTCAAACTAAGGCATGGTCCCTGGGACTCCCGCAGCCATGCTACCGGCCTCAGAAGCTGCCAAGATTTACCAGACGAACTATGTCCGCAACTCTCGAGCCATCGGGGTCCTATGGGCCATCTTCACCATCCTGTTTGCCATAGTCAATGTGGTGTGCTTTATTCAGCCCTACTGGATCGGTGACGGCGTGGACACGCCGCAAGCCGGCTACTTCGGTCTTTTCCATTACTGTATCGGAAACGGGCTGTCCCGAGAGCTGACATGCCAGGGAAGCTTCACCGAGTTCAGCTCCATCCCTTCGGGCGCCTTCAAGGCCGCGTCCTTCTTCATCGGGATGTCCATGGTTCTGGTCATCACCTGCATCGTCTGCTTTGCCCTTTTCTTCTTCTGCAGCACGGCCACTGTCTATAAGATCTGTGGCTGGATGCAGCTCGCTTCTGGTAAGTAGTCTTGTCTTTTTTTGGTATTAAAGGGGGTATTTTCGACCAGGTAATTCGTTAAAATCCAGCAGAAGGAAGTGTGTAATGAATAACTTTAATGGTACAATGATATTCGTGCTTTTGCAAAAAAAAAAAAAAAACCTCATTTACATAACTTGTGTTTTCTGATTTAGTCTCGCATTAGTCGTAATTCTAATTCCCGTAGGATCTCTAGCTATGTGAAATGAAAAACAAAATACACAAAATATGCAGTCACCTAATTGCTATTTGAAGTAGGACCGTGTCACCTCTAACACGGTCTGGGATGGTCACTTAACGGTGACTGAAGTTGGAATTTGCCACATGAACGTGGGCTGCTGCGTAATTTCAGCGCATCGCAAAATACCCTACGGATGGCGACTGTGACACGACAGACATGTGATAAAATCTACATCACTATCACCTGCCTACTTCAATAATATTTTTTACATGCATCGTTGCCGGCAAATCATTAACCGTTACTCAAGGTTATGTTTCCAGCCGCGTTTTAAGAGATGCAAACAAACGGGGAAAATCAATATTTCAATTAGGAGAAGCAAGGTCAACTGCATTATGGTCATGATGTAGTTCTCTCATTTATTCTGTCATACAATACTGCATTCGCAAATACTGGGCAGAATTTACAAACAGCCCTCCTAGTTTGTTTACACAAATAAATGGCTTTTTCATGGATTGTTTTACAGTTGGGAAAATTTCCCTGTTCCATTTTTTATTATTAATGTTGGATATGAACACTTTTGAAATACCAATCGGCCCTAAGACGTAGGCATACGGAATCCCTTGAACTCGGTTTAATTTATGGAGAAATATGATTAACATGTTTTATTTCATTACCATTTGTTAGAGACCCACAAAATATTTTTTAAATCTGCATGGGCCCATGGCAAAATAACATAGTATTACAGAGTTTTAAAAATAAATGTAAGCAAACTTACACCAAAGAAATGAAACTGGGCAAGAAAAACTGTGGGTTTCTTCAGACTTTGAAATTACTTCAGTGCCTATGAACGTTGTTCCAGTTGTAGGTTTTAGGTGTTTGTGACCTGACTTCCTCTTCGGCCGTTAAAGATCAAAAGAGCACAAACAGCAAGCTGAAGATTCTCGCAAGGCTGGCTAGTAGACTTGCAGCATTTTCTATGCCTTTTGTGGACGTTTTACTTGCTGACAAGGTTCGTTCTTCACGATCAGTGTAATTGCAGCTGTCTTTGACGCCTGGGTGCTCTTCAGGTGTAAGATGTGAATTCGGCACACAGACATGTTCGGTGTGGGCCGAGCCAGCAGGTACCAATGACTCTGTGCTGCCCTTGGCTGCCAGTCCCATATTGACTCAAGGACACAGTTTTGGACCTCTCCTGTGGGCATCTTGGGACCAGCACTCACTTCCCTGTTTCATGGACCCCGTCCAGAAACCCTTAATTTGTCACTCTCCCTGCTGTGCCCACTACGCCCATCTCACATTCCCATTCGCTCACTCTCTCCCTCTGTCCCTTCATCCCTCCCACCTTCATGGATGGGCGGCATACTGAGGCTGACTCCCGTCCCTCGGATTGTCCTTTTATTAAAAACCAAAATTAGTCCAGATCATCCATATGGCAGGACATTAGTAATGGAGTGGACCAGCCGCTGAGGTTCCATCAGGCCCAACTGAGGCACTGACACCGTCTCACTGAAAGACGCAGGCAGGACTGTGCATCTTGGACATTAGCACAGGTTAGCTGATTGGTACTTTGTCTATAAAATGATAATTTCTTAGACCACTGAGGTTAGTGATTGCTGCCATGGCATGTTAAGAAAAGACCCTGTGATTGGCCTTGGCCTCTGAGGTGAAACCGATTTGATTTGATGATCGAGAGGCATTTAGGTCATCAGCTTGTTGACTTGTGAGGCACCTAAGCAGGTTATGCTTTAAAACAGTGGGCGCAGACTGACAGCTTAATGAGGGAGGACCCAGCAAGAGATGCTTAATGGGATGATTTTCCAGGAAAATGTTAGTGTTCTCAGAGGCCAGACAAGCACCAGGTGGAGTCCGCGGGGCTCTGCATTGTACGGAGCATGGCACCCTCATCTCCGCCTCTTTCCAGGACTATTGCGGCTGAATGACGTCCTTAGGCAGACCTGCCCAGATTTGGCTCCTGGGTCCACCGCCTCCCCCCCAGACTAGCTTATTGTCACGTTACCCCACAGTACCCTGAAATATGGAGGTGGTCATGCTCCAGTTCCCCTGGCCAAAACAACATGGACTCCCTGTCTCATTAAGTGGAGCAGACAGACCCTCCTGGGGGGGAACAGGCTGTGAGGTGAATGGTAACCAGACCCCACATCTCAGAGTTTCACCCTGCCTCTGGTGGCTGAGTGCACTCAGGGTTTGGATCCACACAGACCACCGCCCTTCTCAGCTACCTCCTTATTGATGATGCAAGTTAACGTTCAGTGGACTTTCCTCACTCTGGGCATCTGCACCTCCTACGTAAACGTGTACCTATTTCTTGAGAGTAATGTGTTCCATTTCCATTTGAGAACATCCGGGCTCCCAGCCTCGTCCGATATCATCTGAGAGCAGGTCCCGTGAGACATGGGAGTGGATCACAAAAGGGGCCCCCCGTTTGGCTGCCGGCGCGGTATCGATCCAGGAAGCTGTCCTCAGGATGTCACATGCGCCGCTAACCGGAAAATGGGCCTCACACCCCCCCCTCCCAATGGGGGGAGGGGGAGGCAGGGGAGCACGTCCGTGGCCACTTGGCTGTGTGCTCGAGAAGATCGCAGCCACTGGATGGTGGGCTATTTGTCGAGCCGCTGAGCAGCTCACATGTAAATTGTGCAGTGCATATGCGTGTATCGTGCATATATTATACAGAGCGTATGTGTATATAGTGTATAGATTGTGTAGTGCGTGTGCGTGTATTGTGTATAGATTGTGCAGTGCATGTGCGTGTGCTGTGTATAGATTGTGCAGTGCATGTGCGTGTACTGTGTATAGATTGTGCAGTGCATGTCCGTGTACTGTGCATAGCGTGTGCATGCACATCATGCATAGATTGTGCAGACTGTGCATCATGGGCCTTGTGTGTCAGAGCTTCTCAAAGCTGCACCACTCAGAGAGTCAGACTCCTTCAAAATGGAGGCAGGCAGAATGGGGAGACACGGTGAC
>JABFEB020000001.1:2602935-2627692 GCA_019775895.2 Stomatorhinus ivindoensis
CACACACACACACACACACACACACACACACACACACACACACACACACACACACACACACACACACACACAGGAGAGAGACGACTAGCAAGGCTGAGTCTGTGCTTCACTTCCCCTCCTTCAACAAAGCTGTCAGTCACATGTGAGAAACACCAGCGCCAGACATGTACGGTGTACACGCACATATACACACATTCCTGCAGCACTCAATCCCACCCCAGCCTGGCCCCATTACTCACTCACACACTCTCTCGCTCTCTCCATACTCTACTTCCAAGGACCAGGATGGAAAAGCCAGCAACATTGCTCATAATTAAATGGGAGCTAAATATCAGCATGTGGAATTATCTTACATCAAGATGTCTGCTGAGTCACATGGGGGGATGGACATAAAGACATCTGGATAATCATAAGATGGGAGCTTGCAGACTCACTCTCACTGCTTCCCCACCCTCCCATCTATTATTTCACAGGAGTACAGTGCCTCACAATGGGGGGGGGGGGGGGTGGGGAGGCTGCCCAACCATCTGCATGAAGGATCAGAAGTTAGACTGTAGGGGCAGGAACAAACAATCTCCTAAATGGATACCAGAGACAGGAATTCCTTTTGTAAAGCTTGGGTGGCAGAGAAGTGTGATTGGAGGTTAGAGTTGAGCATTTGCAAACAATTCTATACTTCTTATATAATTCCACCCCAAAAAAACCCACTACTATACCACAAGTCATTTAGAATTACAAAGGTACTTCACCACACACACACAAACACACAAAGTGCGACACGACAGGCCGGGCTGAGCTAGACTACTCAAGCAACTGAGTAATTGTCTCCGCCCCACACAGCCAGATGGGTAATCCCACAATCCTTTACTCCGGGAGGAGATCAGGCAGCATGATCTCTGTGGAATCCCAGCAGAACAAGGCCCTGTCCTGGCTGCCACCTTTTACTGGAGTTAAGCAAAGACAAGTTCAAGGCCTTGTTTAAGGGACTGCCAGTGGACTACCAAGATTCTGGCCGAAAAACTTAATCCAATAGTACTTAAATAAAAATAAACATAGAAGGAGGTAAGACAGATACTCAGAAAGGTACGAGTATCCAATTCAAATGCATGCTCTGCAGAACACACAGTAACCCAACCCAGCAGACAATAATGGCCCATGGCCAGCTCTACCAGTCAGGCACAGAAAGCACACAAATGGAGCAGCAGGGTTTGACTACATATCCCATAATGACCCTGGCTACAACTGCATGTCTCTCTCTCTCTCTCTCTCTCTCTCTCTCTCTCTCACACACACACACACACACGTCTGTATTCACATCTTTGTGAGAACTCTCCATTCGATTCTATGGGAAAAACCTAATCCCAACAATGACCACCTTAACCCCTACCCAGCCCTAAGCTTAGCCACAAGTAACCAAACAAAATACAAGACTTTTGGCATTTTTAGTCTTTTGACTGCAATCACAGATTATCATAAAATTCAGTTTCCACTTGTGTTGACTGAAAAGGTGGTCCCCACAATGTCAAAACAGGTTTTTATCACATTGTGGAGGAATGTTCCTACAGTGTAATATATACATAAACCACTCACACACAAGTACTCTGCAGTCTTCATAGCTGGACATTCAGTATTTTATTCTCCAAAAACAAGAAACACGACATCGCCTTCATTTCCAGGAGGCACCTGGGTAGAGCACCATGCCACGGTTTGTCCTTCTTAGGCTTCCAAACAAAAATCTCCGCAGTGAAGACTCAAGAGAAGCCCGCAAACCCTGAAACGCATGCACTGACATCCGATGTCTCCTCCATTAGGACGTGACATGCACGACACACCTTCCCTTAGCTGTGCGACACAGCGACTGCGCTCCTAAATCAGACTTTGGATACGTCACCATGCTGTAGTGTTCTTATAAAGCACACGACACCCATATACCACATTCTAGTAAATTTGTGCAATTTCACCTCACAATTCCAAGCAAACCACACTTATCTAGCGAAAAAAAGACCTTAACAGCTAGTCTGGTCAGGGACCATAGTGGAAGTCACCAATAAGCTACAGAGAGCACAATAAGAGCCGGTTACCTGAGCTGCATATCCCCTGGGGCGCTGCCCGTGCGAAGGGGCGGTGTTTGGGAGCCGGCCTCTCACTGCGTTCTGTCAGCCCAGGGCTCTCAGTTTCTGGGATCAGCTAAGGCTACCAGACAGACGGTGGGTTAGAGGCCAGAGCTCCTGGATGACCACCCAGCGAGCATTCGCTGGAGCCACCCTCTTTTACTAGAAAGCCAATGTAAAGGGCAAGCATTTAACCTTATAACAGTTTCTCTATCCAGTCACCATAGTATCTACAAGCTTCAGATGCCAAAAAGAAAATGTGGGGGGGGGGTAAGAGAATTAAACCAGTGAACAATGACTGATGCAAAGTAGGCAGCATCCTGGGAAGGTGAGGAGAGGGGGCCATTGGTAAGTTTCCCAGTTTTTCCCCCATGGGATCCATGTCACTCTGACACAAACCATCAAATGCCTCCCAAGACACAGTGCCATCCCCTTCATGAAGCATTAAGTTGTGTAATACACATAAAATAACAACCAGCGGAGGGGGGGGGGGCTCGACTTTGTTTCTGCATATGTGTATAAAAAATTTAAGGGATTTGGGAAAATGAGAGGAAGAAGTCCAACCTCCGACCCTCTGGGAAAAATGTGAACACACAGCGCCCACTTATGAGAAGCAGGCTGCTAATGACAGACAAGACACGCTAAAAACTGACGCAGTAAATTTGCTCCCTCCGACCTTCACCCGCCTGTCCTGTATCCTGAAAACATGGCAAAACACCATAGAGGAAACCGAAAGGCAGTGAGACCTCCACACTGTGCACCGTGGGCCGAGCTGGACTCCGAAATGCTGGCATGCCACAGACGCACCTTTTGCTGCCTGCAGCTTCCATCCAAATTAACCACAAACCTGCAGCCTTTTCCTGTTTGTTTCAAGTCAGAATGGCCCCACACTGTGATACAGGGGAAAGGAGAAAAAAACTACTCTGGCAACAACATAAAACCAGCATTCTTATGGAAGCTGCCAACGTTTGCGCCACAGAACTGTATCCAACTTGCCTCACAAGCCAGCTGAAGACAGACAGAGCCAACAGAGTCCTTACAGGCGAGCCCGGGCCTGGAGTGGAAGGCGGTGGGGGCTGAGGTGAGCACTGTGTAAGGCCTGTGCAGTTATGATCACCAGCAAACCACAGTTACAGAATTAAAAACCCGGAACGCATTCCTTGCATACTGCAGAAAGCTCTGTGGTGATGCAAACAGGATGTGGCTCTTCCAAATAATAATTGGAAATGCTATCAGTTTACTAAAAACACTCTTTTTGTGTGATGCCCAGGTCTGTGGAATGGGTGCAGTTTCTGCAGCGCTACTCCTGCCGCTTCACAGCCCCTCTAGACCTACTTGCGAGGTAGACAGTGATGCTAACAGACGTTAATAACTCAAACCGCCCATGTGACAAAATTCTTTTCTTCTTACAATAAAACCACGACTGACAATTGGAATTGATAGCTTGGTCAGTAAATATATAGGATGTACCACCACGATGCTGTTTATTCAAACCACCGGGATTCCAGGTCCCCCCACGGCATAGTATCTCAAAAGAGGGCCGATATAAAAGACACAGTTCAAATAAATGTTTCACATTTGAATCTCTCACAACATGAGGAAGACTCATGCTCACAAACAGCACCACAAGCATAAATCACAAAGAAAAATGTATTAAGAAACTCTAAAAATCCATTTCTGCACATAATCACTGCTGAAACTAATGTATGATCCCTGGTTTGAGCCAATTGGACCATTTGGGTACAACAATTACATCATTTTCATCTATTCCATTTTAATCCTGCACTTCCATATGTGCAGCCTGAATGTCATTAAGCACTGTATCCTTGGCCTCCGGCTTTCACCTTCCTGGAGAGAGTGACACAGACGGGAAACCACAACTGTAGCTTGTTCCAGCATTAGGTCAACCCTGGGTAGGGGATGGTGTCTGAAGGACAGACCAGGCTACAGTGCAGTATAGCGAGGCAACCCGACTCTATGCCTATGTGCATAAATGTAACTGGGAATGACACTCGTCGTAGTGTACGCAAGAAAGAAAACAGCCATTTTAAATTGGGTTTATTAAAAACAATAAAAAACATACATTACAGATTCACCGACAACAATGTGAATGTCCCGGCGGACTGTTTTCGAACAAATCCTACGTATGCACTAGCTTTGATTAAAAAAAATAACAGAAACCGTTTTTTACATATTATCACAAAAATGTCTTTACGGTGCACGAATCGTTAAAATGTGGTACATTGGAGGGGGCGTGACCCAGCAGTCACATTACGTTTTGTTTCCATTTCGTGTAAAATAAACCATTTAAATACGCATGCAAGAATGCCGATCAATGTCCTCAGGCAGATCCCACGTTAAGAAACAGGTCTCTGTCTTCCCTTAAACGTGAGAGACCCTTAAACAGCCCTCAAAAGGCCTGTTGCGGGATTCTCAAAAGATGTAGTAACGTCTTCATGTGCGTGTCGGCGCTGCGGAGAGCCCGACCGGCAGCAGGGGTGTGGAAGGATGAACGGATTAAATTACCATATCATCGACCCCAGCCGCCATCTTTACAGCCTTTTCCTGGAGACAGACGGCAGGGGAATCGTGCGGAAGGCAGCGAAAGCAGCCCCCGGCCATTGAAAATGTACCACTTTAGGCGGCATTTTCGCGTCGTCCGGAATATAAAGACATGGAACTCAGCCCAGTTCGACCGACTCCGGGATCAGAAACGTAATCTGCGTTAATGCTCTGCGTAGCTGTCCCCCACCGCGCTTTAGATCTTTAAAACCGTGCGACTCAGGTATGTATATCCAGTCGTCGAAATGCACACCAGCGCGTTCACATGAGGACCATGGGCGGAGGATTGCCCCGACCCAGGCCACCGGGAGCTGTTTCCACGAATCACGCGTCGCCTCCCGTCCTCCGAAAGTGTGCATGTACTAAGAGAAAGGCGCCCAGCGCCCGCCGCTCCACTGTTTTCATCCCCCGTAGACTCCCCTCCCCCACGGACGCCATCCTGGACGATCGGCTCGACCGAGTCCACACGGCGAGTCCGGATTAAGGGTCGAAATGTCACGGGTGTGAAAAGCAGCGGGGGCCCCGGCGGTCTCCAGCAACACCATGCCAATGTCTGCCGCCCAGCCCAGCGACTGACAGCACAGATTCGTATCCGACTCCATATTAACAGACACGTCCGACCCTCCCTTTCTGCTATATTATTGTTTTCGTAGCACCATGGCGGGCTTTAAGTGGCGTGCGGCACCTCAGACGTAGCTCTCGGTTCTGGATACAGTAACTATGTAAACAAGGGCGCCCTAGCCGAGCGCTGCGCACCTCTCCTCCGCCTTAAAGACGGACATCACGGGGTCCAGAGCCCCCTGCTAGTGTTCATCTTACAGACCCGAGCTCACACTCGCCCGGAGCACCGTATCTATAAGCCAGAGACGCTGCTGTAACCCGCGTCCTCCATGCCCTGCTCCTCCGCTGAGGCTGCGCTAGACGCGAGCAGGCCAGCTGAAATGAAGCTTTGCCCCGCTTGTCGCTCGCAGGAAGCAAGTCGCACTCCGAGCCCCGCACGTCTGAGACGCACCTCCGCAGCACTTTAAATATATATACATATTTTAACGGTGTCCGAGCGTGTCAGCGTCACCACGGAGGGCTAGCTGGCATAGTCCGAGCGCTGCCCTTCTCGCGGACCGGATGGCACACTCCCTTGGGTTAGCTGGACCCAAATCCGTGCTGTTATCCACAAAGGCCGTGTTCGGAGCTGGTGAGGTAAACGGAGAAGCCCTAGCGGGGTGTTGGGGGCCGTCACGGCGGTAACGGCTACGGCTGGCTAGCGCAGCTAGCAGGCTAACTCGGGCTGTAATTTGATGAGATCCCCTGGTGAAAACTACGTGGCGCGGCCACGATAAAGGGGCTTCGGCTCCCTCCTACAACCGTAAGCGTTCTGACTCACCGTTAATGTCCACTGTAGATGAAACGAAGAAAGGAACCGGGGACCCGGTGAGACCCCGCCGCCCTCGCCTCCACACAACCAAAACAATACTACCGTCTCCACTGCGGATCTTCAAAGGGGGAAATGTTAATGCAACTCAACCCCTCACCTTAAAAAATAAAACAAAAAAACTCAACAACTCCTTCTAATTCTTTTCAACGTCACTCCCAAGCTAGTATTTTGGGTTTTCACACGTCCCGAACCGTTTAATTCCCTGTCCTACCTTTAATGACTGATAGAAACTGTATCCACTCTCCTGTCTCTTTTCCCTTTGCAAAAATGGCGGCTCAGGCAGGACCGCTGTGGCTCCGCCCCCTCCCCCGTGAGCCCCCCTTCCTCTGTTCGGCCCCGCCTCTACGCCCTGCGGGGTTCACCCAACCTCAACCGCAGGGGCGCCCTCAAAGCAGAGTTCGTCGGCAAAAGCGCGTTCACGAGCGAAGGACAGATGCCCACTTAGAGAGATAGATGGGTAAAGAGAAGCAAAAGGTAGAATGATCCAATTTGCCGTAAATGAGCACCTATTAGAATGCTTGCATCTTTTGTGCATGAGATACTGACATGTACAAATTGCGATACATAAGAAATATCTGCTCTAGTAATGCATTCTTGTTACGCAGAATGTTTAAACGAACGTGCCTTTTATTCTTTTGTATAAAATATTGCTTTATTAAGCATATTAAACTTAAAGCAACTAAATATTCAACGTTTTCCCTTTGCACTGGGCTAATTTAAAGATTACACCTGTTCAAATACAAACGGGAAAGTAGGCTGTGGGAGAGAGATTCATTTTGAATATTCATTAATCATTTTGCTGTTTTGACAGATCTCAGAATACCAGTATACAGATCAGTAACATCATGTTGCTGTATATGACACTGTAGCATTGGAGGAATCGAGTTCATGTTACACAATGTAGCTAAACCAAGAGAAATAATACTTGTCTCAACTATCAGTGATTTCTGCTTCAGTTACCACTCCCTGGAGTAGCCAGGGTCAATGCAACCAGTTAGAATGAGGTCAATATTCACATATAGCCACATGGGATATATTTCAGTTAAGTAATGTGTGAAACATATTAACCAAGCAAGCATAATAATATTCAGTAAGGCATTATTTAAGAACAGAATATGCAATGCCATTTTTAAAAGAATCAAAACAATTTGCATGTGTGGTGTTGCCATGGTAGAAAAATTGTGTCAAGCACATGAAAGAAAATGTCACCAGTGTGAAGAGAAGTGACTAGTCATATCCTAACAACTTTCATTTGCTGTGAGTTGAAGCCTATCACAAACATAGCAAGCCAAGTGACTCAATATAGGAGTGTTCTTCATTGACATAAGCTACTACCAAATGTTGTGGTAAATGTTTATATTTTCATTTACAAATGTTGTAACAAAGTCTGCTTTGGAAATCCAACAAGCTAATTTGCGAATAACTCAGACCAGTAGAAATTCCCATACGAGTCACTTGTCATGCTTCCCAGTAAGGACTTTTGTGAATACAATTGTGTTAGTTGAGTCTCTTGCAGCCCCTTGACATTGCTAGAACTGTCTCCCTGGCTTCTGCACTTACAGCTCCCTGTAGAGGAAGTTTAATTGTGGGCCCTCTTCTCTACTGTTTCCACCCCTGGGAAACTCATCCATGTTTTTTTTTTAGCTTTACAGCAGTGTACGATTTTTTAGTATAATAACTGATTTTCACAATGAAAGTATGAAGTTGAGTTTAGTGTAATCCACACCCGAATAAGTCTGTCCCAGCATCTACAGAGAAATCATTAACAAAACAGACCTACACCTCACTACAAAAATGACATGCGTTATGCACATACAGTAACCGTCAGTCATGATGTTATGTCTTAGAATACGGGTCCATTAGAATAGGAAACCCTCCTGTAACTTTTTTTTTGAGTTCGTTGATGTGATTTGTCACAAGGAAGTATTTCACTTGGCTGTGTCTGACCAGCCCCGTCTCCTGTCTAGCGCAGCAAAGCTAAATTACGTAACTCCCTTACACAAGAGAATAACTCTTTTTTAAATGCCGTACTGGAGGTGGGTGGGCAGTGCTCACTGACAATATTGTATAAATACAAACATCTGGATGCTGGTCATCTGGAACCTTCACTGAGTACAAGTCCAGATACACGTAAACATTCTGTAGCAGTGTAGACTAGGTGTAGTTTGCTAATTTCAGACGTCACGACGAAAAAAAACACACCCTTACAATTTTATGGTGCACGGAATGTATTTGGAGAAGCGGAAAACAGGCTGGTTTCTATGGAGAATAAAAAATAAAAACATTTCAAACACTGAGTAGATGTCTTGCATTATTGTCACTGTGTCATTTGACCACTGCTCCACATCTAGTCCATTTACCGTTGCAAACCTACAGTAGGGATAACCCAGAATGAAAGCTCGTCTGCTCTAATATCCCCTCCCCCTCCCGTTAAATGTGCCAGCACGGCGATCATTTGCGCATGCGCCCAACACAATAGCAACACTTTGGACTGTATTTAACATCGACGATGGAGAAGCAAGTCGCTGCGGAAAAAAACGGGAGTCGTGGTGTAATTTTAAGCTTTGACCTTTAGGCTTTGGAGATGGCGGTTCAGGAGATAATTAAGTAAATTGAAATCTGATTATGTTTTATGATTTTGTTTTTACGGGCGAAAAATATTACTTGTTATCGTGCAAGTCTATGCTGATATATCTGCCGGATTTCTTTTACCCTCAAGAGATGGACTATATTACAGTGTTTGTATATTGTGTTCTATGTATTCGTTCATTGACTGACTGATCAGTCTAGAAAATTTATGTGAGGCTCTTGTGTAGGAGTAAAATGGCGTTCTTATCCGTATTACCCATCCCCGTCGTCTAACTCAATAGAAAGACTGACGGCGTTTCTGACCAATAAGACAGGCACACTGTGGTTTCTTTAAGAATTGATTGGCTGTCGATGACATCACTATTGTCGGGGTGGATTCTGAGCTCCGAGGAGAGAGCGGTCCGAGCGGAGAAGCAAGGAAGGCGGACGCCATTAAGCGAGTGCGCGCGGTAGCTGAAATTTGCTAAGTTGTGCATGCAGCAATCGGAAGGATTTTGGCATTTTTAACGATATTAGAGTTGTATGATAATTTTAATCGTTTGTTTGTATCGAAAAAGGTGAAGTAATATTTGATTTAGCCGCAGCGAGTATGAAGTTAAGATGGCGCCGAAGAAAGCTCCCGAGGCTGGAGTGCGCGCGCTGGGGTGGGACTGCGCGCTCCCGAGAGGGATAGAGAGGAAAGGATACTTCCTGTTTTGGTGTTTCGGCGAAGACAAAAGTCCCTTTAAGTTCTGCGAGCAATTGTTTCCACCCCCTGTTTTTTTCCCCTTCATATTTTCGAGGGCGGAGTCCGTACCATTTTCGTATAAACGGAGTTTATATTTCTAGTATTCGGTTATTTTACAGATCGGAATTTTACGCTAGCTAGGTCGATATGAGCAAAATGTCAACAGGGTGAAAGTTTAATGAAGTTGGATTTCATTCGATGTTAAGGAAATAACCATTTTGTGACTCATGGATGTCTAGGTATAAGTAAGCATGTTAAATGTCACGGGCTGAGTGCTGTCAGTGTCCGCCATGTTGTCGTCCAGCGCCTGGGTTGACGAGTAAATGGCGAGTCGGTGCGTTTGCGCCACTGACGCAGACGTGCCTGGTTTGTTTTGCAGGGAAGCTTCCCAAGACCCCGCTGGCTTTTTAAAACACGCTCGAGTCTTTTTGAGTTTCGTATTACTGGCTTATTTTTGAAACGTACTTTTCTCTCACGTCGGAGTGGAATGAATGCTGACCAGTCTAGAAAATGATGCCGCATTAGTGGAAGTTTTGGAAAAGATCTCTGTTTAATCCCTTACAGCCCATACTTTAACATTGTGACTAATAACTGGTTAATTATCTCGGATTTAAATGCAAATTCTGGTTTACATGAAACGCTCTGGATTGCCAACTGTTACGTTAAACAGTTAACAGTAAGTCGTCGTTGCTGTGTGCAGTTTGCTTCCACGCACCAAATTTAGCCCTAAATCTTGCGCGCCGTTGAAAGGTTTCATTTCGCTGGGAGCTCCACAGACCTGTGGTGGCGCCAGATAATGTACTGTAGCTGTGACGGGTTGCACGATCCAGAAACTGTAGATATTTTTTAGTTTTTTTTTTTTTTAGTCCAGTGTGTTTGGAACTCCCCATGATTTAGACAGTATATTACATGTGTCACACTTTCACTGGATTTGAATATGTGAGTGTTAGGCTTAACGGGTGTTTTTGTTCATATAAACAGCAAGACTAATCAAATACACCCTGCAATTTCCCCTTTTGTTGTTATTCACCAGTGTGCCAGATATTGCCAAAAGCTGCTCCAGTACTCTACTCTCTGTATCAAATCTGTCATTCTCTCAGAGATCAACTTTTTCCTTGGGTCCATATCGTACCACTGCTGTAATGAGAACGGAAACAAAATTATGTGAATCGTGGTAATCGGTCTTTGGCAATTGATCACCAGGTCCACGATGCCAGGGCTCTGTTATATGCTGATGTGCTTTGAGATATCTATTCACTACCACCAATAAGTCAGTGTAAAGGCTTCTTAAAATACCGAATTATTCTGGAATTATGCTCTGTTCTCCAAGTCATAATATTCTCAGATTTAGGAAAATTCTCGTTTGCGTTTTTCCCTTCATTGTGGGTACCTTTTGAAGAAAGGGATTCTGGGGTAATGCTGAAGGAGGCTGTAAGCTCCCCCTCCACGTACCTTACTGTACGTCCAGCTAAGCTAGGTTACTCTTCTTAGAGTTGCTGCCGTTTCTAGTATAGCCAGGAGATTACTGGCCTCTGCGTGATTTAGTCAGCAGCTAACAGACTCCCTGTTTGAACAGCTGCAAACCTGTATTTTTACAGTCCTTAATATAACATTGTTACTGCTAAGTAGTTTGATTACAAAGCAGTATGACTATTAAAATAATGTATTTACAACATTGCTGTTGCTGTTTCATCTTCAAAATTGCTATGGGAAGGAATGATGCAATATCGTGTATGAATACAGTAATCCTGTGTTGGGATTTTACAAGCCACTCATTACAAATGAAATGGTTGCATACTATTTCATGTAAAAGTCATACAGCCTCAGCAAATAATATAGCCTGACTACGTCCTTTGTATGGCCAGGAATACAGATTTAAGTCTTGATCATTTTGTTGTGGAAACATGTTAAGTTTGCAATAGTCACAGTCCTCACAGAAGGAATTTATTATTACCCACCTGATGTGAATAACACCGTTCTGCAAAATAATATCCCCCTCCCCTGGTATTATGTGTTTTTCTATTTTAAATATACAGCTGTTAATTCTGCAGTGTTCAGCATCTGTGGTTTTACACACTTGCATTGACATTTCACCTGTAATTTGCATACATTTCTTTTGTAAATGTGCAGGTGAAAATATTTACACCAAGTATTTTTGAATGGTTTAACAACCATCCTAAGTACATTTTCAGTCTGCACATGCTTAATGCAGTCATTACTTATGCAGGATAATACATTTCCCTCTAGCTGGAGTCAATATTACACATGATGATTTCACCATTTCTTTGGGGTGGGGGAGCTTATGCTGAAGATTGGCACCATTATCAGTATAACTGCTTGTCAGATCAAGACCTCCAGCTACCTCAGGCATAGTGGGGGTGCTTTTTAGTTTTGTAACCTCCTTGGAAACAGCATTGATAATTGCTCAAATTGTCTCATCCACGTGTTCCATTTTTATTTTGCTGTCACATAATTTGGACTGATATCAGTTCATGCATTTATATTTGTAACACTAATAAAGTGATATATTAATGAACACGACTGATTTTTTGCATTATGAGCTTTGCTTCTGGATTGTCAAAATTATAAACTAACAGGATAGGTGTCTGTCCCTTGAAGAAGCACATATATTTACATCACTGCAGCAGAATAATAAGTCTTTCATTTTCGAAACTAGCCATTGAAGAAAACATTACCATTTTCAACAACAAACACAACTGTATAAACCTACTACAGAAATAAATACTTATGCTTTGGCGCTTGTTCCTGGTCTGTTTTCCACGTATTTACTCTTTTCAGTTGGATTTTGAATTCAAAAAAGGTCACTGTCTCCCCCCAGTGGACATACAAATAAACACAACCTGCATCTGACGGATATACTCGCCCAATACGTATTATATAGGGAAATTAATTTTCTCCCAATCAATAAAAATAATTTAACAAGACGAGTAACGCTTATGATTTGAGGAAAATACAACTTGTGGAAAACTGCCAAAATACTCCAGAAGTTATACGTGAAGAAGCGATTTCATTTCTTGTATACATTGTCGTTTTGATACTTGTAAAACGCCATCCATTCATCCATCTTACCAGCACTGATCAACTAGTAAAATTCGTTATATGATTTTGAACCAGGGATGATCAAATTAGTTACATTTTAGTTACGTAAGTCCGCCTTTAGAAACGGAGTCACCCCTGATGCCCTGAACCCAACTAAAAGCTCATGGATGTCACGACATGTATAAATTATTTACGATGATATAAACATTTATGCGCCCATCTTCCAACGGCTTACACAGCACGGGGTGCTCGGAGAGGGGGCTACAGGAACATATCCCAGGCAGCATACTGCAGAAGGCAATAGAACAGCCTGGACGGGTTCCAGTCCCAAGGAGGGAGCAGTAATACAGTCGTGTTAAGCGTTAGAAGCGAAATGGTATTCTACACTCCCACCCAATAGATGGCGAGATGCTATGTTACCATACACAGTAAATTCAACGAATGGGAATATAACATAAAGTAGAAGCTGGGCCAATCATAGAGCTTGTTGTTGACATGTGGATACACAGTCGGAAGATGAAGGTGACATTTTGAATAAAGTAGATGTTTTCAAGGATTTGAAAAACAGGAGAGTACAGGGTCAGTCGAGGAAAACAGGATAAGATGTCTTCGCTTGGAAGAGTTTTATCTGTCTTCAGAGAAGGGACACGACTCGTTAATCGTGGACCTCAAAGAATTGTCGTGCGAAGGTAAGCACGCTTGTGTTGTAGGGGGTAGCTAGTTTGTATAGCCACATCAACAGAATGTTTTTTTTTTTAAGTACTGATTTTTCTGGTTTGTTGTATGTACTATTTTGCTGTCTCATATAGTTATGCGGGTTTTTATAATCGATATGATTTTAATTTTGAAGAATTTTGCTTTGTAGCTTGATTGCAGACTGCCGTTGATCTCAGTGTCAATGAAAGAGAGACATTATTCTTATAGAAAAATGTTCAGTCGTGATTCGTTTCTGGATATGGATATTAGTGAGGGTAGAAGGGAGTGTGATGGGCAGGAACAGGTACTCGTAACCCTTTTGCTACTAAATGTCATACAATAATACCGAGTTAATTGAATTTGGATAACCCGTAATATGTAAACAAGCTATCCAGCAAAATTGCAGTTTCTTGTCAGTGGTTCCCAGTCTTCTCCTTTAGTTCCCAGCCGATCTTGATGTTTCGTCTGTTCCCTAGCTTGGCAATGTAACCTCCAACTAATACTACATCCCATAATTAGTCCAGTTGTGTGATGTGAAAGAGAAATAACCTAATATATCAAATGGCTATGTGTTGATTGGGAACATCTGCTTTAGTATAATGTATGTAACCAGAACTACTACTCTAAAATATTCATGTAAACTACAGTGTGATGATAACCCTTATATTTTAGTACTATTATCTACTGGTATTACGTATATTGTGTATATACCTGAGTGCGTGGCATGTAGGCATGCAGGTTTTTGGTTAGCAGGCTGTTCTTTTCAAAGCTTGACTTTTGTGTGCATTTACAGAGCAGGCGGTGGACCTCACATAGAGGCCCAGTATCGGCAAGCCCCTCAGCTTACCAGAAACCAGCAATTCCAAGCAGAACTACTCAGCGGTGCCATGTGGTTCTGGATTCTGTGGCACTGCTGGCATGACCCAGATGCAGTGCTGGTAAGCTGGGAGAATGTTAACTGCCAAGTCCCAGAATGGGTCGATTTCAGACATGTCTTTTGGCTGCCTACTTCAGTTGGCTGGCGGTCAGTTTACCACTCCTACTGCTCCATATCCGGGTGTTTCATCTGTCCTGATATCACTATACTCTCGGTACATTGAGCTTTTGTTGACCACACATTCAGGCTGTCCTGTTAAATGGAAATTGTCTTCCTCTCTCCTCAGGGTCACTTTCCATGGCCTGATACCTCTCAGTGGACAGATGAAGAACTTGGGATACCTGCAGATGATGAAGAGTGAGGTATAGCTCCCCCCGCCCCCATTCTAAGGAGTGTGTATAACTAGGAAAAGTTTCTGTACTGGGCTTTAATGCTTCTTGCAGTCACATAAAATTTTAGCTCAACTTGTCATTTAAAGTTGACATTTTAAGCTGTTTATCTTCTGTGGTTGAGAGTATTTGGGGCAGCGTGTCGCTCAGTGGGCTAAGCCTGTGTGTTTGTAATCACAAGGTCACTGGTTCAAACCCAGTCTCAGCACGTCTGAGGGTCCTTGAGCAAGGCCCTTAACCTCCAGCTCCAAGGGCGCTGCTATGGGTGGCTGCCCTTCGCACACAGTTTGCTTAGAAGGAGCGAGTTGAGGGAGGCGTATGAAAGACAATTTCCCCACAGGGGTTAATGATGATTATTATTTAAATTTTACATTCAACGAGTAGTTGTACGTTTGTTTCCTTGTAGCAAATTGTATGCATCATAGGATGTGCTTCACTCTGAGAGACTATTCATTTTCTGCTGCTAGGATCCTTTCATGTGCCGGATTCCAGCTGGACTAACTGGTGTAGTCGTTCATCAGTCTGTATTGTAAATAGACTAATAAAGAAATATGGATTTATCCCATTCCACAGGCTCTGTTACTTTTCTTGGGTAAAGCAGATCAGATGTTGTGCCTGTAGCATTTAGAAACCAATAAACACAACAAGAAACTGTTAGAACTATTTTAATATTTACAAGCCATTTTAATTCAGAAATTAATGTGTATAAAGACACTGAAATGGCGAAGAACTGCAAGACAAAAGTTATAATTGGAATACCTTTTACAGGCGAGTGAATGGAGGAAATAATGGTCGGGTAACAAACTGGAAATTTGTTTATCAAAAAATACAATAGGCAAATACTGTACAATTTATAGCACTGCATAAGACAGATCCTGCCAATTATAATTTATCAATTGGCGCCTGATCATATGTTTTTTTTATGGAAACAAAAATCCAAAGAATAAAGACAGTGGCAATTTTTTTGCAATCTGACAGAGGGCGGAGGAAAAAACATGCAGAAAAACCAGAAAGTAGAAACTTTAGAGCCAAGATTTCCACTAGTGTTGGTCACCTGGATAAACAAATTGCACTTTTGGCTACTTGGAGGTCATGTGTAGAGACTAGTCAGATATGATTGAAAAGGTACCAGCGGCGCAACCTGGGAATCTTACGCTAAAGGTAGTAATGTCGTCCTGACATCACGTAAGGCCTCGCTTGTTGGTTTCACCCTGTGCTTTAAGTTCAGACGCTCAGATTTGATAGAAGTCACCACGACATAAAAACATCCATTTCAACTTCCTGCAGCACTCCTTAAATGATTAATAAAAATAGTTCATTCTTTATCGGAATCATGGAGCGCAGGCAGACGTCAATCCCCATTCACACTCACTCTGGGCCTAAAAGTGGCGTAAGCAGGCAAAAGCAATAGATGGCATAGAGGTACAGTCTGCTGCCACCGCACTGAGTCTGTGCTGGTGTTTACGACAACAGGGAAATTCTGCAGGCATTGGCAGGGGTTGGGGATGAGCGGATTGGCGGCAAGGACAAGATGGTGCTCTTCAATTCCCACACAAAAAAAACTAATGTCTGAAGATTACCTTCACAGAGAGGGAGCGAGAAGCGCAGCTAATGCTAGCGACAGCGGCGTCGGTCCCTGAGAAAGACTGGCTCGGTGCCCCAAGAACGTGAAACATGGCAGGTTTTACAGTAGAAGAGCTGTAAACCTTTACCTGAGGTCACTGAGGGTATTAAAAAAACCAACATGGGAAGCAGGAACTTACAAGCCTCATCAAATCGCCAACTGAACCTGCTGGCATCTTAAAGCGAGGGGTTAAGGGAAAAAGTAATAACAGTAATAAAGCGATGAAGAGTGTGGACAAGATGAAGGTCTCAGGTGCACTGGGAGGCCTAGCCCTGTTGTGTAATGGAGACTGACTCCACCTTTGGGGGGGGGGGGGTGACAACAGCATTAAAAAAACAGCAGAATGTTTCGTTAAAACAATCATGGACCACCGAAAACAAAAAAAACGGAGGGAGAAGGAGATACTCGGCACACATGTCCACAAGCCAGCCATTAGTGGCGACGCTACAGGGGCCATCACAGACGCAGGGATGGAGATAGCACAACACGTCAGCAAAGCAACATGAACTAGGGACTTCAAACTTCAGTTTGTACAAAAGCTAAAGCTAACAGACTAGCAACTTAGCAACTGAGAAGGAAACCACGGAAGCCAGAAGACCAGCAGTAGTGTCATCAAACTGATAGCCACACGAAGAGCTTCCTCTTCAAAAACTCGAGTACAAAATCATGTGGACTGATTAAAAAAAAAAAACAAAATCAATCCTTTGCATCAAACTGTACACAGGTATCTTCATATTCAAACAAAACAATTATTCTTTCAATAATAAATACACCATTCAAAAGCCATAACACAATACCAACAGAAACATGAAATAAATTAAGTGGGATTTTTCCCTGTACATTTAATGCTTCAGTAAACTTTTTTGTCCTTTGAGAAACATTTTCCGGCAGACAGCAGCATTCTCAAACTGCAGGTCTTCCTCCCTACAATAGATGGCAACAAAGAAATCGGCATTCCTTGATGCTGAACATTTTTGACGATGGTCATTGTATTTTTGAGGTATTAATACGTTTCGCGTAAGAAAGAAAAGTATAGAAATGACTTTCAGTTATTTCAAACCATTATACAATTAGGAGCTGCAAACTAAGCTCGTCTGAGGGATATGTGGGGTATTTGGAGGGATCGTACTCAGAGCAGGCAGAAAAAGCACGATCAGATCACGGTGAAAAATTAACACGGCAATGCAGGGCGGCATCAAGAACATTCCCTGAAGAGCTGCAATGGCGGCGAATAAATGAACAGCTCTGTACTGGACTGTGAGGCTCCGGAAAACTGGAGACCCAAGGAATATGAGTTCTGTCCACATCCTCATCCACATTATTGCTGGTACGAATGGATTGGGGGGGTCAAGGGGACGGAGGTATATACAACCTTGAGCACCATTTCAAACAGCGGTTTGTCTCGGCACCTTTGTTGTGCTACAATCCTATATTTTAAAATAAAGAGGAGGGGGGGTCCAGACTGCCAGATGGGGACAGCGGACGAGAACGACCCAAGAAGTGGAAGAACACAAGGGAAAAACGAAGAATGCGCGACTGGGAAGTAAAACCAGGGTCCTCCTCCAGTCATTAGTGTGCTCTCAGCTTGGCACATGGGGCCTGGGTAACCATGAGACCCAAAGGCTTCCTCTGTGGTTTAGCTGCCCCCCCCTCCATGGTCCCCCAAGCTGCCTGGGCCCACAACGTGGCCTCTGTGACGTCAGAGACAGAGACGGAGTCCCAGCGACTCCACAGCAAGCAATCCGCGTCAGGTCCCTGCACCTTCCCGTCTCTGTGAAGGAACGGCATAGGAATGCTGCACCCTGAGACCCGAGTGGGGGAAGGGGGGTCAGTCTCCCTGCACACGTAGCCCCAGATCCCATAGTAACATAACCCGTAACAGTCAGACTGGGAAGACTGGGAGAGGGTGGGGTTGGATGCAGGGATGGGGGGGTCTTTCTTCTCCGCTACACAAAGAAGCGACTCTGCCGGTTCAGTTTCAGGATCTTGCCCAGCCGCTGTTTGGCAGTCGCCATGCCCTTCTTGGGTCGCTTACCTGCAGGGAAAGTTAAATAAAACAAGCCGACCAATAAGGTACGGCACCTATACATATGCATACATAATGCTAACTCCTACTTTCATCAAGATGTACAACCATAGCACAGCAGTTTAAAAACACAATGCTGTAACCACAGGGTTGTAGGTTTGAGTCCCAGAAGTCATGCTGTACTTGTTAAGCAAAGTAGTAAAAAGCATCAAACCAAACCGTGAAAAGCAGGACAAATGACTAATAAAAGAACATATTTTTGTGTAATCAATGCCTAGTTACACTCAGAGGGGGCTGACCTTTCGTGGCCTGGTTACTGACGGGTGGGGGGTTGCAGGTGGGCCTCTTGGTGGGGTGCAGCGGGGGCGACAGGGAGATCTCGGTGTACTGGTAACAGTCACCCTGGTGCAGGGGGGTGGAGCCGCCCGCCCAGGACTCTCCGCCATGTTTGTGGTTCCGCCGCTCATCCTGACACACAAGGAATATCAACATCAATAAAAACAGTAACTACACTAACAAGAAGTGCTGCGGAGTACCAAGCGATGCAGCTAATGTAACAGGGCTCCATCTAGTGGGCAGCTGGTCATACTGTAACGGGGCAGACCAGCAATAGTACCTGATGGTTGAAGGTGGAGTTACTGTCAGAGTCGCCCTGACTCTCTGCTTCAGAGACGAGCTCTGCTCCGTCTGGAGAGCAGAGAGGGGGAGGAGCTGTTAGAGACGGGCAGACGCGCACACAGACACTCTTCTGATTGGCTGCACACGTACCACACTCAGGTGAGCCGTGAGCTGGGCTTGACCACCAGGGCCGCTGCAAGGTGGCGCCCTCTTCAGGATTGGGGCACAGTAAACCCGCCATGGACAACATGCCCTCAATGGCTTCCTCCGTGCTTGGTGAGGTGGGCCGTTCCCTGCAGAAACACGAAGTTCATTCACAAAACCAATATTTCAAATCAAGGTTTAACTGACATTAACACTGAAATAAACCTAATCTATAAAAAAATAGTCTCGGATTAAAAAATAACTTGGTGATCTTACATTCATAAGCAAACCTTTACATTAAAAACTATTTAAATCCACCTGAACAGTTCTACCTACCACAATACATGTCAGTTCTACAAGATTCCGCCATGTTCCCTCACCTTTTGAGAAACTTGTCTTGATGGTCGATCCTCTGGCTGGCTTGGTACAGGTCCGCTATGCCCCTCGAACCAACCCGCGTCTTGCCTGCTGAGGAATCTGCCTGGCGCTCTTCCTTCTCCTCCTCCTCCTCCTCCTCCTCCTCCTCCTCTGAGCTTCCTGAAGACTCCACAGAGGAGTCCTTCTGTTGGGGACACCGCGGGGGTGCAGAAATGCAGGTGAATTTTGGGGCAAAGGGGTCAGGCAGCAGGCAAGGCGTGGCAAAGGAACGGACGGGTACCTGTGCGCAGCTGCTCTCGGATGCGGAGTCTGAAATATCCGAGTGTCCTGATAGTTCATTCCTGAGTTCTGACTTGACGCTTTCCAGAATATCTGCTCAACACAACAGCAGTATTATAATGGTTAGATGCCGCAGTAAAGCTCAGAGTTAGTTTCTCATGCCTGTGGTAGTGGGGTGGGGGGCAGCCAATTACAGCTGTACTTTTTTAGCAGGTACTTTACTTTTGTCCAAAGAGATGTACAACTGAAAGCAGGTTAGCAGTGACACCACTCTATAGACCATGGGACTCAAACCGGCGACCTTCCGGTGATAAGCACAGTGCTCTAACCCACTGAGCCACACACCGTCCAATCACAAACTGATTAGTGGAATGATGTCACTAGTGAAATATGTTGACTGTCAGTTTAAGGCCATCTTCACTTTTTCGCACGTGTCTGTGGTTCGCGCACAGGGTGAGTGACGGAAACTTCAACGTCAGGGGTTTGCGTCGGATGGTGGGAAAGCAACCCAGCAGATTTTTATCTCTGGTGGAGATCATGTGCATCGTTGTGCACCAACTGCATGTGCAAGGAAATTGACTAGGTGTCTCCAGTAGGTGGCAGCTTTGACTTTCACAGACCAGAAACAATGAAGAAAGAGCAGTTGTGGCAAGAGGTGCAGAGGTACCCTCATATGTAATTTATCATGCTGGGGGGGGGGGGGGTGGTGGCTAATTTTATTATAAGGATTTCAGGATTGCCAGAATACGCTGTGGTACCTGAATTTAATATTGCCCGAGCCTATTAAAACTGTTCAGAAAAAATATACCCATTTCACTACAGTGCTTGTATTTGTGTTTGTTGCGATACATCTGCCCTCTGCTGGTCTGGCGGAGTATCACTGCTGTACACAGGCACTAACCGCGACCATGGAAAAATGCAGAATGCTCACAAGAGTGCATGCTAACGACTACGGTCAGATCTACACACACTGAAAAGTAAAGCATGAGCGAAGCTCTATGTGACAGCAGCACGCCGGTGTGTCTCACCACTAAGGCAGGCAGGCCCTGCTTCCCTTCTGACGGCACCGGGTGTTTCCTGCCTCGACTCGGCGGCCTCCATCTTGATCTTGGCTCCGTCCTTTTGCTGGTTCGGCAGCCTCTCGCTTTGCGGTGCCCCTAAGCACTTCGCTCTGACGTGCCGCCTCTCATCTCTATACAGAAATAGTCGGACGTCGCTGTGAACACGGCCGTCTTCACTGGGATGCACTTGTATGCAACTGTGCACCATTTGCCTGGAGCTGTTCTATTATTCAAGCTGTCAGATGTGTAATTCCCCAGATGGCCTGCAGGTGGTTCCCCCGCTTACTTGATGATCTGTCCATTACACATCACCAAGCGCAGGTTGTTCTCCAGACACCTCTCGGCAGCGGCCGTGGACACCGTGGAGGCCTTGTTGAACTTCCCCTTCACCCTGGAGCAGATGGCAAAATCCTACAAGGGGAGAAGGCATCTGACCAATGAGGCTCGTGGATTTGACGAGCGCACTCAGTACCACTACAAGAATTATTACTCCTGTCCGTGGGCCAGTCACCACGGAGGGAGTGAGCGTACCTCCTGGAAAGGGGCCACCTCCAACCTCCGCAGCACCTCCCGCGTATGCAGCTCCAAGACGTCTAGGCTGGAGGGAGTCTTGGGACCGGCGTGGTCCCGCAGTCGCCGGGCAGTTCTGCGCGCCCGTGAGCCTCGCTCTCCTGTCGAGCGTGTCACGGGGCACAAGCCGCTTCCCTGAGGTCTGCTTGACTTGAAGCCGCCACCTATATGCTCATCCTGTGGCATCGTGGGTAAAAATAATGGTTCGGTCAAGAGACGGCCGGCCGGCTCAGCGGAAGGGGTCTGTGTCAGGAGAGCAGACTAAGACCACAGTCCGGCCCTGTGCTTCCCTCCAAACCCATCCAACCCTGATCCAGACACAGTGGCCCCTTTGCTCCCCCACACCAACCCTGGTGAGGCTCACCTCCTGGTAGCGCACCTCCTTGGTCAGTTCCTTAATGAGATGGTTGGGTCTGATGTGATCGGGAACCTCGCTGGTTGACTCTGTGACCTAGCAGGGTGGAAAGGAGGACAGTGAGGATCGTGGAGAGGGAGGCTGCCCCCCCAGGATTATTCTCATTCCATGGTGGGGTCCTGCATAGAGCAGGTGACTGCAGACCCCACGGAGCCCCAGCCTCAGAGAATTACAGTCTCTCACCTCCCTCTTTATCCAGCTCCTCAGTGCAGTAATCAAAGCTTTCACTCCATCCATAAGGTAAGATGGAGGCTGGCAGTTGTCCTCCCGTAATTCTGGAAAAAGCAACGCAGATGAGGGCTGGGCTGAGAGCGGAGGACAGCATAATATTTCACACAGACGAAGTCCCTCTCATCTCCACGCCGTTTCTGCTCACCTTTAAGGGTCTCCAGCAGGTTTTTGGCCACGTACCAGCAGATGGCCTCAAAGTAGGGGAACTTGAAGAGCTCTGGAGTCTTTAGCCGTCGCTCCATCTCGTAGCACCTGGTGGGGGAGAGGAAAGGCAGGGCTAAGGGGAGGGGGAGGAGTAACCATAGACACCTCTGTGTTACCATTGTCAGATGCAAGGACATTGACTAGGTGTCTCCAGTAGGTGGCAGCAGTGACTCGGAACAGAAGTCAACCAAGAAAGAGTAGAGGAAGAACAGGAGTAGCTGTAGTAGTAATGGTGCCCCCTATCTGCTATATGCTGTGCAGGCTGGTCCTGGCTTGTGTGTGCGTGTGTATGGTGTGTGGCTGAACGAGTAAAAGATGGACTGCAATCACTGACTGCCCATTATAATCAACTGGATCGCAGCTTTGTGATGCATCAAGGTGACCGCTAGTTCCAGCGAGCAGTAGGGCCGAATCCTCCAGCACAGCCTGACACGGCTCGACGCCGGAAGGCACCGCACTCCCACCTGAGCTGCATGCCGATGTTAAGGTTGTGAAGGAAGTTTCCCCCAAAGGCCATGCAATCCTGAGAGGTGAGGACAGCGTGGATCCAGCCTGGGAAGAAAGAGAAGAGAGAGCATGAGCAGCTGGACCTTCTGCAATTTCGGGGGAGTTGCCCCCCCACCACCATATCTTTTAAACGAAGGACAACTGCTTTTCTTACACAGTCGGCTCAATCTCTCAACAGCTGGACTGATTTATATAAAGAGGCGTGGTGCGGGGCGGAGCATTAATCTTCAGCCAATCAGAGCCCTCATTAAGCCCATCAGCCTCCCAGAGAGGGAAAGACGTTCATTCCTGGGGGTGTCTCACATGCTTCTTCAGAGATACCATCCGAGCAGCAGAGCTAAATTACTCAATACTGAAAAATAAGAGCATCTGAGCATAAATGCGTCTGGTTTTAAGTGCAGTAGCCGTCCTCGTGGTTACTTCACGGTCTAAGCCAGGGTCCCTGGTCCCCGGTTTCGGGTCCAACCATAGAACCTCTGCAGTCAGAGGCAGCACAGGCCATCAGATTACAAGGGTGAAGAAATGAAAAGACATTCATTCCCACTCTGTGCCACAAACAGGAACGAAAAGCAACAAGTCATAGAAGAGCTCATCAGACAGCATGGCGGCGAGTCTTAACCGACAGCACAAGCAGCCAATGAGAAGGACGAATGTGTCCGGGGGGGGCGGAGTCAGAGGAGTGCTCACCTGTGGGGATGAGGAGGGTAGTTCCCCGCTGCACCACACACTTATAGCACTTGTCCACCTTCTCCCCGAAGAAGACTTCGCTCTGGTTGGGGGATGAGCTCCACTCCTCATACAGTGCAAGGTTCGCTTGTGTCGGTTCAATCAAGTAAAAAATTTTTTCGCCCTGCAGAGTTGGGGTGGGGGCAAATACTAATTGCATGCATCTTCATTTACATTTATTCATTTAGCAGACGCTTCTGTCCAAAGTGGCCCAAATACAATTTGGGCAAATAGCAGATTAAAACCATTGCAGCTGTTGAGCAGTCGACTAGGCATACGTGAACAACCAGGCACAATGCGAGGAGAACCATTTTCAAGAAAACAGGTGACCAAATTATTCAGAGTAAAGATACGGAAGAACTGAGATGAACCTCCAATGTGTGATGCAGCTCTGGACGCTAAATGCTGTAGCCGTGGTAATAAACGGCCGTCTGACAGGCCCTCATGCAATGATGCTGAAGAAATTCTGCTCACCCAGAGTACATGGTACCACACGGACGTGCCGCCGAAGTCTATGTGGAAGTCCGTGTAGCTGTCCTTCACGCCCATCAAGCAGTACTTCTGCACAAAGGGCTTGGGGAAGAAGGAGTCGTCGGGCCAGTAGTTTTCCACCCAGGACATCTTCTGGGCAACGTCCGGCACTTCCACCAGCTCTGCCATCCTGAGAGGGCGTCGCAGGAAGGCTACGTCACAACCGCTGCCCAGGCTCGCCACACAAAGCTGTGCAGCTCAGCTTCGCAAAGCATCGCGGGACGGCACACTCAGTGCGAGTAAAGCAGCCCTGTAGTTATTGCACGCCGGCGTAGCAGTCTGGGTTTCTCTATAGTGTGAAATTACAATGACAGCTGCTCAGAACTGCTAGCTACAGTAGTGGGCAAAGGAGCCAGATGTCGTTCCTGAGACAAAACTAAATGATACCAGTGGAATAAAGGCACACTAATGGCGCTCAGAATGTTTTCACATGGGAGTGATGAGATATTTGCACACTTACCTGGTGTCAGAGAACTCCAGGCTAATGACATTCAACACCTTTGGCCGATGGGGACTGCAGAAGTATTTCACAAACTCGCCGAGTTTTATTTTGCTGTCTGCCTGTCTGGCCACGTCAATGACATCGATGACTTTATCTCCACCTGAAGAGGTGTTTTTTTTTTTAAAAAAAAAGAAAAACTGTTGAGAGGGTATATGGTCCACAAGCAGTGTTTTCTGAACGTGTTTCTGAAATAAAAGACGAAGTGTGGGAACACCACAACTTTGGTTCGCTTAATTATTAATGGAAAACGAAAACCTCCTCGCTTTTTTTACCCTGAGGAATGACTGAGTCCAGGTCTCTGCTTGTTTAATGCTCAGAAAGTCAAATATTAATTCACAATGATGCAGAGAAAGGCACAGTGGCTGACGGCCCCGCAGAAAGACCGCAGTCTCTCTCCTGCTGGTTCGAAATGCCAGGCCAGCAGATAGGAAATGCAGAAAGAGGTTAGTGACTCGCTTCTCCCCCAGCATCTCTGGGGGGGGGGGGGGGGGGGGACGA
>JABFEB020000001.1:2631639-2646057 GCA_019775895.2 Stomatorhinus ivindoensis
ATTTGTCAGAGTTCTAATTAAAGCTGTTCAATATTCAGATTTGTGTTATATAGACTCATCAAAGCTTATGATAAACCTCCATAAAACAAGCCACGGAGATGCTGCAGCGAATGCTTTCAGACACTGTTGTGAAAATACGCTGTATAAATAAAATTGAATATTTAGGAACAGTATTATACTGTATTATATAGCGCATTTTAATTATACGCAGTTCTATAATTTAATTTGTACAGTACTGTAATTTGAAAAGTGTTTGAAACAGTTGTACTTTATTTTGCAATCAAAATTAGTGACGCTGTCCATTTCATTACCTATTATTCACGTAAGAAATATATACGTGTCACTTAGACTGAGACATGAAGAAGAAAAAAACGGTTATAATATCAGTTATAAGAGGATGATAGATGCCCAGGCAGACATGTTCACTTTAAGCGGTACAGTAAAATATGGCAATAAATTATATAAAATGCGAGTATAAATATGTTGGATTTTCCAAATTTCCCAGAGGTGTACGTGGAAACGTTAAACTTGATTGTATTTTGAGGACGTGGTGCACTTAGGAAATTATTATTATTGTTGTTTTAGCTTCTGAAACACAAGGTTATCCTTTCTTGCGCTCATAGTTACTCAAACTGGAAGAAAGTGAGCCGTATTTCGCACTGGCGGATATGACGTCACTGCGGTATTATTGTTTATCGCAATAATTCCTGGGACAGTTTATCGTCCAGCAAAATTGGTTATCGTGACCGGCCTAAATGCCACTACTGAACACTTGGTATGGGGCTTCTAACATCAATCTCAAAAGCACTCTCAGAAAATCTACTTCTCCTCCAGTCATTTCAGCAGAATCCTGGCCTTCAAAAAAACCCCTTTGGCTACCAAAACAATATCACACATTTCTGTTCTGCAAGTTCTGGGACAGAGTGAAACAGGCTTCATTTAAAAACATACAATGTTCCCTAACTACAGGAAACGAAACTCATTTTCACCATTTGCTATGACTTTTTAAGGTATACAACAACACCCCTTAACACGCTACACAATTCATTTAGACTTCACGAAAAGCATTATTAACATTATTTCAGCATGAAGTCTAAATTAATATCAATAGAAGAATTTAATGAACAGTGCTTTATTTTCGCTTTTGTGACAAACACAAACAATTACAGCAGACCTGTCCCCGCAATGTGCACCAGGTCTCAGGGACCCAGCCATCTCCCGCTTTGCCTGTCCTGTCTCTCCAGCTTTGCTGTCAGGTGATCATTCTATAAATATTGGGTTCAATCAATCAAAATAATCAAAATTCAATACTAGCACTAAATAATGCTATAATAAACCCTACAGCCTGAAAGATTCAAGTTCCGTTATTAGTGTTAAAAGGTTTGCCGTTTGTTTTTTAGACCACTATGAATACATGCATTACTTTTTTCTCCACTGTACCCATAGTTTTATATGACTCTGGCATCACAAGCACTTGTCGGAAGCCTTCGTCACACACGTGATTCCTGTAGGACTCCCCAAAATGAACCAGGGACCTCGTCCATAAATGTTTGTGAAGCCACACACAGCTGAAGGTGTCAGGCGCGCAGAAGGACGCAGGAGGTGATGAGAAGCAAAGACGTCCCGGAAGGTTATACTAATCCTGAGCTCCAGAGAATGGCCTGTGACTGTTTCGCACAATCTTGACGATCAATGATTGTCAAGGACCTCAGACAGTCCAGGTTTTTCCACCCTACCAGCTCCCAGTCCAACAGTATCAACTACTCAGTGCTCCTGATTGGCTAGGAGCCGGGAGAGAGCTAGAATGTGGACCGGCTGGAGGATGGGATTGAGAAACACTGATCTAGAGCTAAACGCAGCTGACGCAGTGCGCACAGGGAGGTGAACTTCTGCAAGAAGTCGAGGCATGAAACAGTTGTGTGAAAGTGGGCCACCTCGGCTGTTTGCTGCGGCGGTGGGTAGCCCTCTGCAGCTGCACTTTGATGACAGGACCGGCTACAGCACTGGGCAGACTGCGTCAGGCCGGGCTCGGGGAGCGGTACGAAGGCGAGCTGAGGACCCCACTGGGTGCCTGCCGCCCCTGCTGCCCCCCGCCACACCCACGATAGGGTTGCCCGCATCAAAGGCCGCGGTGTCTCCTCCAGTCGAGAGTGGGTGAGATGTTAGCAAAAGAGAAGAGGCACATGGCCCAGGGTGCTACTTTGGGGGGGGGGGGGGTGGATTTCTGCAAAGGCAAACAGCGCTGCCTTTTCTCAAGGAGGGGACAGCTTGGGAAGAAGGAGGTGGAATTCCAGGGGGGCCGTTATCAGCTTTGATCTGAGTGTGGTTCCCGGAAGAGGGGGAAGGCAGTAAATACAGCCGGGAGCTTCAGCTCAGCAGGAAGCCACTAGCCTTTGGGATAGAAGGCATGCTGCACACCGTTACCGTGGATCAGGACAAAGAGCATGTGCCTTTCCTGGTCCAGACCACAGGAAGCCTCCCTGCATTGGGCGTGCTCTGCCCTTGTCATCTAGGGCCAATGAAGTCCATTCAAGCCCTTCTCCAGGAAGATAGCCTCAACGGAGCCAGCTGTCTTTCAAGGGGTGACTGACATCTTGGCGCGAGACTTTTCTCACAAATGAAACAATGGCGAACGCGTACAGGAAGCCCGACAGGATATCTAATTCCGGGGGAAAGACCAGACCAAGCTTCTGTTTGTTGAGGAATTGCTGCTGGGGAAGAGAGGAGGTGTGGTTTAGTAGGTTAGGACGCTATTCCTGTGACTGGAAGGTCGCTGGTTTGCATCCTTGGGTTGGCCGAGTGACTTCACCGCTGAGGCCTTGACCCCAACCCTTGCTACAGCGACTGGCTGACCAAGCTCTCTGAAAATGTGGGCCTGTGTCACTTTGGATAAAAGCATTCGCTTAAAAAAATATGCATTGCTAGCTGCACTGTCTCCCCATACACTAACTGATCTGATTCACAGACAGGATAGCATGGTGCTGTATGCGGTCATTTTGACAGGTGGCAGGTGAGGCTCTCGTGTTCTGAGAAAATGGTCAAATTGGTACTAAGGGTGTTGTGTGCAGATGGAGGCCCGCAGGAGGAAGGAGGAGCAGGAGCACCAGGGTGGAGGACATTATTACACTCCCACCCTACATTCTGGGCAAAAAGTGGGACGAACGCACCTCCTTGGTAGAAATGCTTCCGGCCCTTGGACATAAGTGGGTGAGATACTGGGACATCTAGAGTGTCTCTACACCTGATGATGAAGCCCAAGAAGGTCCAAGTGGCATTCTTATTTCTGGAGAACGAATTTAACTTGCAGGAAAGAGGAGGGGGGGGAAAAAACAACCACTGGACTGAAAAGAGCCCCCACGTTTTAAGGGACATACTCACAGATGTGGCAGGAATCACACCAACCTGAGTTTTCCCCGGGTCTCCTTTACATTCCCACCCACACATCTACCTTGCTATAGAGGAGCTGTTTCATAAACGCTGCTCAGTCTCAGGAGCACCGCCCTGCCTTCTGTTGCCCCGGGGCTTGAGCACACCGATTTCAGTACAGTACTTCTCATTACTTTCCATCATTCTGTTCCCAGTAAACTAGTTCACTGTATTGATCTATATTTCAGACAAATGCAGAAGAGGTCATTACAGTCTCCCCTGCCTGCAAAGGCTCTTTGGGACCAGCGACTTTGCAATTTAGACTCGTTGAAAAGAGCAGAATAAGCCTTCCCTTCATATGGTCGGCATAATGAAGTCCAAAAAAGGCCAGTCGGAGTTCTTTCATACGGTAAGCACTTAATTTTCTTCAAAGTGTGCGTTCATCAAAAGGCAACGCTTAAACAAACAATGGAGACCTCCTACCAAGATAAACACCAGGAGGGGGAAATAATGAAGCACCAGTCTAGAAGGAGCAGAGACCAGGGCGAAATGCCACTCTCTCCTCAGCTATCGCCCTAACACTGCCACTGCTCTGTTGCATCATTCAGCTGCCTTTGTTAAGTGGAATTATTCATTAGTCAAATGCCTTGAGCTGTGAAAGAGCTACTACCAGCGATGGGGAACCCAGGCGTTTCTGATGGCGGTGAAGATAACACAGGATTGAGGCGGGAGGGGGCATCCCAAATCAGACCTCAAAGATCGCACACACCTGTCCCTACCTGATCTACTTCTTCAAGACCTTCTGAAAGACACTTAACCGCGGCTATTCCATCCAAAGAGTGCTGCGTGTTCCAGCAGGGTGGGTGTGACGAGACCGTTCAGAGTTGAGGTTTACCTTAGGAGGTGGTTCAACAAAAGGTCTCCATGACAACAGCACACACTGGTAGCCGTGCGGGTGAATTTCTCTCTTCAGCCCCACCCCCTCCGCCAAGCTGTACCCTTAGACGGTACGTTTGGGATGCGCGATGCATTTTAAAGCCCGACGGCAGATAACCATCCAACCCTCCCTTTCCAGTAGCCACAGACCAAATGGAGAGCAGTGAAATGCACCTGCACACACAAATGACCGCGCAAACTTACCATTTAATGATTACTGAGAAACCCCAGGAGAAACCCTACAGAAACAGAGAGCCGCCAAGCTGCTCCATCAAGAACATGCAGAGCAATCTTTTGTTTTCTATAGCGACAGTCAAGCTCAAGTTAAATCTGCCTGAGGCAACTAAAGAGAGACTTGCAGGCCGTGGGATATCAGGTTCCTTCTTGACCACAAGCTCACCTCTCAATTCATCGGGTACTGACAAAGAGGACCAAGCCAAAACAAACACAACACCCAGATGTACTTCGTCCTAAAATGGATCAGCACTGATTCATGGAGCATTTCAAATCACTCCTGTGTACCAATTGTGTTTCTTGCTACTGCATGATGCTCATCTACTTCCCCTGAAAAAACATTAAGCCAGGACCCTCTGGATAGAGACAGATCACCTAGAAATTAATGGGCACTGAAGATTCTTGCAAAGGTATGCAGCGCTTGCAGGAACAAGTCTCTGCAACTAAAACCACAACAATTGCAAGTGACGGTTGACTTGAAAGGGTCTGCAGACTAATTCAGGGCTCATATTATTGAGAATTGCCCTGTGGAAAAAAGATGTTTTCACAAAAGCGATCAATGAACAGAGCAAGGCAGACCTCATGAGATTAACTGATGGAACTGAGGGCCAGGGAATATCAGTGAAGGGTTCTTTGTTACCTAGTCTCCTCATTGGTGGGACAGCAGCAATCTGACAGAGCCTGAAAACTAATAATGAGGACAGAATGTGTCACTTTATAGTTGAGCAAACGAGTCCTGCAATGGGGTCACAGAGACGCAGCTTACATTGCAACACTGAGCAAAAACCGCAGGGGGTGTCGACAGGCTGGTGTGTAACTCTGGACGCCCACGCAGCCATCAGGCTCACAACCCAAGATAATGTCTGATACTGGAGATGACAACCTCTCTGATTAAGCTGAGAATGCAGACCACAGGCTACACACACACAGACTACCGTTGTCAAAAGTATCAATTCTATTGTGTTTGAAACGGTTTCATGAAACGGTTACATTTTTCATGAAATCAATTCTGCCACTTGCACTTCCGGTTCGCTTTCACCACTGCGCTTAACTGATATAGACTGTAACAGGAGTGGTGTCTGGAAATGCTTTGACTTTGTACTCTATTGCCATGTTTATAAAGCTTTATGAATCCCTTGTGTTATGAATGTGTCTGTAGATTTTTTTAGGCACGGCATTCAAAGGACGTATTGTCCATTTTTCCTACTGGTTAAGATATTTTTCATAATTGGTTAAACATCTATGCATATTAACAAGACAATGATCTAGAATCACTTTAACTGATGGTCATGCTCAGCCCAGATGATCTGATGAGGTTAATTGTCTTGATTATCTAAAAAGCTGGGTTGGCTGCTACTCTATCATAATTAATAATTAATAATTCCTACCATCATTTCAAAATGACTGATTTCATTTTGGCAATAATATTGTCTCTTTAAGATGCCGATAAGCCGCTTGAGGGACGTCCCCACGATGCCGGCGTCTAACGCACCGCGACCTGACATTTTCTATAGGCCAGAGAGCTGTACTTTCCACAGCCTCAGGCTTAGCACGCTATTCCGATCCTGGCTTGCACATTTTAATTTCACACACTGGGTTCTTGGCAGTACGACAAACTTACATAAGACTTTTGCTGCTACAGCACAAAACATAATGCTTCCAAGCACTTACTGTGGAGCCAGACATAAAAAACCGTACAGAGTGCACTGCAGACCAGCATACAGAACCATGGCTTTGTTCAGCACAAAAAGCAAGACAACCATTAGTGATCTGCTCCAGAGACAAGCCCATACATCTGCAGGCGTGACACTATGGGAACATGTCTCAGTTACCTAGTTCCATTTCACATGATCTATTGCGGAGTAAACACATCACAGCATCAAGGTCCCTCTAAGTTTGGATGAATGCCAAATCAAAGCACACCAGAGATACCAAACATGCCACGTTCTCTTTCGAGAATCTCAGACACGGCTTATGAACTAGGCCAGTCACTGCAGACGTTCCTCTAAGGTCAGATTTTTTAAAAGGTTAATCAGTCCCAAGCAATAGGTAGAACTAATTACCTTAAGACCCACTTAGCACAGTAAAGCAATTCAATGCTCCAATGCTGACAGAATCCAGCCTGAAGATCATTCTGCTGTTATAAAATACATTCAATCACACATAACCTTACTGAGTCGCCACCCACAACTAAATGAATATTATTTCATTTCTGCCAATAAATCTCCTGCAACGTCTGAAATGTCAGGATGAATGAATCTTGTATTGGTTCCCTCTGATAGTTGCCCCCAAGACTTCGATATCATGCTATATATTAGGGTGGGGTGAAAAAAATCTAAATTTCCAACAGCAATTTCCATTAGTGCGGAAAAGTTGTCACTGGACCTCGTTATTAAACGTGCAAAATATCTTTTCCACTTACTCATTGTCACTGACTGATTGTTAGGTTCTTGTATTAAACTGAAACAATTTTACATTGCGTTATGATGTGGATGATACATAGTATGGATCTGCGCATTGATGTGACAAGTGAAAACTTCAATCACGTTGAGGAACCTGAAAATATTAACCTATTTCAAAGATGTTTTGCATGTTTAATAATGAGGTCCAGTGACAACTTTTCCGCACTATTGGAAATTACTATTGGAAATTTTGATTTTTTTTCACTCCATTCTACTATATATTCAGCAAAAGAATCAAAGTTAAACCTGGTTATCAAACACAACGATTACCAAATCTTAAATAATAATGACATGTGACAAAGGAACACACATTATTCAGGAGAAAATATAATGAGAGCAGTCTTTTCCAAATCCGTAATGCACACTGATCTTAATTGTGCTTTATACAATCAACTGAAGAAACCTCAGATTTCAAGTGTGTGACAGAACACGTTACTAGTAACCAAGACACTGATCTAAATGGACTAAATTAGTTGATATATTCAATTTCCTTTTAAAAAATCTAATAATAAACATTCGCATTAGTACGCGTAACATACACGTAACATTCACCAGCACAATCACACTTATAACACGTGGTCCGGTTACGCTGCTTCAATTAACTTTCCAATTAAGCGTGATCAACAGTTCAGAAATCGAGGAATGACGGATTAGAGGAGAAGGCAGTGCTGCTCACGTATAGCACGTGCGTGTCTCTTTAAAAGGCCGATCTCTATGCCGCCGCTAGGGGGCTCCCACCATGTGCCTATTATTGTTGTTAAAAGGGGGGTATTTAAATGTCCAACCTCGACTGTCAATCAGAAGGCCAGACCACCGTTATCACACGATTTTCCCCTCTTGTATGATTTATTATATAAGCGATCGGTCTGGTTTAACTTAAGCTACTCTCAAAACCTTAAAGGGACAAAACATGAGAGCGAGCAACTCTAACGATGCCCTACATCGCAAATTGCACCGACACTTCTTTGTTTAGTTCTCCGTTAATCCCCATTGAAAGACACGGCGAACTGACACCTCACACTACCATTAAACCGTATCCCGGATTGTAAAATAACTAAATATAACTTTGTAGTTCTCAAATATGTGTTAACGGGATAAGCGGATAACAGCAGGGTCATTTTTACATGAGTGACGGGTAGTATTACCCACCCTTTTGCACAGATGCATATTTTAAACAGAACAGTAAAAATCGGCCACTAACATTACATCGCTCATTGAACTTCATCGAAATTTTTGACGTTCGGTTCTGAAAGCTTTGTACCTTTAACGATCACAGCCGCGCTTATAAAAATCGGGCATTTCAAACGGCTCTGTTGTATAACTCCGTTTTCCCAGTTTAGATTAGGGTAAAACCAGATGTTTGCCCTTAAAACGCACACTGGCTGCCAGATACTTCCCAATGCTCCTCAGAATGGGCGTAAATCCCGGCGCTAGGACAACGGCGCTAACGATCTCCCAAGCTGCACCAAAAACGGCCAAACTAGAGACAGCAGTACGGATAAACCGGCGTGAAGTAGTACGAAATCTGGCTTAGAAAGCAGCTTGCAGCACCCTATCATCCAGATCTCCGCGGGGCTGGCCATCGATCTCAGGTCTTGTAAACTATTCACTGACAGAAATCAATAACTTCCCGGCACGGAACTCTAAGAAGCACCCCAGATCCGAAATAAACAAGAGGGATGCTTTACTTTTCAGCAGCTTTTACGCGTAAAAATCAAAAGCTCACCCTGCTAGCTACATATTTCAGATGATAGCTTAGCTGGTCACAGCTAAATCTGAGCTTTGCACGCTAAGCCGGACTGCGGATAAACTTAAATAGAGAGCTACTCGGGGCTTGAAAACCGACGGCCAAGCGACTTCGGCTAACCAGGCGGTCAGTGGAGGACCATCACATCACAGGTAACACGCAGTAATATTAAGTTAGCAAAGTGTCAGAATGACAAAAAAGGCACATGCAGACCCTTTACCTACAAATCGCAACTGACATCGCGCAAGCCCGAGTTTTTAAACACCCCTTAAACGACCCCGGGGCCAGAGCCTTATGGTATTTTCGCACAGGTCGGTGGATGATAGATTGACTTCGTACCTGCCATGGAACCAGTCCTTACAAATGTCGCATTCAATCATGAACCGGCTCACATCGTACGGCTGCCGGCAGACACAGTACAGCGGGACCGCCGCCATCTTCCTTCTGTCCCCAAACAACGCCGAAACGGAGCGGGGAGGGGCTTCCCTCAAACAGTCACGGAAAGACCCGAGGGAAAATCCGAGTAGGCACGAAGCGCCTGCCAGTACCTTTCAGTCTGGTCCCGGTTTTGACGTCAATCGTTACAATGTTTTTTCTTTTTCATTTAATCAGATCATATCCAAGAAATCTGACCATACAAAAATGTTTTTAATCTGCTTCCAGTAAATAAAAACCTTCCAGCTGATTCAATGACTAACCTACCTTTCCTATCGTGTTAAGGCTATAGCCGTGTCACCTCACACCTGCTCTGCCTATGTGTACTTAGCATATTCTCCCCGTGCCTTGTGTATGTTATCCCTCAGCATCAAAGACATGGAGTCGGGCAAATTTGTGTCTCTAAATGATGCTTTCGGTTCGGGCTGGCCTGGCCATCTGGCATATAGCGCATTTTTGGGTATGTGGGCCCGCAAAATTCATCATGAGGGACCCATCCAGTCGCCAAAATATTTCCTGCTGCCAAAGTCATTTGCACAAGTACGGGGACACAGGGACTCCTTTGTTTTCACTGACTCCTACTTTATGTCCTCGAGGTTCCTGGTCCACAGGTAAGAGTGAAACTTGGGGTCAGAGCAGAATGTCAGCCATTTACCCAGAATCCCTGGCACAGCTCCCCTGGTTTAGGGCCTTACCGAAGGGCTCAATATGTGATTATGAGGCATCATGATTATCAAGCATGGGATTCAAACCAGTGACCTGCCACACAATCACATACGTCTAACCTGCTGAGCCACCCACTTTTAAAAAGTGTATCAGTTGAGCAGCTAGAATTTTGAATGGATTCATTAGTTATATCTCGAACCCCACGTCAATGCATTATTTATTAGTATTATTGGTTAATGTGCTAAACATTTTTAGTATTTCACGTTTTTTTTGGCAATGCAAGAATTCTATGAATTACCTATCATACATGAAATAGTCGATGGCTTCGAGACAAAATGTAATCTCCGCCTCTATATGATTCCTCTATAAGCAACTTTTTTAAAGGCAAAGCTTATACACTTAAATGTATAACCTAAAGTTTTATCATTTAGACTGACCCACTGTCTTAGGACCACAACAGTAGCAAACCGAGCCGGAGACTATTATTAGCTTTTTATTTATATGGTTACGACTGAGCAAAAAACAGTAATTAAATAAAATAAGCAGTAACTGAAGTCTTGGGTTGCATTACGGTCTAAGTGTGTGTGATTACGCCGCAATTAAATAGTCATTTGTAATTGCACTCCCAGTTAAGAATGAGCTGTTTAATATATTTACCGGTCCCCTGCATTAAAAATATACACATGGTGTATTTTTCTGCAATGTACTGTTATTTTTATCCCGAAATACAGATCGTGCAGTATCATTTTATAGCAACGGACTCAATAGTGGATTTCGAGGCGGATTAATCCATGAGTCGGGCGATGGCTGCCACCTAGCGACACATCCGAGGGTGACAAAGTGCAAAAGTTCAACAAAAGCTTTGGGGCGTCGCCGTTCCGATCGCGGCGGCCAATGGGATCCCCGGCCGAAGCTTTGTAAACAAGAGTGTTGCACGCTGTCACAAAACATCCGACGGCTGGGTCTCGCCGGGTGTCCGGACGTCAGCCAAACACCGGGGTAAGACAAAGCGATGCTTTCATTATTTTTATGAGCCTGACGGTCGTGGTGCTACAAACCTGCAGGATTGTTGGAAGCTGTTCGATCGTTACGCTCGGATCCACAGCAAGTACGATGCTGGCAGGCGTCCCATTTTGGTCCACTGTGAAAAACTGATAGATTAATATAAATCCTTATATGTGTATTGGTTTTTTCATTGACCTTCCCAAAATTAAGCTTTGTAATGAAGAGTGTATTTTGCATTTTTCGTATATGCTTTTTCTCTTTGGTTATTTTGGTGACTATGGTCTGTCTCTTGCGCAACTGGGTCTATACGTGCAAAAGGCTTTGGATCCCTATCGTAACGGCTGTGTAGTTTCTCTCGGAAAGTGACTGTGCTTTAAATGCGAATTTACGTAGCAATGGTGATTTGTGCGGGTGGGATGGAAGATCCCATTTTAAACGAGTCACAAAAATGATAAAGCGTCGACCTTCAGTGTAATTCGTGTTAGAACAGTGTGTACAATCGAAGCGTGACGTTGTTCTTGTTGCAGGGTAACATGACAGTGAATGTTAATTGTTTGGTGCATAGATACATGAGAATCAGAGAGACAATCTCAGGTTACTTGCTTAGAGTGTCCTTTTTTACCAGAAGGCGACAGTATAGTGGACATTTAACTGCCAATTACAGATACAAGAAATAACTGAACCTTACTTCCACGCAGTTCCAACAGGTGTACAGAAAAACTGAAGTTTGTAGTCAGTTCAGATTGTTTAGGATGAAAAATATGTTAGTAACCTGCTATATGCACTCCATGACCAGTGACTAGACCTAAAGAAAGTGGTACGCAGGAATGTTTCCTGTAAATTCACACCTGATGCGCTTTGGGAATTTTATCCCTACTTTATTGGCATAAAAACAGGCATTACGAGGGATGAAAGCGAGCTGTGCTCCCTGCCAGTTCTCTGTTAGATAAGCGCATTTCTGATTTGCTTCCTCCCTCTTTTTCATCCCAGAAGCGCTTAACGGCTCGCCGAGCTGCCTGCCCTCCCTCGCGCTCCCCAACGGCAGGTTCGCGCTACTCCTTATCGCAGCTGAGCGGGAGCGCGCTCGTACCCAGCTGCAGCGACTGTGTGCCCGCGCGGGGGCGTGCGGCTAAACGGTATACTGCGCACAGGATGTGGGTACAGACACCACCCCCATGCTCGTCCAGCGCCCCACCCCCCAGGCCAGCTGAACAGGATTGTGAACTGAGCTGCTGCTCAGACGCAGTTTCTCCCGAAACCGCCGCGCGAGCAGGTACCCCGGCATCTTCCCGGGGAAACTGCCAGACGTATTATGGCTGCGGAAGACACTTTGCACAGACACTGATATGACTTTAGTTTTGTTTGTCTGCTGATAGAATCAACATTTAAACGTTGAAACTGAAACAGCTAAAACAAATGCAGTTCAGTACCCACTCAAGGGAACAACAGATAGGCCTGCCGGGAATCGAGCCTGTCACTTTCTGGTTCAGAAACCACACCTGGTACATATCGCTCTCCGTGAGACCGACAGCTGATGTATTTGTAAGTTGATTGGAGAACACTGATGTGAAGGTTCTGCAGTGTTGGATGGAAGCAGTGAATTGGTCACTGCGATTGGTGCATGGAGGTCTCTGTGGGGACTGTGTTTCTTTGAGTTTTCATAAGGTCACAACACCACTTTAAAGACTACAGCCACACAATATAAAACCTGAAAAAGGGTTTTTTATTTTCTTGAGAACTGACTGCAGGCTGGAAATTATTTTCTGTGATTACTGATATAAAATTTATCCACCCTCATCTGGCGCAGTTAATTCAGGAATTTACCCATCTAAGAAAATCTGGTCAGTGACACCCAGGTTTTTCTTTATGTATTTTTATGATACATGTGGTTGTAATTTCTTAGTAAAAAGCCAAAGATTTGGAGGATTTCATTTGCTAAGCAGCTGGATAATTGTTGAATGTTATAGTTTTTCGTTTGTTTTGTCCAGTGAAAAGTAGGGTGTTTAATACTGACATTGTAATAGACATTTTTTGCATTTTACTGACACTGTCCTCTTGTGATTTTTGGTTAAGTCTTCTTCAACAGGTTGACAAAGAACTCTTTTGTAAATTCGACAGATTTATGATTATGATGTGAACCTCAGTAGTTCCGAATACAGTGAGAGTTTTGGTCTAACGACAGAAAACGTTATCATTATAATTCAGTCACGGTTGCATTCTGCCTGACATTAAACCGTTAGTCTTTGCCACCTGTTTATGCTTTACAATACAAATGCACATAAATTCAAAAGAAAACCTTTCAGCCTTTCCGTTAAGAAGGTGGAAAATCTGAAATTAGTACAAGCCCAGTAAGCTCGAGCTGAATGTCAGGAAATTCCCCGCGTGGGACGGGTGTGTTCCCAAACAGGAAGTCACACGTGCTCTCACACATTCAGGTGAGGCGGACTGATCAGGACACACACCAACCCAAAACGTAACCACATGGTGCAGGAAGCATATGAGCTTACATTTTCTTTGTGTTATACTCCAATCGGCCATAACATTAAATCCACCTGCCTAATATTGTGTAGGTCGCCCTCGTGCTGCCAAAACAGCTCTGACCTGTCGAAGGCCTGGACTCCTCAAGACCTCTGAAGGTGTCCTGTGGAATCTGTCACCAAGCCATTACCAGCAGATCCTGTAAGTCCTGTAAGCTGTGGGGTGGGGCCTCCATGGATCGGACTTGTTTGTCCAGCATGTCCCAAAGATGGCCGATCAGATCGAACCCTGGGGAATATGGAGGCCAAGTCAACACCTTGAACTCTTTTTCATGTTCCTCAAACCATTCCTGAACAATTTTTTGCAGTTTGGCCATGTGCATTATCCTGCTGAAAGAGGCCACCGCCATCGGGGAATCCCGTTGCCGTGAAGGGTGGTACTGCAGCGATGTTTAGGGAGGTGGTGCATGTCAAAGTAACAGCCATATGAATGGCGGCACCCAAGGCTTCCCAGAACATTGCCCTGAGCATCTCGCTGTTTCTGTCGGCTTTCCTTCTTCTCATTGTGCATCCTGGGACAATCTCTTCCTCACGGCCGTCCAACAGAAAGCACGACACATCAGACCAGCTCCATGGTCAAGTTCTGATGCTCATGTGTAGGTGCTTTTGGTGGTGGACAGAGGTCAGCATGGACACTCTGACCAGTCTGTGGCTACACAGCCCCATATACAGCCAGCTGCAATGCACTGTGTTCTGATGCCTTTCTATCATGAACTTTTTCAGCATTTTGTGCTACAGTAGCTCTTGTGGGACCAGACCAGAAGCAGTGGTTTTTAATAGCTTCCTCTGTGTTGCTGTAATCAGCGCATGCTCCTTAGCTCCTCTGTGTGTGGAATTTGCTTGTGTGTATGCTGCACATAGCAGGGGGTGCTGAACTGCAGTCCGCTTATCCGGTCCATAGTTTGCCGTGAGCCTGTCCCAGGAATTACAGTGTTCTCCAGCATGTTTCTTTTAAAAAAAAAAAAAACGAGATACATTTACAGTTCTAATATTTTTAGGGAGCTACCATTCATGACAGGGCAGACCCCTT
>JABFEB020000001.1:2689261-2702921 GCA_019775895.2 Stomatorhinus ivindoensis
CCATAAGGGAAAAAAAACGTATATTTATCACGTTATGGGGACATTGTGTCCCCATAAGGATAGGTATACCTGTTCGCTCACACACTCACACACACACACACACACACAAATGGGAAAGAATGCTAAATAAACAAGTTCAATATAAATATAAGGTAAACAATATAGTTTTGTTTGTATTTATTTGGGTGCTTTTGTGGGAATGTGGCTACCAATTTTCGAGACCAAGTCTATTTTGAAATAGGATGGAATCTGCACACTAGATGCTGCTCCCAATTTTTTAATACTTTTACCTTATGAGGTTTCGGGCCCAAGCTCGGTCTTAGTCTTGTCTTGGTCTTGCCTTGCCTTGCCTTGGTCTTGGTCTTGTCTTGTTGTCACCCTGAATTGGTCTTAGTCTTGTCTCTGTCTCAATACACTTTCGACACAGCTTCTTGGTAATTACTTGGTTTCGGTTTACGTGGTCTTGAGTACAACATTAGTGTGCGCTGTGTGTGGCGTGGCTGCCCAGCGGTGCGGCATGTATGGTGTGTGCAGTGCTGCGGTGTGTATGCGCCGTGTGTGGCACGACTGCCCAGTGGTGCGGTGTGTGTGGCCCGGCTGCCCAGCAGAGCAACATGTGGTGTAGCATGTGTGGCGTGTGTAGTGGTGCGGTGCGTGTGCCGTGTGTAGCGTGGCTGCCCTACGGTGTGGCATAAGCAGCTTGTGTGCTACAGCTGCCCAGCGGTGTGGCATGTGCAGTGAGCGTGGCGGTGCAGTGCGTGTGCCGTGTGTGGCGTGGCTGCCCAGCAGTGCGGCGCGTGCGGCAAGTGCAGTACAGCCGCCCGCGAGCCATCAGTTGAGCTCTTTGTTATGCCGCAGATCCGGGGCCTGAGAGGACCCCTGCAGGTGTCAGCTTGAAAATCCTCCGGCGAGCACATCTCGTCCGGGCCGGCCCCGAGCAGAGTGCAGCCCCCTCTGTATGGAAGCATAAATCCTCTGGAATCCTTTTTCATCCCTTTTTTCATTCTGGGGGGGGGGGGGGGGGGGTGAGGAAAACAGCAAAAACCCCAGGATGCAGGCGGGAAGCTGCAGTGAAGGAAGGTACTATTTTGGGTGAACAGTCCCATTGTTTGTAGCGGAGGATTCCCTTCCCTGCCTCCCGCTGCCCCCCCCCCACGCCCCCTCCTCACCAGCTCCCGCACCACCCTTTCAGAAAGTCCCTCTTGTCTCCTCATCTGTCGCGACCTCATGGCGGTCACACTCTGGGACGTGTTCAGAGGAGAGCCCTTTATGTTACGCTTCCTATTCACACGGGCTGGGCTCACTTAAAGCCACAGTGTGCTGTCAGATGCCAAAACTGGGCCCGGAGTGAGAAGGCCTGGCGGGGAAATGGCTGCGTATTGGGCCACAGCCTTTTCCCGGCTCTTCGGAGACGTACAGATGGGGGAGGTACTTACCTTTAGGTGGGCTAGTGGGAGAGAGTTTCAGCTTAATCTGATTAAATTAGATTAAATGGAATTTCAGAGGTGTCACCTTAGGGCCTTGATTGCAGGTGCTCTTCTTCAGTGTAACGTTTAATTTACTAACTTGAAGGGTATGAATAACAGTAATGTTAATGGTCAACTACACACACACATACACTCATATATGTAGATAACGTTTTATTCATTGTTTAATATCTAACTCTGTTCTCAAATACTAATGATAAAATGAAATCACAATATCTGTATAAATGTTTAATATTTCGGTCAGTTTAGTTTTTATTGTCTAATCGTGAGTTCAGATATGTGTGCTCTTGTGTGCTCTTATTTTGGCACCGTGATGCTGTTATCTGTAGCCGCTGATCTTAAATAAAAAAAACAAAGGTGGGAGGAACAGGCTCGACGTGGGCAGGTGGGCTGGGCCCCCGCATGGTGTGTGCCCCACAAGCCTTCCAGTGCACCCACGCGGCCTGCCCACGCGGCCTGCCCACGCGGCCTGCTGACGTGCTCATGTGGCCTACTGGGGCGCCCACGTGGCCTGCTTGTGCATCCGTACGGCCTCCTGGTGCACCCACGCGGCCTGTTGCATGCAGCAGCTCCCGCACGGCCTGCCCGTGCGCCCATGCGGCCTGCCGACGTGCCCAGACATTCCTGTTGCCATCACTGCACAGCTGGAGGGTCAGCTGCAGCAACAGGAGCTTCCTGTGTGCCTCCTCACACTGCTTTCTGGGGGTTATTTAGCCCTGGTGGTCCACGAATTGGGGGGTGTGCTTCTTTTACTTGCTGCTTTTTATTGTACCTTGACATGTGAGGTGTGTGATTTTGGAATGAATCAGCATTGACCACTGTGCTTACCATAAAACTGCTTTACTTCACTGTACAATTAGAGGCAACTGACCCAATTTTAAGTCTCATTCTTAAAAATGTAAAATAAGTGTGCAATGCAATCGAATATCTGTTTTAGCTATGAATTCTGGGATTCTGTGTAATGTCATGACTGAAGTTCTTACACTGTTTACAACTAAGAAGGAATACTATTAGTTTCCATTAAAAATCTTATCTTTAAGAAACCCCTAATTTTAACAAACAATTAACGTATATCAATATAAATAGTATTGTCATCCTATAGGCTACTGCCCTGTCCTTGCCTTGTCAATGTCATTTTTTTCCTACGCTTTTCAAATACATTGTGCCGCCGTCTTTCTGTGGACCCCCAGTGAACCATAGCCTCGCTGGTTGAGAACCACTGATTTTCAATAAAATATTTATGTGCTAAATGTGTGTGTGTTTCTGTCTCCATGCAACTGGATTTGTACAAATCCTGTATGAAAACAACATTTTTGGCCCTTTTATTTGGCATGCAATATATAAGGTCTCCTAGTGGCAGGAGCTGCAGGCAATGAATAAATGAGCCTAAAACTTAAGTCAACGCGAAGTCACACAGGTTTGTTGAGGGTGAAAAAAGACACACATGTAGTTTGAACCCAGGGAGGGAAAGACTTTTACTGCTATAATAGCAAATCAAAAGCAGTCGACCATTTTTTTAAGAGTTTCAAATTTAAACTGGGTGGGAAAGCAGAGATGGCTGAGTGTGGTGATATAAATAGCCGGCCCGACATTCTGAAATGAGCGATGAGTGTTGTGCAAGCGGGAACGCTCCAGGACGTGGTGTGACGCGGCTGGCGACGCGCCGCAAGCTTGCCGAAGCGCGGCCTGTGCGGTCGCATGGCATCCTTGGGAAAGTCTGCAGCCCGGCTCGTCAGGATCTGGATCTCAGCTGGGGACAAATACCACACGGAAATGAGAGGAAGCCGTCCGACGCTGGGAGGCCCACGGACAGGAATGTTTCACTTCAAATGGAAAATGTTTGCAGCTGTTTTTTTTTTCCTTCTCTAGCTGCACTTCTCCTCTCCCTTTCGCCCTCTCTTCTTCCCATCCAGCTTCTCTCTGTCACTGCGTGTTTGTTTTAAAGCACGCTTGCCCACGCCTCCTCTTTCCTGCCGCGTGGTCCCGCTTCCGGTTTGGGCTTATGCAGGCGTTAAAAAGGGAAAAAGAAAATAGAAACCTACAACATCAAAAAAAAAAACATAGCACAGGGGCCGGCCAGAACCGTGACAGAGCTGTTGAACCCCCACGGAACCTCCGAGGAACAGCGCTGTGCTGCTTGCGTCTTGCCCGGAACCGGACCCTACCGGCCGGACTGTGTGAGATGGGTTACGGCGTGCCCAAAAGCCACAGTCAGAGATCATTGTGACTCTGTGACACCCAACAATCCTCCTGCTGCGTCTATTGGGACCCAACCGTCCATGTGCCAGATTAAACCAGACCCCCCCTGGGTAGGCCGCCGAGCTCGGATCACAAACGCACTTCTGATGGCGAGTTTCTCTCGGCCAGGCGCACATGGGCCAAACAGATCAGAAGGAGAAGAAACACCATCAAACCCTGCTTTGAAATTTCACACTTATTGGGTGGGTGGAAAGTTCTGATTTAAACTCAGGTTAAACTCAGGTCTTTCTCAGGTTAGAGGTTCTGCTTCCAGTTTAACACAAGTTCCTGACATCATTCTCGTAAGAGGCTCGAACAGCTCCAGGGAATGCTTCCAGCGGATTCGCTTCCTTTCAGCATCCTTTTGGCTGGTGCATTCCCATAATGCCGTCTTCACTGCATCTGTTCTAAATATGTTGAATATACACCATGGTCAATAAGGGGCTTTGAGCTCCAGGCCATTTTAGTGCTGTGCTGTGGCTTCCTGTGTATTTCTCTGTGTCGGATCAAGGGCTGCATATGCTGAAATGAGAGGACCCTGCTCGTTACCATCCTGGATGGGTTTGCCTTATCCAGACTGCTTTATTCCATCAGTCCCAGCTAACTGGTACCAGTACCTTACGGTGTCTGGTTTCTCGTTCTGCTCCGGACTTCCTCCATTCTCTTTCTTTCTCCGTTTTTCTTCCTAAACACTCTCTGTTTCCTCCTTATTTATGCCGAGACTATTAAGTTTCAAATTAGCTTATACCCATTTTCTGCCTGGGGGGATGGGTTATGACCCAGCGGGATTGGGGAGTGGGAAGATCATGTGCTCCCAAAATATTTGTGTGGGGGGGAGGGGGGGGGGTTACATTGTGAGGGGGTATTTTCAGAGCCAATGAAAGAATTCACCCACCTTAGCACCAGCTACTTGATGAGGTCTGATGTTGGTGCGAATGGCTCCTTGTTGGCTAATCCATGCTTTGCATCATTCCTATTTTATAAGAAAAAGGGAATGAGACAAAAATCCCCCCCCCCCCCATAAAAAACCTTTTCTCTGCTGTTAGACCTACAGGGTGTAAGGTTCCCCACTTTCAGGGGCTTGCGGGGTGCAGATGGAATCCGTCCAGGACAAGTAGTTGCTTCCGATGGCGGGTTTAGCTAGGCTGCCGCTTGGGGCTTGATGGGGGTAAACAGTGTCTGTGTTCCTGGTGGTGTATCTGAACGAGGGCGGGACCGGAGCCAGGGTGGCATTCCTGTCAGAGGATGGATGAGGGTTAGCTCCCCCACACACAGTGTCCTCTGCTCTACCTGTTGGAGGAGACGTTTGCCTCCTTACAGGTGCCCTATGCTGGAGCCTCAGCTTAGACCATGCCCACTTTGTCTAGGCCACACCCATCACATCTAGACCACGCCCCTCACATTCATGGCCACACCCCAATTCACAATGTTATTCCCAGGCCGCCGGAGGCCGCAGCCCCTCTTGCATGACCGCCTCTGTCTAGCACGACCCCTTCCAGATTCCTCATCTGTGACCAGACTTCAGCCGGAATCATGTTTGCACCTCAGACATTAATCTGTATCCCACATGAAGGGTCATTGTTCTCACAAAGACCCGTTCACTTAATGACAAATGATGCCTTGTATTATAATTTGATGTATTTTATATTTTATTATTTTTATGCTTTTATAAACAATAGTTCAGGTTCAAAATGCTGAAGCATTAAAATATATCTTGTGAAAAGTCAGTCCGTGGTTATGGGATGCCTCTCCAGCTTCTATCTGAGAGGGTTGTAAGAAAATCGGACAAGACGTGAAGTGGAAGGGTCCCTGCTTCTTATTCGTCGCCGTTTCGCAGGCAGAGTGGGAGTTTTTCTCTCTGTCGAAAGCCAAGATCCAAGTAAATAAACACTTGAAAACTGTCCTAGATTTTCAGCTGGATTCCCGTATTATGACATCAGAGGAGGCATTGCTGCTCCTTGACAAATTATCCATCTCTGTTTATAATTTACAGCAAATTCCCTGTGTGTGAAATACATTCGCTCTGTGTATCAGTCACTTGGAGAAAAACGTATTTGAAGAGGAATCGAGCTCTGAATTACCCTCTGTCCTATCCTCATGTATTCTTGGAGAAAATATTGCACAAAGTCTTTACGTTGGATGTCCGCTCCAAAACAAATACAGGTAAATATTAAACATAGCAACTGAATCTTTCCATTAGAAGGAGCGCATGGTAGAAGGAGTAGTGAATGATATTTCTGTCCTCGTGAAGCTACTGCAAGGATTGTGGCCTTTACCTTAGACTCTCCTCCATTTATGACACTGACACTTTTTGGGAGATATTAAAGTTACTTCGAGGGGCACAATAGCACTGTCTGTCTTAGAGTTCCAACCTGCAGGCCGCCATATTGGAAAGTTCATGCCCTTAACCAGTACCCAACCAACAGCTTGTTTTGTGCTGTCAATGTGCTTGCACCCCCCAAGCATGACTGTATGTTAACGCCCCCCTGCGCCCCTCCACTGAGTGGGCGTGAGCTGCTGGCAGCGGCGCTTGGCTATTGTCTGCCTGCTAGCTTCCTCCTTCTCTCCGTCTTTCTTTCTCATTATTTACTCATTAAGAGGGATTTTGTCCTGACTCCAACTCGTCATGATACCCATTTAGCATGCTCATCAAAAAAAAAAAAGTTATGAATATTTAAGATGTGCCGGTGGGCCAGGAATACAGAAGGGGGGGGGGGGGGAGAAAGAGAGAGAGGGGTAACAGGGAGAGTGGGAGACACAGAGTAAATAGGATTAGCTCGCTATGCCCCAAGGGGAAGGAGCGGCTGCTGAGGACTAACGGAGCGGCAGTGGGGGAGGCCAGGCGGAGAGAAAAGCCTCATTTTGATATGGCGAATGGGAGGGAGGCCGACGTGGCTTCTAGTGCCCTGGGGAATGGATAGGACATGCCCCCAGGGTACAGAGGACCCACACAAGGCTGGGACACGGCTGGGGCCCGGGCGCCACAGGCTCGAAGAGGCACAGCTTGGAGGGAAGGCGGGGTCCCCAACGGCCCCCGGCTGCTATCCTCCCAACGCCGGGGGCCCCGCCCGCCGGCCCTTCAAACCCCCGAGACCCCGTGCACTCGGACCTCGTTCCAAAAAACAGAAAGAAAGGAGAAATTAAAAACCAAAAAAAAATTGTGGCAATGCCCCGATTCCATCTGTTGACACGTCAGGCACCAGGGGCAGGGAGCCAGGCCGTTCTCAGCGGCGCGGCCCAGTGATGCCGGGCCGTGTGCTGGCCGGGTCTCAGCGCCATCACAGTGTCTGTTTATGGGGCAAAACGGTGCTCCGGTTCCCCATCTATTGGGTGCTGCACCAGTTTTGAACTCTTATTAACTGCGGCGAGAGTCATGTGTCTCTGTGTTAGAGTCGTGATCCATTTTCCTGCTTGGTTGCTCATTGAAGGAATTGTTAAGTTACTGTTGGTTTAATGTGTTGTCTAATGTGTTTAATTAGTGTTTTTTGGCTTTAGATGAGACATAAATGCAGCTGTCACCTTTTGCTGTGACTCTGCAGCTCTCACTTGTGAGCACAAACCTTCTGTAAGACTCTAGAGGCACAAAATCAGTTGTTGTTCAAGGTAACCATAAAGAAGTTGGTCACGAGTGAGAAACATTTCTGTTAGGTCCGCAGTGAACACTTTGTGGTTATGACTGTATTTAGTACAGTGAATACATGGATAGTAAAACACTCATATTAGTTACAAAAGTGGGATTGTCTTCTTCAGAATGAGAAGTCCTAGGATTTCATCCAAACAGAAACAATCTGTTAATGTGGCTTCATGTTGCATGACGTATCATCGACCTTTGGTATTTCATTTCAGAAAATGTAGTCTTGGAACTCAGAGGTTACCGCACTCATTGCTTAATCGACTCAACCCCTTTATGGGTTAGAATTGGTCCATGATGCTTGACTTTGAAACCATTTATGGGTCGACTGTTTGGCAGCAGGAAACAAGCTCTCGAAGGTGCCCCATAGTTGATGTAGAAAGGGGGTTTTGGTCATATTTAGAAGGTCCCCTAAGTGAGGGGGGCCATCAAGGTTGGCGTAAGCAAAGTGCAGCGATCATGTCGAGATTAGGCCTGAAGGACAACTTGTTGCTCCTGCCGAGAATTCCAGGAGCCATGCCCATTTTTCCCATGCTCCATTCTAGCTGCACACCTACCTCGACATCTCCCACCATGTCAACTTCCCAGAATGTACTTTTCTTCTGAACACTAGCTGCATGGATACTGTTTGTGGTAATCGCTCTCCTTAGCCAGCTCAAATATCTCGATCTTGTGTTCGTGGGATGTTCTCACAGACGGTGCTGCTGGATCCAGTGCAGTATTGTGGAAGAGCTGCATCATTCTCAGCAGGAAAACAAGCTAATAAACACAGACATTTGTGAGGATTCAGGGAACGCCTCGCTGAATCTGGCTAACGTGCGTCTCTTAACAGGGTCGTGAAAAACCAGAATGAATCGGCCTGCTCTTTTGTTGCTGTCAAATGCAAAAGGAACTCAAATATATATATATATATATATATATATATATATATATGTGGAGTGGCATCATAGGAAGATGTCAAGAAAAAGCCCACGTTCCTTGACAGATGCATCATTGTGGATTCTGGACAAAACAAGGCCTCTCTGGAATAGACTGGCTGAAGATGTTCTTCATTTGGAAAATAATATAGAAAGAGTAAAAAACCACTAAATCATCGTGATTTTTTTTCATCCACATCTCTCAGCCAGTTTTGACAGCAAGGAAATAATGTGGCATTAAGTTGCTTTTCAGAACCACTGGTTGGTGGGCCTGCCCCAGACAGTACAAAAAGATCTTCACTGTCCATCTGTTGCACAGACGTCCTTGTGGTAATCATCACTGTCCACAGCTTGTTGTTTTCAAAGACCGTTTACGGCACCCCGGTGGCTGGAGCGGCACGAAGCCGCAGCACCAGTTTGGCACAAGTCACAGAAAGGTGGTCCACCAGACGCCTGTGAGCGATGGGCCTGGTCTAGTGAGCAACGGCTCATTATGTGGAGGGGGGGGGGCGGGAGGAGGAGGCACAGACGAGGGAGCAACTGCATGACGCGAAGGCCCGCTTCTGTGGATGGGGAGCCTTCTTGCTTGTTTTCCTCCTGCGCGAGCGAGTCCTGCCCTCGTGTCCTTTGTGGCGGTCAGCGTTTACCGAGGATGGGTGCACAGTGCCAAGGCGGGATCTCCGATGGTTTCTGCATGATCGCGTGACAGGGTTAGTGGCGTGCGCAGACTGCAGGCCAGTTGGCCGCGAGGCGGACTCCACACGAGTCGGTCTGGGTCGCCTGCCATGACTCCACTGCGCTCTGCGTGCCTCCTGAGAAGCCACTGACGCCCCCAAAGTCCCACTTGGCCAGAAAGATGGCATTCAGCGCACCCCATGGCCTTCCGCCGGTGCCAGGCAGCCGGATAGACGTTGGCCGTCAGCTTGATCACAGGACTGGTGAGGTGAGCGAGACCAGTCGACTCTCCTACCTACAGTGGGCACTTCAGCTTGGCTGGGATCTAGCCGGCTCTGGCTCTGGGGCCTGAAACCTCCTGGAGGTAATAGAGAAAGAGAGAGGGGGAAAGGGAGAGAGGGAGGAGGAGAAGTAGGGAAGAATCCTCCAAGGCACCACACACGTCGCCTCACTTCGCCAGTACAAGGAACCACAGTTTGTCATCCTTAGGGGGCATCTGTTTTCCGTGTGATGGTACGGTCACCACTTTCCGCCATTCCACGCTCCATTCGCCTCGGCGCTACAGCACTGACCCCCAAGCCGGACTGGGAAAAAAGTAACAAAGTTGATTAGAGGTTGTGCCCGGAAACGGGTCGGGAAGCGGACCTCCCAGCGGCCACCTGTATGAAACCGTAAATGGGGCAATGGGGTCAGTGTGGAAAAAAGAAGAAAAGAGAGAGAAAGAGAAAAAACACAAAGAGGTGTTGTAGGCTGGATAAGCAAATGCACTGCATTCCTGCCCCGTCCCCCAGGGCATTATGGGTTATAGGAAGGCCTGCTTTAGTTCCTCTTAATCAACAGGCTCATTTGAAACGTCACACCCACCCCGGGCCCGGCGTTCAGGCAGTACCTGTAATCAGAGGCAGCCGCTGCCATCTGAGGCTGGGGGTGACCGAGGGGGGTTCTGGACGGTCACTACTGGACTGCAGCCAGACCTTCAGTCAGCGCAGTTTTCCTCTTTGGCTGGAGCTTGGAATACATTAAGCCGACATGTTTCTCAGAGTGCGGTACATCGGCTCTTATGTACATGTGTTTTAGATCAGATTCATATATTTACATAAAGAGCAGGAGACGGCACTATGGGAGGGGGGGGTTGTTGGTGCCCCCTCCTCCAGGCCCTGCCCCCCCTCCCGAACCCGTGCCTGATATATTTGCAGGTTTATATTGAGCTTACCCAACTTTAAATCAGCATTCCTGAGCATCTGTGACAATGAGGCCAGCAAGTGCTGATTTTTGCTGTAGACCCTCAGAGATACTCCTGGGTGGGCTATGGATTGACTTGTTAGCGTGACGTTAGCATGATATTAGCGTGACAGTCTGTGCCACGTCACAGCTAAAATGCCTGTAGAGAGAATGGAATGACAGAGATGACAGGAGGGTCATTCTGGTCATTTCTGATGGAAATGTTAAAATGTCTATGGGGCAGTCATTCCTCGGATGTCAGGAAGGGTTGAAAATTTTTTAGATAAGTTTCAAAAATACTTTTTTTGGTCCTTAATGTTGATGCAGTGACTTTTAAATATAATAAGGTCGCTTTTGGGACACATGGATTTTTTTTTCCAGTTTCACTCTTTCATCCCTTAAAACTTCTGCGACCATTGTGACTCACTTGCATCAAAACCTGCAGCCTCAATTTCGACATGACTTTGATGTCTGAAGGTGACCATTCATGGATGACTAGATAAACACACAAGAGATGCTCTTCTAGCTCTTCACACTTTCTTCCATCGGTAGGACTGTTTTATGTCAAAGAGGGGCATCCTCTCTTTTCACCGGTCACATGTCACTTCTGACAGTGGGCAGAAGGGCTTGAATCAAGATGTGTCCTCTTCAGCAAGTTTGGCACCTTAAAAAGCACTCGTGCTGGACATGTACCCCCCATATCCATTCTTCCATCTATCCATCCATCCTTCCATCCATCCGTCCATCCATTTTCTATACTCGCATGTCCTGTGCGGAGTTGTGGGGGTCCGGAGTCTATTGTCAGAAGCTCCAGGCACAAAGCAGAGAACAGACCTGGATGGGCCCCCAACCCACCACAGACCTCCATATAATATTAATTTATTATCACAAGCAGGGGGGTAGCTCGAAATTCTGGGCCCTGTTGCAAAATATCACATTGCCCCCCCCCCCCCAACTTGGATAATTTTACATATTGAAGGGCTCCTGTAAAATGGCGGATGCACGCCTGTTATCTATGACTGGCGGTGTCTGCCACCCGTCTCTGTCAGCACCTCGGCAGGGCCGGGGTTCCTCTCTGTCTGCACTCGTCGTGCCATTAAGCGGCCAGGGATAAGGTCACGTGCTCCCCCGCCGCGTGACCCCAGCCTGCTCAGACAGCCCAGAGGAAGGGCAAGGCCCAGATACTCCCGGAAAAGTCAACTCGATCTGCCAAGTGCGCTGATTACGGGCTCAGCCCATTCCTGGTTCAGAACCAAAGCATTGGGGATTCCAGATCCATTAGCTGAGATAGTGATCTGTTACACTTGTATTATTTATTTGTCTCAGGCAGATCCATGTCTGTTCATGTGAAAATCAGTATGGAGTTAGTCTATTCTATTTCTTACTCTCGGGGTGTTGACTCACACAGCCTGTTCCTCTGGAACGCCCTGGGCCTGGCCCTCGCCGGACGCGGAGAGAAACTGCACCTCGGCCTTTGGCCCCCGGGCCATCCCCCCACGTGGCCGGAATGTCGGTCAGGACCCCCCGCATCTCAGGCTTCCTGAGAAGGGGACTTTGAGTAAGTCTCTGTCAAAGGCAGGCTAATTGCTCATGGAGCTTATCTCCACCCTCGGATCAATAATCATTAACAAAATGACCCAACCCTGTAGATTGCCGGGCAAATCACTGGGCAGCTATAGGGGCCTCGCACAATGGAGGGCAAATCTGCTTAGCATATAGTAAGACAGGGAGTCCCTCTATCATCTATTATTGTTGATTTGTGTTTTAGAAATAACATTACGTAACGTTTCGCAGTGAAGTCCTTTGGTGGGATGCGAGCTCTTTCTCCTGTGACTCCTGTGCCGCAGAGGGGTTCCTTCTGCTCTCTCCAGGCCCTTGGTCCTGCCGTCTGTTGCCAGTTACCATCCGCTTCCTCGCACATCGGCAGGCCCACTGGGCCCGTGGATGCCTGGCCTCTGCCTAGCGTTCGCGGTCGGCCTGGGGCAGCTGGGAATTTGGGGAATCTCCCTCGCCGTGCTCTCAGAACAGCGCGGGGTCTTGTTTCCAGTGGCTTCTTTTTCAGGGGTGTACAGAGATAGGATGTGAAGGAAGTAATGACGTTTTGCAGGGGGGAAAATGGAAACAGGAAGGATGCAGATGTAAGCGTATCTCCAGTTTTTGGAGACTTCCCCCCCACCTCCCAACCTAAACTTTGTCACAGGCTAACTTAGGCTGCAGGTTGGGCCCCAAGAATGACTTTAGCCCAGGGGCCTCCACCCCCATAAAATCGACCATTCATGCCCCCTCACATGTATTTACTAGCAGTCCTACAAGTGGAGCGCGTTCACAGAGCCGGCGTGGGTTTGTGGGAGTTATCTTGGGTTAGCGCATCATGCACTGGTGCTAGCTCTCCCCCCAGACCCCACCCCCAGAGTCATACTCATCAGCTGTGCCAGGAAGACCCACAATCGGTTTTTAATTGTTTTGGTTGGTGCTGTTTCTGACATGGGGTACGTCCTTGTTACCTTAGCCTGGTCCCCCAGGATAGCAGCTCAGGAAGGACGAGACATACAAGGGCGGTAAAAGCCCCCCCAGGCGACCGTCCCAGGATGGGCTGCTAGGCTTGGACTCTGCCCTGGGACATAATGGAGCACATTATGGCGCTGCTGCGGGGCCCAGGTCACAAGCTGTCTGCTAGGGCCGCTCTGTCTGCCTCTCCCCAGGCGCCCAGTGGCAAAGTCTCACCCAAAGGCCAGCGACTTGTGCCAGGGGTGAACTGGCAGCCCGCTCTGTGACGTGGGCGGGACCTGGCATCCGCCATACCTACTCAGCTCAATTGGGCTTCTTCAAAGGGCAGAATCCCCGCCTAGGAGCAGCTTATGGTGTCTCCGACGTGCCATACTAAGGCTTTGTCTTATCGGCCGGGTCTGACTGGTGTGCAATCTGGACAACCTCATGGTTAACCTCTGTTTGTGCTTCTTTGAAAAAAAGGCGCATCAGATGCCATCTCTGTTGTTTCACACCCAGAGAAGTCAAGTCTGTCTATTGGGACAAACATATTTCTGGGCAGGGTTTACCTCCTTTCACGGGTGGGAGTGTGTTCGTCTCTCTCTACGTTCCCAATGGCACACAGATTACCATTGTGTGTTGATGAAATGAATGTGTCTAACTGTAACCGTAATGACTTAATTATGTCCTCTCCTTCAGCTGGAATTCAAAAAGAACACACCCAGAATTCCTGTGAACCAAACAACAGAAGCAAATGTTTATCTTAACTAGGGGCAGTTTTCAGTCTAGGTCTTTGTTCGGTATCATTGCTTTTCCAGCCATCTAGGCAGAACAAGCTGATTTAGTCTGAGAGGCCTCTGTTCCCAGGGTTCCCATCTCTCTGAGCATGTTCCTCTCCAGGTTCTTTTCTCTCTGAGCATGTAGCTTTCCAGGTTCTCATCTCTCTGAGCATATAGCTCTCCAGGTTCTCATCTCTCTGAGCATGTTCCTCTCCAGGTTCTCAT
>JABFEB020000001.1:2711339-2721760 GCA_019775895.2 Stomatorhinus ivindoensis
CCCCCCAGGAGAGGCGTTGCCGCAAGCCGCCTGCAAGCAGCCCAGCCGGGCACGTTTCAGGCCTCTACACCGCGAGCCGCAGCCTGATCTGTGCCGGGTTCTCTCCGGCCAGACGGCTGCCGCTGGCATTCAGAGCCCCACTGGCATGGCAGCCCTGTGCTCGTGCCTTTCTTTAATTCCTTTTTAAAAAAATATTGTTTCCCCCGGTTGCCGTGGTACATGCAAATGAGGGCCAAGGTATGTGGTGGTTATCTCCCTGCTGGAAAACGCTGTTGCTTCATATAGCCAGCCTCTATTGCACGGGCTATTGATAAGGCTAATGTTTCAGATAGCTTTCAAGTCCGCTCACAAAACAGCCGGCTCCCTTTCATGCTGTTTTCCCAGCCAAGGACAGACAGGCCTCCCCCGTGGGGATGGGCCTGGCTAATCAGTAATCGCCGGCTCGCCGAGCCCAGCGGTCCCTCGGACGGGCCGATGCTGCACTGGCTGTGCCACGGATTTGGGCGAGCGCCGGAGGAGCCGCCGTTGTTGTGGAGATGCATCATGGGAGGAATGTGTGACTGAGCGACCCGCGCCGTCCTCTTTTCTTGTCACTTTCCTCTGCCGCCGCCACCCGCCTGCCTCCCCCCCCCCGTCCTTCATTCCCTGCCCTCCCCCCCACCCCACTCCCCCTCTTCACATTTTCACGGGGGAGGCTGTCCCCCCTCTCCACCACACGAGGCCAGGAGTTGCCTGCAGCCTTCGATTCTCGCACACAGCTATTAGCTCCTGCCCCGAGGATGGGATGGGGGCCCCCCCCACTGCCTTCTTGCTGCCTGCTCTTAGAAAGCTCTAGAACACCGCTTTCCTGCCTGTACCTCAGGCCTATGGGTCACCTACAGCCAGGGGTGCAACTATAGATTTTGGACCCCATGACAGCATATAATATTGGGCCCCCAGCCCAGACCAATCCAGTTATGTTCCAGATTTTTTAGGAGCCTGTCCCCCGCTTTATGGCGCCCCTGCCTACAGAGGAACATTCAACCGATCTACAAATGAAAGTATCTGTGATGTTTAGCTGTTATTTCCGTCATTCAGATGGGACGGAGGCGATATCATCAGTTAGTCTGAACATAAATGTGTTTAATTATGAATGTGACTCTTTAATTTTAAATCCTTCAAAATTTATTTTAAATGATGGTGTTTCCAAAGATAAGCTGTACACCAGCCACATGGCTGAAAGGTTTGCATGAGTCAGACAGTGCTGAACACAGCAATTGCGGTAAATGAGGGTCAGGTCCGGGCCTGGGGGTTACGTTTCTGCTTGCTGCTCCGCCCCAGTGAGGCGATCTGGATGTGGACTGGTGGATGAATCATGGTACTAAACAAGGATGTAGGAACCTGTCCTCTCAGTTCGCTTCCTTGTGCTCTGATGGATCTGAACCTTGACGGCTGACTTGGAGACCAGAGATACAATTGATGTTTGTTCATCGTTACAGCAAGTGTAGAGAAATACCAATGATAAATAATAGGATGTGCGTCTGGGTGGCTGATTGGCAGCGTGTGTTTGAGTATTGAAGTATTATTTACCATTTGCATGAGTACAGTGGAATGCTTCTTTTAGCATCATGCACTCCTTTGAGGACATCAAAGGTGCACATTTGCTGTGTTTAGTTACATTTAAGGGCAAAGCCTGAGCTCCAGGTGCAGGGTCAGTTATTTACCTCTCAGCCTTGGAGCATTTTTTGGGGGTTTAGGACTTGCACAGGATTCGAACCGGCGACCATCACGAGTCATACTCTGAAATCGGGTTTCGCTTTTGTGTTTCTGTGCCATCTTCGAATGCGGCATAGCCCGGCTGCCTGTGCTGCATAGCGTGATCGAATCAGCGGCGTCCCCGATGGATGGCGTGCCGTCTCTACATCATCCTGACCCCACGTGCTTCTCATTACGGCATAACGAGGGCAATATGGAAAAGGCCGCAAGCGTTTAATGGACGCCACCCCGCAAGGGACTCGCATACAGCTTCACGGTCATCTGCCTGTTATGGTCCTGTTGCCGGGCGATGGGAGTATTTTGCGACGCTGGCAGTGATGCAGAAAAGCAGTCGGGTGATGCAACCCTTGGGCTCGCGTGGAAAGGTGCGCCGGATTGGACCAGTGCTAGTCACAGAGAGCGGGGGGGTAGGGGGGACCTGCAACCCGATTATCAAAGCACCATACCCTGGGGATTGCAAGATATCTCACGGCACGGTCTTCAGTTTCTTCTGCATGGGGCACTCTGTGCAAATCCAGTGGCTGGCAGATACGCGGGGGGGGGTTTCATCTTAGCGCCTCCCTCAGCTAGGGGTTTTATTCACAGCCCAGAGGGTGACCCTCAGCCTCTCCTTCACCACAGCTGCTCGCTCGCTTATTTCTAAACCCCATGCGTAACAGAAGCCCAGTGAGCACTGCGATACTGAGCATCATCCAGCCATCGATTAGCATCCAGCTCATGTCTTTTTCATACCTCTCTTTCCCAACCCTATTAAGTCACGGAACATTTGGGGAGGTTTGTGTAGAATGTGGTCGACTCATTGATCCAGAAGGGGAGGTGTACACTTCTGCGCATGGGGACTGCTGTGGCTTTATCCTGCGTTCGAATATCGGAACTTGGATGAAAACATAACGAATCTGTCGGAAACACGCCTCTTTTATGACGTTGATGTCGGACAGAATTTTGTTGTCCAAGTTTCCCATATGAAGTCATCAACATGGCAACTTACACAGTCAACAGTAATTCTATTTTATAAATATTGAAAAATGTTTATTTTCTTAAATATATTAATAGTTATAAATATAATTGCACATGTTTGAGTTAGAGAATACCATGTCATGACCGTAAACAGTATCCTAGCATGCAATATCAGATTTTAACCAGACTTGTTAGTGTCTTTGGTTTGTATTTGTTTAGCTCTCAAAAAAAATGTACTAGAATATTTTATAAAGCCTTTAATGTGGTTTGACTAGTCCATGTTACTTGTTTGTCTCTCAGAAAAAATAATCTCACTCCAAATCTGCAAAAATATAAAGCAATAACAGAAAGCAGTGCGTTCGTGGAGGCAGCCATGTTTGTTCTGAGATATGGTAGCTTGAATGGGAGTTTGTCGGATGTGATGTGACTCATCTCGGAATTTCCGAGTGATAATCAAACGCACCATTAAGGCGCCAGCAGTAACTGTCCGCTAGGCTAGTCCATACCCAGAAGGATTAGCCCATTATTCTGGGGAGGGATTCAACAAGCCTAGTGATAGGTCCCTCTTGGTAGATTTTGCCCATCAAGGGGAGTGACCCTAGATTGTACAGATTGGGTTTCAGGGAGGGGGGTTCGAACCTGTACTTTTCTATACTGTCTCCGTGTCTTCTCCCTGTTACCGCCGTCTCGCACGTTTATTCGTGGGTGATTTTTCCAGTTCGTCACTCCTTAATTAGTCGAAGAAGTGAGAGTGACCGTCTTTTTCCAGGACACCCCACCTGTGGCATAATGGGGTTTGCCATGGAGTGAAGGCGAGCGAGGGACAGCTTAAAGTTTAAACCTTCACTTTAAAGTTTACCGAGATCTTCTCACAACACAGAAATCAATAAATAAATTAATTCTTGTGCTTAAAATGATTCATTCTACAGCACGAGGTAACTGCTGGTTACAATTAAATTTTTTACGTTACATTATTGCTCAGTTACATCTCAAAAAAATTCTGAGTAACAACGGTTGACTGCGCGATTTGGGAAGGAAGATGGGAGAGTGATTTACAATAAAGCAGCCATTACTTTAGCTGATATTTAGTTGGCGTTTATCTTGTGATTACCTATGCTGTGTATTCATATTTGATGCATGGTTTCTGTAGATTCTGTTTCTGAGTATAATGGTTTTGCCCAAACCTTTTCAGAATGGAAACAAAACCTGTCCATCCCAGGAGCGATATCAGTAAACTCCAGTTTATGTAAATATGACTTTAAAGTCATTTTCTTTCTCGCTTGGCTGCTTAAACTGAAGACATTTATGTGATGAATCTCTGACGGATGCCTAAACGTTAGCAGCAGACATGTGCTGCTAGGTAATGCTGCTGGCTGTAGCTATAGGCTATCAGACTGGATTGTTCCTGTCTACATGAAGATCTTGTAGAAGGAGTCAATGATCCATGAGTCTCTGTCTTTCACTAAGATGTCCTAAGCATTAGCCGGAAGCCTTTGTTTTCAAGTCATCTGTATTTTCCATCCCTTTCCCCATTGTTTATAAGCAAATACAGGATAGGATGAGGAACAGAAATCATTAAATGAGTCTCATATGAATTGCTGACAAATGGGTGACTTTGTTATGATGCGGAAGGAGAACTTCACCCAGGATGCTAAGAGCACCATATTAGCTTGGAATCTGGCCACGTGCAAGGGAGTCAAAGAATGCTGGGCATCCAGGAATGGATTGCACAGACGCCAAGTACGGTTTGAGTGAATCAGACTCTGAGCCTGAGCCGATCTCCGTTATTATCCCCTGCTACGACAGTGATGCACAATGCGCAGAATGGATTTCATTTAAAAAAAAAATGTGCATACATGCTAAAAGTACGGTGAGAAAGACGAGCTGCGGGAATGGGGTTACAGCCGGTGCCGGTGACTTCGGGCAGGTAGCTGCAGGTGTCTGCTGCGAGCGGGTTAACGGTAAGGCTTTGTGGGAACATTCCTGCCTCTCTGTCGTGGGAGAGGGATCGAGCTGCTACAGGCAGCTTAATTAAGGTCTCCGTGGCTTGAGGCACATAGCCGGAGTGCCAGATGTTGCACAATCAGGAACGAAACGCTGACAGGGGCCGGTGTTGCATCCCGCCCTGCTTGCGGCACTTCCTGGGAAAGGGGCACACCCTGTGTGTCTCGTGCCCTCAGGTGAGTCTCGTGTTGCAGACCCTTTAACATCGACGCAAATGTAGCCTTGGCTTTGAAGCCACTCGCGTCGAAACCCAACACCGAGGATTCAAAGCAGCGAGCAAGTCAACTTGCGGAGGCCTTCGAGTGCTGTGGCATAGAACCTCCCTAGAAATGGACCTTTGGCTGCTAGTAGCTAAAGAAAGAGGGAGTAAGAGCAAGGGGCTCAGGTTGGACTTGAACTCTGCGGAGGCTTCTTGCAAAGGGCGTCCCCCATTGGCAAGGAGGATAAACACAGTTGGAGTTAGAGCTGCCGCAGTCCAGTCAGTCATCGGATGTTGGAAACTACAGACAATATTTTGTTCTTAATTTTTGGAACCCACTGGAAGTTCCTTCCCTGCTTTTGTGGTGCAGTGCGGGAAGTGTGCTGGGTGGTGTGGAAGGGGAGGGGGTTCTGGCATTGGGCACCTGGGTCGCATTTAAGTTTGGTAATTTACATTTTCAGAGGCATAAGAGTTTATCACCCGGGTGCACGAGGAACCTTGGACCAGGTTGGACAAAGCATCAGGAGCCCATTTGGAAGATGAGGATGATGAAGACAGTCGTCAAACTGGTTAACCCTCCAACACAAAGAGAAAGGCTGATTCAGCCAGAAAACAGTTTCAGATGCTTAAAAGGGTTTTCTTAGATAATAAAAAAATGACATAACAGGGATTCTATAAAATGTAACGTTAACCTGAAATATAGCAATGGCTCTGGAAAATATTATTTCAATTTTTACTGTTTTCCCAGAAGTTATGTGGAGTAACTCCATGCATAATTGGTTATGCACTTAAAATAGTGTCTAACAGCTTCCTGTAGTAAAGCCTTTACTGCCTCAGCATTTACTGTGAGGGTGTTGAAAATCTAAGGCTGAAGTGCAGTATTTTATTAATATTATCTACTGAAAATTTCCATCCACATTCAATGCGTCACTCTAATTCTTGAGAGCAATTTTGTTTTTGAGAAAACACTGGGCTCTTTCTGACTCAGAGGGCGAAAACAAAATGGCGGCCGTCCACTTTGGCGGGAGATTTGCGGGGAAACTCAGGGTGCTGTCAGTGAGCTGGGTTTTCCAATGCCTCCAGTTTTGGGAGGGAGGCTTTGTGAAATCTGGCTCCCGACCGGTGGTGCACTCCACACCTGCCTTTATCCGCTCTGCTTTTCACCCCCTCGCTGCCTCTATGTTTGGTCCGCCATAGCTGGCAGGGGCTGTGTCGTGGCTGTTAACTGGGGTGGGTGTTTTTTTTTAATTGCAGGCCTTGAGCACTTTATTCACGCCGATAAGTTGGCCTCGCTGGCCGTCCTCGCTGTCAGCTTTGAAGTGGCCGCTCTGGCGGAGCATCTGGCACAGAGACACGAGCGGAAATAACAGCGACGTTCTGGCCGATAGCGGTGAGGCAGTGAGAGTTTTCATCGCCAGCCGGCGAGATGAGCCCTTTACAGCAGCCTGCACCCATGTGACAGCTAATATTAGCCGTGGAAGGCAGGAACGAGGGCACAGCACCTTACAGCGCAGCCGGACGAGGCAGCGGGCTAATGTCAGACAGGCCAGTGAGCATCACCGTGCGACTGGCCGATTCTTAGGAGTCGCAGGGCTTGTAACCTTGTGCGTTTATAGACGGTGAGCATTTATAGAGCCCCGCTGAGTATTACCATTGTGACGGTAGCCGGTGGCAGTCAGATCATGGTAAACCACGGTAAGCCTTCGCTGAGTCACTAAATCCAAAACCCCAACTTTATTTTTTATCATATAATACATCTTATAACATTTTTAGAAATGGTTTAATGGTTAATTTAATGCAATTTCATTTTTAAATAAAACTGAGAAGAGTGTTATACAAAATATATCTATAATAACTTAAATATACTGTTATACATCTATATTAAAATTGCTTTCACTAAACTTCTAAGTACATTTAATTTTTTTTTGTTTACTTTTTTGTTTATTTTAGATTTATTCCCTGTTTTATTTTATTATTATTATATTTATTATTCCACTCACACTACAGCCCATATAAATACTATGGTTTTCTTTTCATAAATATATTTAATCATGGTTGGAGTATAACTGGATTTATTTTCAGGGTTAAATTTTTTATTCTTTATTATGATTTAATTATTCAGCTGAGTTCAGTAATAAATTCTTAGAATGTTATCTTAAAATATTTAGTATTGAACTTAATGTAATAATTTATTTAATAGTTTCTGGAATATGGAATGCTTTAGCATTATTTAAATGCAGATCAGTTTTGACTATGATTACATTAAAAAAATTTATCTTAAAAGTCTTAACATCTTCTAAGAAGAATATTTTAGTGCAAACAAATCAAAATGAACATTTTGGATTCTTGAAGATCTCTAATTAGTAGAAAAGATTTCTAATGTATTTCTAGGAAATTCAACAAAAAACATGAATAAAAACACAAACACAGCACCATTACATAATGTGTTTAACACCAGTCATCTTCAACTGGGCCATGAACTCAAAATCGAATCCAAAATCCCAGAAAGACACACGACCATGTGTATCTGGTGTGCACATAACCGCCTGTGATTTCTGGTATTAGTGTAGGAGAGGTTCCCTCTAAATTTACCTAAAGCACATTTACATAAAACCCCCACCCACAATAAATGCCACTTCAGATTATGAATTAGTCAGGTTTCTCATGAGAAAGTGACTCTTCTAGTGGGACTGGAACTTATTCCTTTTTCATCATCATGCTTGTCAATTTTTGTACTTTGGGGACTTTGTCGATAAGTGATGAATAAAGGAGAGAGATTTTTGGTTATTATAATTCAATCTCAATAACCTGTATGACGTGTGATGATTAATACACAAAAACCAATAAATATGTCTCTCTCTCCTAGATGACGCCTTTAATGGTCACCCTGTCCACACCCTGTAATCCCCCAAACTGCCCCCAACCCCACAACCCTGTTGTTTACCTGAAGTTTTCCAATTTATCTGTACCTCAGCAGTGCTGTTGTTGATACACATGCATACACACATGCACACCAGCCGAGGTAAGGTCAGTCTGGGTGAGACTTACTCGATGGTAACCTGCCGCACATACAAAAAGGGAAAGGAAGCCTTAAAGACGAGGTGCTTCGGAGAGGGACGAATCACACCACTGTCTGAGGGAGTCAGCTGACCCCCCACGCTACATATTGTGCCCGTACTGAGCCAGCTGATAGCTCATTTGAATATATTACCAGGTGATATCCTTTTACCAGTCATGTCTTTCAGAATATTTTGAAATTTCATCTGTATTGTGTAAACCGTGATTTTTACTCAAAAATAAACTACACATAAAATAACTACACATTCAAGAAATCTACTCGTAATGTGAGCTGGACTGAATAGCTGATACATTCTAAAAATAATTAAAATCATGTGACAAAATAGCGCCAAAGCAAACCCACTCCACCCACATCCCCCGCTGTCAACAAGAGACAGCAAGAAGCGTGATGCTGTTATTGCTGAAGGTATGAAAGACGCCCACTTCCTTTCTTCTCTTTGGCTCCCGTAGAGGGCGCAAGCAAGGCAGAAGTTGGGCTCAGGATGGAGGATGCGCTCCAGCAAGCTTCCACCTCTCTAGCTGCTGCTGAGTCAGGGTGTAGTTCCTGCAAGCGGACCCAGCAGTGCCTCGTGTCCCACTTCCTCCCCAGAGACGCTGCCGACAGTGAGGAAGAAAGGCACGAAACAGCACAGCCATGGTGCAGGGTGTTTACAAGTGGCCTGGGGGGAATGTATACTTCTTAAATATTCAAAATTGGACTCATCACTAGTACCAGAGACTGAGGGGTGAATATTATGAATGAAAGCATCCATGGAGTAGCTTCAAGTAAGAAAGAATGTCATAGTTAGTGGAGAACTTGGAATTTGAACTTACAGTCATGTAGACACAGTGAGAAGAACTCAGGTAGAAGCCAACTGACCCTTGGATCTAGAGAAGGAATGAACTCTGAACCTAAATCCTTATCCTCAGCTTGCACGACATGTCGTATTGGGGCTCCATGTTGAGTGGCCCATCAACACCTTTGGGTGTGAAGGGTCATCTTCAGCAAAGGACTCTGATGAAGGCTGTCATTAATTGTTTTTTCTCCCCGCTGTTCAGAAGACCATCCAGATTAGCTGTTCTTGGTCAAAATGTCACAGTTTGGCGTAGCATTATAATACTACTTAGGAGTAAGAAATGGTTAAAGACACCAACGGCTGATAGTTGCACCAGCGTCAATCACCGGGATGTTGGAATCGCTTGTGCCAGTGAGCTGTTGACAGAGTAGTGACTGACTAGTGTATCTTCCTTTCTTCAAATAACACAGACGGACAAAATTAGTCATAGGGTTGTGCCCATAAACACCAAGTCATATTATTAACAGTAAAACCATGCAAACAGGACACTGGTTCATTTGGAAAAGGAAAATATTTTGCCTTTTGTTTTACTTGGATAGAACTGTCTTTGGTTCACTTGACAGGTTCGTTTTGAAGGTGATTAATTGCTGGTTAGCTGTACTAGGTCCTCTATGTATCGGTAACTAGGACACCATGGTACTTATCAAGCCTGCTGAAGGAAATTAAGCTTTAATTCAATGTTAGGAAGTAAGCAGTGATGTCGGCCTATAATGATAAGTGGGACGACATCATTAAGGGATCCTCCAAATTTCTGTGAGAGAAAGTCCCGCTTGCTTAACCTTTATCTGCTGGGAAGCGGTTTCTATGGTAATGAAGAGACTTAAGAGTTGGCTTGTGCCTGTCAGCGAAGCCCACAGGACCCTCACTGGGTGCGTGAAACAATATGTCACATACACAACACAGATGATGCTTTAACACCCACGGTGATATCTGAACAATTAGAGCGATGTCTGCCATGAGAGCGGATCACCCTCGATTATCTCAAACACTTGACCGTGTAAGACTGACTATTTCTTTTGTGGCTTGAGATTCAATTCCTGCTTCCTCCCGGTGTCCCGTCGAGGACGATGGATCTGTTAGCCCTCAGCTGTCACCGGTGCCCCCGCCCTTTTGCGTAACGCAACAGTTAGAGAGGCAGGTTATGTCCACAATGCCTTGCCCTTCGCTGTGGCCGTCATGTGCATTAGCCGCATTAGCCACATCAGCCTCCTCAGGCACCCGCCCTTCCACTTCCTCCTTGGCCTCTGTGGTTTTTTTTTCACAGTTGTGAGGCGCTTGAAAAAATACTGAGTTTGGGAAAAAGAGTTTTCCTTTGCTGGGTGGACATATTTTTGCATGTTTGTCTGTGTGTGCATGTGGGACAGTGCCAGAAGACAGGCTCCTGTACATGCAGTTTGAGACTCGCGGACATGAACACGCATGCACACGTGTGCGCTGATCCTTTGCATCATGCTTGCATAACCGTGTGTTTTTTTTGCTGCGTGGGGTCAGCATTGCGGCATCTGACCCCCGGGGAGCTAGCAGGGTGTGCCATCAAAGAGACTCGGAGGTGGCTATGGATGATGGCGGATGGGGGTGGTTGGGGCTGTGTC
>JABFEB020000001.1:2745083-2763767 GCA_019775895.2 Stomatorhinus ivindoensis
ACCTGTAGGACATACAGTCTGCAGGACACAACCTGTAGGACATACAGTCTGCAGGACACAGCCAGTGGGACATATAGTCTGCAGGACACAGTCTGCATAACACACAGTAGCCTGTATGCTACAGGACACAGACTGCAGGGCAAAGAGTCCACAGGAAACACAGCCAGCAGGACACACAGTCTGCAGGACACACGGTCTGCAGGACACACAGTCTGCAGGACACACAGTCTGCAGGACACAGTGTGAACACTCCTCCATTAATTATCTCTGCTGACCGCCAGCTTTCAGCAGGTGGCCGATGCAGGCAGAGAATTCATTTTTACTTCTTGCATATATGATCATGTTAATGGAGTGGATATTAAAGGTGTGTAAATGTCCTTGTTTAAACACAATATTTGTAAAGGTTTTGTGCTTGTTTATGTTTTTGCTCTGGCCACCTGAGCATAATACGCAGCGGGTCTCTCTCCTGAATGAACTGTTTTTGAGCCAGTAGAGTCATGTACAGTGAAACATATGTGGACTTTTGCTCCAATACATGTCCATCTTAAATGCTAATCAGGTAATTTTGCAAGAAAAATTAACTTTTCCTTGCAATGATAGTTTGGAGATGTCCTGTTGTAAACAGAAGACCCTGGTGCATCTTCAGCAAAATTTCTGAAGCATTATTCAATTATATATATATACTATATATATGCACACACACACACACACACACACACTATAAGGTGTAAATGATTCATTGATTAGGCTGTACAGGCTGCACAATGGTATTCTGCAAGCACAGTGGAATGCATGAAGGAGCGGGTTCAGGAACTGCAACATACATGCAAAACCTAAATGCATGTGTGTGTTCGTTTGCACATGTGTGTGTTTTCGATCTCAGTGACAGTGACCTCACCGGGGCCACAGTCATGCTGCAGGATTCTCAGCCCTGACATGCAGCTGCAACTTGAATGTGATGGCAGGAGTGACCTGCAGTTACCTGAAATTCAGGCTCTGCTGACATGTTCTGTCATGCAACTCACCCCAAAATAGTCATGGAAGTTCTGATTGACGCTGTCTAGTACATTTATTTAGAGAAGACACTGAGTGGGTGGGAAAGGTATTAATGGTCTAAATAGTTCACATTTTTGCTCCTACCAGGAACTGGAAGGGAGCAAAAATGTGGGCTGTCTGGCAGGGAACTCGGAGGGAACAAAAACATGCACCGACTGCGGGTCCCCAAGGACAGGATAGGGAAATACTGGTCTAAAGGGTTGTGTTTACCCCTACTCTGCCTCCCAATATGGGCCCCATCATCCCCTTCCAGTAGCTCATACTTCATGTCGCCACCAGCAAGTAGCATCTGCTCATTCTTAGAAGACCCCCTCTATCCCCCCCCCTCCCAAAAAAAAACAGCCTCTCCACATCAAATACTGCAGACGATGCCTCTGTTTGCAAGCCTAAACTTGGGCAAGGCATAGGAGAGAATGAAATACTGACATGAATTTTGGCTTCCATTTGGCAAGAAGCATGGAAGAGAAATTGACAGGGGAGTGAGCTATATCCCAGCTACCTATGTCACCTGTAGGACCTACTGACCGGCCCTGCACTAACGCCAAGCCTTGGAGGTCCCAGGAAGAAACCCCGAGATCTGAACTAGGTGTGGTCATCTAAGTGCAATCGTCACATAACAGCCGTTACACACAGAGACGAGTGCATGAACAGTTACTGGAGGATCACAGGGTAAATAGGGCATGTGAATGATGGTAGGTGAAGCTATATCCTGTGGTCACACAGGCATATTCTGAGAGAAACCTGAGCATGTTGAAAAATCTGTCCGTCTGAGTCAAATGGGATAATATCAGATCCCTTTAGTGGGGCGAGTTGTCCTGAACCTCCATCAGTCGGAGAACCATCTAACGTCAGATAGTCGGATCTTGAGTCAGTACATCAGAACAGGCATGGGCAGTTGAACCTCTTTCTGTCTCAAATGTGCATATGCTGGATTTACAGAATTGTGTTTTAAAGAACCACTAATCTTTAGTGATGCAAGTCAGTCTTTGCCTGCGGCTTTTGTTAATTATGTACTTAAGTCCAAAAAGAACCTCTTTAGATGTGTCTGTAGAAATGAATTAATCTGGATAGTAATCAATCAATTTATCAATCAATCAATGAACAAGGATACCTTAGAATTTCAAAATTTAGATTTTTATTATGAGTTGGCACAATTTTTCTTGGTTGGCTTCTATCTTGATTGTGTCAGCAATAGAGATGTGCACGTCTTGTGCTGAGAAGGTTACAAGATTCTTATGTTGGCGGTGTGAGAGCTCTGGGTTGCAGCATTGCTTCAGGTGAATTTATACAGACTCAAAGTAACAGTGTAGCCTGAAAACCCTGTGTTAAGAGAACATCCAGGAAGGGAGGCCCCTACAGCATTTCTATAAAACACATTGTTCCACAGAACCATCAACCTCCATTCAGCTGCCCTCCGACTTCCCTTGAGTACCGACTCTGGAGCCTCTTCCAAGAGGGTCAGGGCACAAGCTGGGGGAGCCACACCATCAGCCCCTGCAAACTCTCTCTCCCTCTAAACAAGGCCAACTGGTTGAGCATTTTGTGTCTCTCTTATTTGAAGACGTTCGGCACAAACAGCTGCTACTGCAGGTTCTGAACAGGCACCCAGGTTCTCACTGGTGGGTGAGTCCATGCAGGTGAGAATCAACGCTAAGAACAATGAGTGCTTGGAACTCATGGCCAGTCAGTATGTTCTCCTTGTGCTGCTGACGACTGCAGACCTTCTCTGACCATGAGATGCATTTGCATTTGGAGGTAACTTGAGTGTAATGACTGAAGACTGCCAGAAATGTTCTGCTCTTGTGGAAATACCTTCAAATTTGTTTCTTCTGAATTTCTGGTTCTTTATATAGAAAGATTGAATATCCTGTGGTTGATGTTTCAGCTCTTGGGACATCGCTGTGAAAAGATAAATTAGCAAAGCTCCATCTACCCCCTAGCTGATGTTCATGTAAATATAAATCATCGTTTTATGGATCTCACATTACTGGGCTCCATGTCTGTACTGTGCAAACTCTCTGGTCTCTGTCAGTACGGTATTTGTGTTCTTCATATAGTTGGAAGTGTATTTTGTTTATAGATTCTGCAGTGGCACTGAAGGCACCCTAAAGCAACAAAGGGACTGGCTGATTACCATGTGCATACCTCATGAAAACCGTTTTCAGGGTGTTCATTCCTGCGTTATTGCAGAAACATAAAAATAAGAAATGGGTACAAGGTCTCCAGGACCCTGACCAGGATAAGGAATTTTAATATAGGATGGATGGATGATGGATGGGTGGAAGGAAGGAAGGAAGCAAGCAAGGAAATAAGGGAGGAAGGAAATGTAAAGGTATTCTGAAATCTACATTGATAAGAATTTGGATATGAGTTATAAATATCTGAAAGATGTGAAAATATATTCTGACAAAATTAATATAAATAAATATTTTTTGAAAGTCAGGGGCAGACCAGAATAAAAAGAAATGGGCGGGTGTGGGTTTCTCTGAAACATATATATCTGGGTTGCACTTAAATGTTGCTGTTTTAAAGAAGCATGATGCCTTTATAGGATTTACAAATATGCTGTTAAAGGGAGTATTTAATGAGAAGTATGAACAATGTCATACATTTTACATAAACTGAATTTTAAAAGTTCTCAAAACATAACAGTAACTTCAGAAAATTATGTCAATTAAAATTTAATCATCTGGAAATTTGCACCTTACACCAGTAGATACATTAAGTCCGTTTCCCTCATGGGTCTTGCGATGTGTCTTTTATTGCTATTGTATGTGAATTCAATAGTTATGTAAAAGTGATTGTATTATTTGGCATAGTCACAAAGAGTTCTTTCAGGTTTAAATTCATAATTATTTCATAACCTGCTTCACTGAAACATGCTTTGGAGCTCTATAAAACTATGTAAAAGTACTGTATAATAATCCCCCTGTTCTATAAAACTATGTAACTATAACTGTATAATAATCTCCATGATTGATTGTTGCTGTTTGGAGAATTGGTGCTCATAATATGCATCTGTTGTTAAGATGACAACTTGTAATTTTAGCATCTTTTTATTTATTAAGAAATATAATTAAACTGATCTCAAGATATAATGTGAATATATTCGAAAGGGGAAAGTAGTTGTTTGTCTTCTGATTAAATTACTAAACATAGTATAGTGATCAATAGTTTTGCTTTGGGTGATTGTTAAATGTGATTAAATATATTTGTGCATAAATTACATCTGTTTAACCTTTTTAAAAAAAAAAAAAAACTTTGTTCAGGCACCATCCCCACTAAATCGTTGAAGCGGGGTTGCAGAAGAATGCACATTTAATTATATTTTAAGTAATTTTATGACTATTCATTTAATTTTTTATATAGGACGTGGTACGCTAGGTTCTAAATTTTTGCAGCTAATATATTTTATTGGAATTTTTCGTTTGTTTTTCTACTAATGTCATGTTTCCAATCTACACAAAGATAATTGCAATGCAAAAAGTAAAAAAAAAAAAACAAACTCAGAAACAATTGCAGCTGCAATTATCAGACTAGACAAGTAGGAAAGACTATAAGCACTTAGGAAACCTGTATTTCGACTTAAATTAACTGTCATACTGACTGTTGGTTTATTAAAGATATCATCAATAAGTGAAATTTTCAACGACATAACATTTTCAGTAAAAAAAATAATACTCAAAACGTAAAAAAAGAAAACACTTTGAGTAATCTACATATACAGCATTTGATTGCTTTTATTTAACTAATAAAGCAGCTACCTTCAGAGATACTTCATGAAATATTATAATAAGATATTTCGGATAGCTTATTTAAATGTTTTCTTATTTCATGTTTTACATGCTTTATGAAGGGGACAAAAGGAGAAGGGATTGGTTTATTGTGACGGAGGTGCTATCTTTAACGTGCATGCTAAAAAAACTGCAGTGTCCTTTAATCACCGTTGTCTATTCCCTAAATGGACGCGATAACTTTCTTCCCTCTGTTAATGGGTGGTAGGGGGAACATATGGCACACTGTTACCTTTGTGATCCGACTTCAACATCCGCTAACGTAGTAGCCTAATATCTTTATACATGAAATACTTCGAGTGTGTTCGCTACCTGATACATTTAGTGAAGAATAAACGACGGTGTATCTGAGTCTTGAGTTAATTAGTGCAGGCTACGTCTGTGGACTTAACAAGGGGAACAGGGGGTGATCTTAGCTGGTTCGGGAGTTAATTCATTGGCTTCAGGATTCCAGAACCTATAAAACCCCAGCGCGGTCTAAGTCACAAAGACGCACTGGGTAGCCCAACGCAAGTCTTAATAAAAAGGCAATTCGTTTGTCTGATGCGTTTTGTTTTGGTATGTATTCCCTAAAGCTATGTAAATGTTTTTTCACCTGCACCTATTGCTTCATCTTGGCGGATGCCTCATTTCGACCAGACGGGTGTCCAAAGAAGACAATTAAACTGAATAACGAAATATTCATATAAAAAGAACTGCGCACCAAGATATTAAATCAGTTCGTTAAGTATGAGTTGAACGTGTTTGTGATAGGTTACAAATGATGTAATCACGATGTTCCATATTGCATTCAAGAGAAAACGATCGTTTTGTAAATCACTACTTAATCGATTTATGTTTTTTGTTGATAGCGTCTATATATTTGTAGACTTACAAATAGCCTAATATATATAGAGAGATATAGCTTTCTGCATACTATATTTCCGTTTTACTAACAGTATACAATTAAATATTTCAACGCCCATTCGGGTCTAAAATATCCATGGAAGTATGAATTTTTAAAATATCTTAAACGCATCATAAATTGTTTTTGTTTTTTAATGTAATATTTGTTATATATTCAGGTTTCAATAATTAGAAAATAATTGCAAAAGAAAAATGATGCATCGCTAATTTAAAATATTTCCATATATGAACTTTCAAAACTTCCAAGAAGTTCGACGCTAAAAGCCACAAATCATAATATTTCCCGCTGTATGTTTTAAGAATAGAGTCTAGCCCGACACATACGCAGGTGTCGCCACCGCCTTTGTTCGTGGTCGATTAAGCGACTTTTCTTTGTGAGCACATGGCCTCACCGCTTAATAATTTGTAATACTGTCATTTACGAGGCGCTATCGGCGTAGCAGCAGCATACCACGGCGGACCAAGTCTGCCCAGTAACAAACTGCCTTTCTTGCTCGCGAGCAGAAGATCCATTGGCTATGCAAATTGCAACAAAGGGGAGGAAACAAATGTAAAAACAACTAAAAATGTTTTAAAGAGACATTTACCACATCTACTTCAAGTGAACGTACTGCTTCAGTTCTGGGTTGTTGAGTTGTGCAAGCATGCAGTTACCCACTGCATAGTACGCTTAAGTGTGTTCCAAATTGGCACGCGAACCTAAATATGTTTACTGCTCGTGTACAGGTAAACTGCTATACTGTGCAATGATTTTTTGTAAGAAATGTTTTCGGCGGTAGTTGTTTTGATATTTTGTGCGGCTTATGAATAAACAACTGCAAAACTGGTCTGTCTTATGCTTTTTGTGCAAGCATCATCAGCGGTTTTGACTGTTTCAATGTATTCACGATGCCACTTTAATCTGCTAAATAATTTCTTTCTCTTATTGATGTAGGTTAATGTAGTATCTTTAGTCTATGCAAAACAATGTCTTTGCTCACATTGCTGAAACTACACATCTCCATTCACATTCCTATCAGCGTCCGTTTTCCAAAGTTTGACAGAAAGTATAAATAAATAGATGATGCTCTCAACACATATGTATACCGTACCATATTATCATCAGTGTGCTGTCTCTCCAGCACAAGCTTTACGACAATTGCATTTCCTAGAAAGTTATTTCTAGACCGGTAGTTTAGACTTTTTGGTGCTGCACCATTCAGAAGGAAAGCATGAACCATAACACGACATATTGAAAATATATGAAAAATATATGGAATACACGAATGCTTTTCTGCAAACCGTGCGTGTTTTTATGTAGACAGAAGGTTAGCATCTACTTTGGACAATGCAACTCACACGCCACGAACACTTTAATCACACGCTATACAAAATATACATAATCTCTATCATAAATCACATTAATGCATTGCATGCGTTTTTATTGCACGGTCAGTGTGTGCTATACATAAGCATTTCACACGTTAGCTATTAGTTTGTCAAGTGTGTTTCACTGGAAAAAACGCTATCTGGCGTGCCTATTTTAATGTGTTCGCACGTGTGAGAGTCGAGCTTAAAGGGTAGTGGACTGTCTGAGGGTGGGCATTTTATTTAGTCATTACTGCATTCATGAGACGAATGTCACTCCGACTGACTACATGAGAACGTCTTCGTCCTGCATCAGCTTACCGAAGAAAAAATGTTTCATGTGTGCACGCATGGACCGCGAGCCAACTGTTCGACATAATGAGATCCACTGTTTGAGGCTTGCGTCATTTAGAGCAACAGGCGATCTTCGAATGTAGCTACAGGAAAGTGAGAGCAGAGCCGAGTGGCGAAGGAAAAGTTCACAAGGGGAGGCAGGAGTGTTCTGGGTAGCCCTGCAGTCTCGCTTGTATGCTTTCATACAAGACTTCGCTTCGATTTTTTGTACTTTTCCCCAATTGTCATTGCATGTTTTAAAGAGTGGTTGTATTTGACAAGGAAAGAACTGAAACAATCATGGAACTGCTTTGCTTGGAGGACGCCACCGTAAGGGCTCGTCCCGACCCGAACCTCGTCTACGATGACAGGGTTTTACAGAATCTATTGAGGATTGAAGACAGATTTCTCCCCCAAAGTTCTTATTTCACATGCTTTCAGAAGGATATTCAGCCATTTATGAGGAGGATGGTTGCAACTTGGATGCTAGAGGTTCGTACTGTGAGCTCTCCGTTTAACTGCATTTCCGCGCTGGTACCTCCTTTTAAAGCTTTATGAACACTTTCCTTCTTGCAGCCTGTCGTCCTTTTTCATGTCGAGTGAAAATAAACGGTTTGCAATCTATATAACGAAATGTCATTCACGGTATTTACCGCTTCTGTAAATGTAATCATTTTCAACACTTTTATAGTCGAGCTACGCTCGTCTCGGAAACAGCGAGGGAGACAGACAGAAAGAGTCTCAATACAGAAATTAAAAAGACCTTTCAGTTTGCACTGAATGCAGGCAATGTTGAAAAGGTGTAGTGTGTTTAATTGTTATTTATTTATTTTTCTGATAAATATTTCCATGCACACGTTTGCAGTCACCCACTCTATAATGCGTTAACGCCATGTTGTTTTTCAACAAGCTTAAGGTTGCGTTTTTTTCGACGACTTCGTAGTCCTCTAAAGCACAATAACAGTTATTAAAATACACATATTTAGATAGTCGAGCATCTACACTATACAGATCTTGGTGAAACATACGTGGGAAACGTATCATACATTTTGTATAATTTTTTGAAGTATTTGTCAGCGGAAGGGGTGCGGGGCCGTAGCTCTCTCCTACTTTCTGTGCTGCCATCGAAATCCGTCATTGAAGAATTAAGTTCGATTATTAATAATCGCTTGAAAATTTCCAGTCGATAACTGTCGGAAAACACAGAAGACAATTAAAGCTCTTTTTTCATATAAAATTTGTTCATTTTATTTGCGATCCTGATTTTAAATAATTTTTTGAAATAATTATTTTGCTTGGTGCGTGACGCATTCAGCAGCAGCCACACGCTACTCGGCTTTAAATTTCACGTTTTAAAACATATTAAGTCGACCTACAAGTTTAACAATTGTCGGGAATGATGTAAAAATGACTACCGATCATTTTGAAGTGAAAATTACATCTTTATACAATTTATTTATATTTTTAAATATTTTATGAAAATATGACGAATTAAAAAAACAGTTCTTGAACTGAGCTGCATGGGTGTTTTTTGGCTACGGTGATTGTGACTTGAATTCATTTCTTACTGAATGAACTGAAGGAATGCGAGCCTATTAACAGCTTCTGCTTAGGTCCTTCCGTTAGCCTTGCAAAAATCTAATAATAATTGATAACATTTTTTGTAGCTCAAGGGCAGGTCAATTCGTGACGAAATTGCATCGGTTTCTAATGAGATACGGGGACTTACATATTTTATCTTATTTGCTGAATACATGTTTGCCTGAATGCAACCTATCCATCCTGATGTGTATTAGTAAATAATTAAATTATTATATAAGGTGAACCACGTGTCGCATTGCATTTAGCTACTAGATAATTCGTTTGTGTCCCTCCCCAGGTTTGTGAAGAACAAAAGTGTGAAGAAGAAGTTTTCCCCTTGGCGATGAACTACTTGGACAGATTTTTAGCCGTTGTTCCCACCAGAAAATGTAATCTGCAGCTGCTAGGAGCGGTGTGCATGTTCCTCGCTTCAAAGTTAAAAGAGACGCGACCATTGACAGCAGAAAAACTCTGCATTTACACAGATAATTCTATCAAGCCGCAAGACCTCCTGGTAAGCAACACTGAGCAAATTATTGCGCATTTTCAGCGTGTGCGGTAAAAAAAATCCTGTTTCTCTACATCGCAAGGATTTGCAGTTATTTACATTGCCTTAGCATTGCAGTGTATATCTGTTATCGTTCGTTGGAGAAAATAATTCAGTGGCAGGTTTTTTTAACATTATATACAATGATTTATATTTTATTCTGAACGTGCCTATTTTGCTTTAGGGATTTAAATAAATGGAAGTTGTATCGGTCGGATTACCTGTATAAGGTTTGAACGATGCATTGTTACGAAAAGATTGACTCATTTGACGTTAACTTTGTATAATACATCAAGACAGCGTTCCGTGCCAGAAGTTGCATTCAATAAAATAACTGGAGATATTGCACATTGAGCTCCGAAAACGGTCTCTATTGCCACCTAGTGTCTAAGCTTTTCAGTTAAGCAGCGACCTCTTGCCAGAGCTCGGATTCCAGCCAAATGCTGGGGTGAAGGGGTGGGGGCGGTTAGGATAAGAAAGGAGAAGGACGAGTGATTTCTGGGTCATGTCATTGTACACCACAAGTTTGGTTAAACCCTTAATGGTTGATGGTAGGTGAATTAAAAGGCATTCAGCTTACAGGTAACAATGAGATGTGTCGGCCACCAAGTATGTTATTTGTTATATACTAGCTTACTGCAGTGTATCGCAAATGATGTATTTTAGAAGCAAGAGACAGAGATGTGGTCTCACGGTCTTGTCTTCAAGAGGAGACCCATGCTGCTTATGATTGGACGAGGGCAGTCCGTAGCGGGTAGGGTTAGGCTCATGTTCTTCACAGGCAAAATCTCTTGACCAGAGTCCCTTGTCCCCCAAGCACAAAGAATTACATATTTGTATTGTTTTCTTTATGGTGTTCACAGCATATAAGTCTAAAAATTTTCTTATATATTTCTGTCTTCTCTGGATAAAATAGTGTTTTCTACTTTGGATTATTTTCTTTGGTGTGGGGTTTCCACTCAGTGTTTTATATGGCCTGATATTATTTTGGGAGTTCCTGTTGGATCAGGATGTCTGGTGGTACGATAGCATCGCTGTTGCTTGCTGAGAGTTAGGCTGACCTACACTGGGGGGGGGGGGGGGTCTCTGTTCATCCCCGTGTCCCAGGAAGCTCCATCCTGTTGGTGAATCAGCCCTGTAAGGCAGCTCAGATTAAAACATGCTGGATCTTTGCATCAGATAAGGATTTCCTCCTTGTCGTTATGTAAACATCTTTTCTGTAAGCACCGGATCCCACTCGTGTTGCAAAAGAGTCCAGGCATAATTCACTGCATGTGGAAAGCCATGTCCTAGAATATAGCCTACATTGTCTCTTTTTTCCAGTGACTACTGTACAGTGCAGTCCTGGTTAACATTACCCTGGATTGTCTAACTGTCTAACAAGTGCATTCCTGCTAAACACTATACAAGACTGGCTGCATGATGTGTTCTTGGTTGACTTTGCGCTGGATTAGATGTCAGGTATATTCATGTGTTCCGTTGTACTGGAGTTGACATACGGTGTGTTGCTGGTTTACACTGTTCAGTTGGGGAGGGTTTGCTTGTTCTAGTTATGTTTGGGAATTTAGGACTGCATACGTGTGGGCTGAGATGGTGGACCAAGGTTTGAGGTCCAAATCCCGCCTCTCCACCCACCACTGCTGTGTCCTTGCGTGTCCTTGGGCTCACTGGAGAACTTGTGGAGTGACACAGCTGCTCAGGATGCGTGCGAGGACGATCAGGCTTAGACTCTCTTTGCATACCTTCGATTTCTAAGTACGGGGGAGAGGCCCATGCATGAAAGTAGAGTCGAAAGACAGACTGGCCCGGTTCAGGGAGGAGCTCTCCCTGAAAGCAGCGGGGGTTTTCATGAACTCACTGCCTGCTTTCACAGCGTCTCTGTGGCCTCCATTTGGCCGCTGGGTCATCGAGAAAGGAAACGGATGAGCAGCTCTGTTTGATGTGACAACGTGTTTTAAAACCCGCGGATGTGATGGGTACGGGCGCAACTGCAGGAACTTGCAGCGCAGAGGAGTTTCCGCGCGCATGTCCATCACATGCATGTCTGTTGCACTACAGTTGCTGACTCAAGCAACGCCTCAGCCTTCGTGCCCACTTTGCTGAAACCTGAATATCGACTTTGACTCTTATGGTGCCGATGACCCTTTGGGCTCAGAGGATGGATGAACCAGGACTGAGGTGCCCAGGGTCAAACCGAAGTATTTGGCGAAATCTAGATCTCAGGTACCGATTTTTTAGCTGTGACACTAGAGAAGGCTGATTTATACCTCTGCGTAGAATGTTCACCATGGGTAGCCGCCTAGCTGTGTACCCCCCCAGAAAATTAACTATAGGCATCAGGCTACGGTTTAAGCTACAGCATAAGGGAGGAGCTACCATCAGCATATAAGCTATGCAGGAGTTTGCATCGTGTGATGCTCTTTGTTTGCACGAACACTGCCCCGGTTACCATGGTCTGAGTTACCATACTTTGACTTTATGATAGGTATTCCAATACCATTCTGTTTTTCATTTCCAGTCCATTATCCAAAAAATTACATGAGATATTCAACAATTTATCATCATTTTATTTGAATGATTTGGCCCAGCTGTAGGCTAATGTAAGTGTCCTAAGCATGTTTATGATTGGCCAGGCTCTGATGTTAGGTTAGTACTATGTACTATTTTAAAATGCATTTAGTTTTTTTGTGCTTTATGATAGGGTTATCGAAACATAACCCCATCGTAACCCCCTCGTCTGTGTATGGAAGAGGATTTAAGTATTAAGAACAAAGTCTGTCCAGAAAATCAGGTGTGGACAGGCAGGCTGTTTACGAAGAATAATAAAGCTTTCTTTGAGCATCTAAGGTTGTTCATACTATCATTCATTACATAGCCGTTTACAAGTCTTTGCTCATTTTTTTCAGTATAAATGGACTCTACTTTCTTCCCTTGAGGGTTGTCAGGGGATAATTGCTGACTTCTACACAGTTGTGAAGTCAGATGGACAAAGGGGAGTTGTTACGTAGCGCTGGCGTGTGTCCAAGCCCAGAGATCTGGGAAGCTCTGAGGATGAGTGACCCTCCTCCTTCAAAGCAGTCTTTTCTAGGATGGAGAACTATTATCTTCATAAGAAAATGACAGAAGACAAACAATATGTAGGCCTTTCGTATGAGGAGCTTTTAGGGTTTTGGCAATGTAACGTCTGGATTTGCCACATTCTCACTAAGGCCTTATCGGTGGCCTCCCAAGTGATGCGCGTTTAGCCTGCTTTTGAAGTGGGGGTATGAGTCGTTGGCTAGACACTCTGCAACATGGTTGATCTAGACTCATAGCTAGCTTGAGTGTGAGGCTCCACACTAGATTGGACTTAGCCTGCTGAGTGAGACACTGCCTCATTTGATTGTTGTTCATGCTGAGTTGTGAGTCTGCCTCATTGGATTGTAGTTAAAGCCCAATGAGTGAGATGTTGCCTCATTGGATTGTAGTTAAAGCCCATTGAGTGAGGTGTTGCCTCATTGGATTGTAGTTAAAGCCCACTGAGTGAGGTGTTGCCTCATTGGATTGTAGTTAAAGCCAACTGTGTGAGGTGTTGCCTCATTGTATTGTAGTTAAAGCCCACTGAGTGAGGTGTTGCCTCATTGGATTGTAGTTAAAGCCCACTGTGTGAGGTGTTGCCTCATTGGATTGTAGTTAAAGCCCACTGAGTGAGGTGTTGCCTCATTGTATTGTAGTTAAAGCCCACTGAGTGAGGTGTTGCCTCATTGGATTGTAGTTAAAGCCCACTGTGTGAGGTGTTGCCTCATTGGATTGTAGTTAAAGCCCACTGAGTGAGGTGTTGCCTCACTAGATTGTAGTAACTCTTCTGTTTCACTTATATGTCTAAAGAAGACACATTGACTTCTGTCATTTGATGCCTGTATCTTTACCACTGTAAACCATGGGGAAGTTGGAAGTTACGAGAAGTTGCCTGTAACTTCAGGTTAAGTTCCTTAATGCTTAGTAATACCAGTTTTTGAGGTCACTGTTTTAATCAAATCAGTCTGTTACTGAGTAGCTGACTATATTTTTCATGATAAATGAGCTATAATGCTTTGATCTTGAAGTACCATCTTAATCATTTGCACGGCTTGAGTTTTTGACAGCTTTTGCTTTCGTGAACATTCAGTTCATAAAGTTTTGTTTAAATAAAGGTTAGTGGTAGGACAGATAATATTTGTCAGGTTACTTCTTTGGTTCGAAAAAGATTTTCCCCATCACACACAACAAGGACGCACGCCTGAGAAGGCGTCTTCTCAGATTTGAACTGGAAATACTGCCTCACTAATTTAAGCCTGAGCGAAGAGTCTTCATGAGTAACATTGAGAAGCCGTTGATCTAAGGATGAATAAGTCAAGGCTGCTCTTTCAGCTTTGCTTGAAAAATGAGATGTTTGCAATCTGTCCTTTTGCTTTGTGACTTTAATTGTATATCAGGGAGTCAGCTCAGGACATTACAGAAGCTTTAGAGCGGTGATCACCAACCCGTCGATTGAGAGTGGTAGATGTTTTGAGACTTTCCCTGTAGCTCTCGAATGTAATATGAAAATAAATAATACATATACACGATTAATGTTCTGTTTTGCAGGCGTCTCTCTCTATCTATCTCAATCCAGCGGCATTTTTCAGTGGTGCAAGTGCTGAATTAATGTGACCAATGACAGGAGAGTACCGGCATGTTCATTGTTGCAAATATCAATGTACGAAACTGGTTCATATTACTTTGCTAGGTGGCTAACAATTAGCTAGCATAGCGGAGACTCCACAAAAGAAGGTGAAGACTTCCAATTTCTATCCAGAATGGGGAGAGTGTATTTTTACCTATGTGAATGACAAGTGTGTGTGTATATATGTATGCCTTTATTTTATGTTGGAAGGAAATATATAATTTAATTGTTACAACATTATTTTGGTTGAATCGGAGCTGTCTTTTTCTCTCAAGGATTAAATAGTTAGTTATTGTGCTTCATCAAGGCTGGGGTTAGGGATCTTAGGCTTAAAAAAGTTGATGCCTACTGCTGTAAAGTGAAATTGTGAAACTTTTGTCTAGAGAGTTGTCGGTTCAAGCCTTTATGTCATCCTTGATATCTTAGCTTTGGAGAATGTGCTTCTCTGTGTTCAGTGTGATAATCTTTACTTTGCTTCCTTTGAATGTACTAGTCAGGAAGCTGACTAATATGCTTCATCCATCCTCTCCTAGGACTGGGAGCTTGTCGTCTTGGGGAAGTTGAAGTGGAACCTCGCGGCTGTCACCCCCAATGACTTCATCGAGCACATTGTCCGGAAGCTTCCACTGCCTGAGGATAAGCTGGCGCTGGTCCGCAAGCATGCTCAGACCTTCATCGCCCTTTGTGCCACAGGTAGGCCCTCAGTTTTGATGTGTCCGTGTCAGGGCTCCGTCAAATGGGCACTCTCAGATCACAGAGGGGTTCCTTTGTGGAGCTGCAGGGCCTGTGGCACAAAGGCCGAAAGGGCAGATCGTTCTTGCTAAAGCCCACACGGACTTCTGCACACTTTATCACCACAGGTCTCTTCCCTCATCTCTTACCACAGCTCAAGTCAATTGCAAGTGGTCACATGAGAGTTGGCACAAGCAATTTGCTGCGATGAGAGGCATCTTAATGCCTCCATGGGAACAGCTGCGGATTCCCTCCTTTAGCCACATGATAATACTGTACATCTCGAGTAACAATGGTTATTGCAACCCTATTCTGCTTTTTCTTGGGTCAGTTATGCTTGACTGAGATGCATTTCTCCCAATGGTTGGCCTCAATGAACCCTGGCTAACAGAGCGCCTGAGGATGTCCCAGGGTATCACCTTTTTCTCTCCCACGGCTTTCATGTCCTGGGAGTACCGAGATGTCATGACACTTCAAAGGACGAGAGAGGGCCACCTCCCTGTTGGTGCTGCTGTCATCCATGGTGGCAGATTGGCTGGGAGTTAGGTGGAGATCATGCAGGAAGTCACAGGAGAGATGCAGGTGATTAATGGCTGATAGAAGGAGAGGGAGAAGCAGCCAGTTTCGTCACTGGCAGTCGTTTTGGTTTGGAATGTGGGTTTTCTTCCCATTCTCAGGCTTTGCTCCTTCTCCAGAGCACGGCGTCCTTCCCCGGTTGGGGGGCCATTGTAGTATACATCTCCCAGCATGCCTCTCTCAGTTTCTGGATAATAGGATCCAGAGGCATCCAGACCCCCCTCCAGCACACTGGACCCAGCCAGGTTGGCTCCACCCCATCCTCCACCCAAACCCTGCCCCACCACCTGTCCAACCAACATTCTGGTATCAGCAAAGATTAATGTGGCTGGTTTGGGGTTTTGTTGGGGGGTGTCACTGGATCACTTTTAGGATGGTTCAGTTTTGAGATCTTGGGTTCGAGGTACCTGAAATCTCCATTAAGGAGGCTGAAACTGGGCTCGTAGACTTGCTGTCATGTCGTGTGACAGACGGCACTGGGAGACAGGGTTTAGAAGCGTGCCATTTAGGGGGTCTTTGCTGTGCGTTTGATTATTTGCCAGGTGAGACGTGGCATGGCGTCTAAGTCACAGAGCGGGATGTTGTTTGCGAAGCAGCCGCGTCTGTGCCGTCGCTCCCCAGCAGTATATCTCCTGGATTAAATTCCCCTAAAGATTTGCTGAATGGGCTGGATCTGGAAGCCGAAGGGAGGAATTTCCATGGGGATTTTTAATTGCGCCGCACTCAGCCATCCAGCTGCTGCACCTTCAGCTTTGTGACCATTGAAATTCCATTTCAGCCACCCCCCCCCCCCCCACACTTTTCTTTAGGACTTTTATGAACCAGGCCCGCTGTTGTTAAAAGTAAGAAAAGAGTAAAAGGGATGGGGGGGGGTGGGTATGGCAGTCCATTTTTTATGCTCCCCCGCTCTTGATGAAACGGTTCCGTTTGAGGCACTTGGTGGGATTCTGTCAGGCGCCGGCCGCCAGCTCGGTATTAATTAATAACATGGTTGAGCCTTTCAGGGCTATGCAAATGGGCCGTGCCTCTACTGCAGGCGGGGGAGGGAGCGGACAAAAGGCGGACCCTCCATTTCACATGCGGAGGCGTGCGAGGGTCAGGGTCGGTGGGCGCACTCCATAGGACACGCCGGCACTGCTCGGGGTGGCCCCCGAGGAATGGGCGGGAGGGGGGGTTGGCTCATTAAGGGGAGATTATGCTGAAGCCTTCCAGGGAGACGCCGAGCGGCTCTTGTTTACCCAAACAGGGGTCTGGGACTCATTTCGGAGAACATGCCGGGAGGGGAGGACCCCGTAGTGCCGCACGGATGCCAACCTGAGGTCTTGGGTGAATCAGCCAAGGACCCACCTGCTCGGGCCGGAGCCAATCCCACTCTGCTTTCTGACTGGACCCAGTGCTCTGTTGACATTGTCTTGACTGCTTTAGTGGAAAGTGCAGTATATGTTTAACCAAAGTGAGAGTGGAGGTCAAAAAAGGGGGAATTCCAGGAGACTCACAGGCTTTTCCTGCTCATCTTTTGTCTAAACTGATTTGTCTCTTGTACCCAGATGTCATCTGCAGGCCTGCCTGGTAATATGTATATGTTTGAAATGGTCATGGAATCAGTCAACATACTGTGGCCATTTTAAACACTCTCTTTATCAGCGGACTGGTGCTAGCTGTGATTCACAGCTACAGAACATCTGGTCATAGCTGGCGCAAACTCAAACTTCAGCTCACATTCTGTGGAGCATTTGAAAATTTGAGGTACTCTGAAGAGCTTTAGGACTGTGAGGACGTGAAGATCTGTGGAATCCTATGGGACTCTGTGGAGTTTTTTGAAATTTGAGGAATTCTGGTGACTCATGGGACACTATGGAACTCTGTGTAACTTTTTGTACCTCTGGGGAACTGTGGAACTCTTTGGAACTGACTAGTTAATTTTGAGAAACTCTGATGACCTGTGGATCATTATGGATCTCCGTGGAACTCTTTGCAAACCCAAGGGTACTTTTCGAAATTTGAGGATCATTAATGACTTGTAGAACTGTGAATAAGTCTGAGAAACTGTGGAGAGCTGTGGAACTCAAATCAAAGCAATTGCCTAGTTTTGCACATTATAGTACATTTAAAGAAAAAGTATTTTCATCTGAGTAACTCTCTGGTCAAAACTAGGAATTCCTCTCCTGCCAAAATGTTCCCGTTTCCCTACTGACTTTCAGCATAACCTGCACCTCAGTTTTAATTGTACTGAAACATGGATTGCTTGTCCAGGGCGTGCCATCTGGATTAAGGCCTCTCCCCTGACCAGGGTGTGCCGTCTGTATTAAGGCCTCTCCCCTGTCCGGGGTATGCCATCTGGATTAAGGCCACTCCCCTATCCTGGGCGTACCGTCTGGATTAAGGTCTCTCTCCCCTGTCCAGGGCGTGCCGTCTGGATTAAGGCCTCGCTCCCCTGTTCGGGGCGTGCCGTCTGGATTAAGGTCTCTCTTCCCTGTCCGGGTCGTACCGTCTGGATTAAGGCGTCTCTCCCCTGCCCGGGGCATACCGTCTGGATTAAGCCCTCTCCCAAATCCGGGGCATACCGTCAGGATTAAGGCCTCTCCCCTGTCCGGGGTCTGCCGTCTGGATTAAGGCCTCTCCCGTGTCCGGGGTGTGCCGTCTGGATTAAGGCCTCTCCCCTGTCCGGGGCGTACCATCTGGATTAAGGTTTCTCTCCCCTGTCCAGGGCGTGCCGTCTGGATTAAGGCCTCTCCTCTGTCTGGGGTGTGCCGTCTGGATTAAGGCCTCTCCCCCATCCAGGGCGTGCCGTCTGGATTAAGGCCTCTCTCCCCTATCAGGGGCGTACCGTCAGGATTAAGGCCTCTCCCCTATCCAGGGCGTACCATCTGGATTAAGGTTTCTCTCCCCTGTCCAGGGCGTGCCGTCTGGATTAAGGCCTCTCCCCTGTCCGGGGCGTGCCGTCTGGATTAAGGCCTCACCCCCCTGTCCGGGGTGTGCCGTCTGGATTAAGGCCTCTCCCCTGTCCGGGGCGTGCCGTCTGGATTAAGGCCTCACCCCCCTGTCCGGGGTGTGCCGTCTGGATTAAGGCCTCTCCCCTGTCCGGGGCGTGCCGTCTGGATTAAGGCCTCACCCCCCTGTCCGGGGTG
>JABFEB020000001.1:2799053-2812876 GCA_019775895.2 Stomatorhinus ivindoensis
AAGGGAAAGCAGAGGATACCAGCTCCGCTTCTGGGGAGAGATTTCTCTGCAAGAGCATCCCATCTGTTTTCCTCAGTCACTGGAGAAGGCATTTTAGGGCAACCCTGAGCTGCAGATCTGTCCATCAAGCTGTCCAGGGAGAAGCCTGTGGGCAGTCCGTCCGAGCTTTGGCCCGCGACTAGATGCCTAAGCATCAAACAGGGAAAAATGAAATCCAAAGCAGTAGTCATCATTTTCGCTTTCTCATCTTGACGACGCCCTTACTCATTATAATGACTGACAACACAAACTGTTAGCGCGAGCCAACACAGCTGGTGCAAAGACACGTGACATTAAGGATGGACTGTACCAAGTGGGGGGGGGGGGGGCATTACCCCATAAGAATAATTTATGTGACACAGCTCAATTGGATTAACAGAAACAACTGCAATCACTTTTTAGAAAGAAATTAAAATGAAATGCAAGTCATACTGGGGATATGCCCCAAAATCAGCTACATAGCAGTGCTTTGGGATGCTTTTCTCAGACAGGAACTCTGGTCTCAAAAACGTGGTTACCAATCAGGACCCTATAACCCATCACAATCCCACTACGCCAATGCAGGTAGCTCAGCCCTGCCGCAAGCACCAGTGACATTCGCTAAAGACTTATTGATCTCTATTGCAAAAGCAATTCATCACCCCCACTGGTTACGCTCCAATTCCTTTAACAAAACATGGGGATCAGCACTTTGGGCTCTCTCACCTCATTACAAGCACATTTCCCAAACTTTCTCGCCTCCAAGTCGGCATGCTGGACAGGAGAAAATCACAGAGGATGAAAACCACCACGAAGAATGTGTCAGCAAGTCAAACAGACCAAGAACGAGGAGTCAACCCCAAGCGGGGGCCCGTTTGTTCGGGATCTCCTTGTGGCAGCGGTGGCCTCAGGCTCCGCTCTTGGGGTCACCAGCAGCCCCCACAGCCCCCAGAAGCATATCTTCTCACCCATTTATAAGGCTTTTTAACTCCAAACGTGAGACTCATCATTCCACGAAGTCGCCATTTACTGAAACCTTGGATTTAACATGATCACCCAAAGCACGGCAGAAGCCAGGAAAACATCTTTAAAAGCAGTAATCCATCAGGAGCTACAATTAAAATCTCTTCAGCTAAGAAATATTAACACATTTGCACACGTCAATTGTCGAAATACAGGTTGCCATGCAGATTACCTAATTATGATGTTAGTCAATTTTGTCTGTCCAACCTAAGAAAATGTGAACAAAAGATGGAGAACAACATGAGCATCAGTTTTCAGCAGCGACCGGATAACGGTGTTTGGGGGACCTGGTGAACCATTCAGTCATTTGAAGGCTTATCACTATAGATTACCTTGAAAGAACTCAGCAATGGCCTCTCCATGATACACACTTCATGGTGAAATTTAATGTGGGGTTTACATAGTATTATTATTACTGTTATTATAACAACAACACTCTTATTCTCATTAATAATAACAATAAAGTTATTCCACCATAAGGGCCCAGAAGAGGGCCCACAAGCATCAATAATCTACGCGTTGAACATTTCTCGATCATCAGGAACTTAATTCGCTGACCATTTCCCGATCACAAGGAACTCGACGTGCCGACCATTTCTTGATCGTGAGGAACTCGACGCCCTGACGATATCACGAGCGTCAGGAACCCGATGAGCTGACCATTTCTCGAGCGTCAGGAACTCGACGAGCTGACCATTTCTGGAACGTCAGGAACTCGACGAGCTTACGATATCACGAGAGTCAGGAACTCCATGCACTAACAATATCATGAGAGTCAGGAACTCCACACACTTACAATATCACAAGTGTCTACTGCCCCCCATCCCAGTAGAGCAACTCTGTGCTTCTCAGCTCTCAACCCCAAAATCTGCGCTTCATCCTGCTCAGTGCCTCATAAAGCCAAGTCCCATACACCCAAGAATGAGAACCACAAGTTCACACAACCATACAGAACTAAAACATCCGATGCAAACACCTGCCAATTACCGGCCTTACCTCAGGTTTATGGAGGAGCCAGACAAAATACCACCCCCCCCAAAAACCGCCAACTAGGGATGGATTCAGCAGAGCCAGACCTCAAGGTAATGCATGTTGATTACACTTGCATCCAGGTGAATATATCATTGACATCCCTGTGTATATCATTACAGCTTTAGAGTAAGCACTGAGAGTGAGAACCTGTACTGGGAGATCAGCAGGACCTTCCACACCCCCAACAAACAGCCCCAAGGGGGTAAAGCATTTCTATGGCTGTGTATGCTCCCCCAGCCACTTAAGAAGAGGGGGGGGGGTATTCCTCCTCTCTCCTGTGGCTTTCTCTGACTGTACAGTATCAGTTTAAACTCCCCCAGAGCAGGGCTGCAGTAACCTGTGTAAGACTCTATTACCAGGTAAAAGCAGGAGAGCAGAGCAGCACGCAGCTGAAGGGCTGCTTTTAGCTGAACAATGTTCAACAGGAATCCTTCCTTTGCGGCGATGGGGCTAAATGCATTGCTAAGATCAGACATGCCGATTCGTTTTCTGCGACTTAACCTGGAAGATCAAATTCACTTCTATGAAAGGCAAAACTCCGAGCCTCTGTACCTGTAAAGAAATGAAAAGGGAAAGCAACTTAAATCTGCATCAAAGGACAAAAATAGCAGCCATTTAAAGCACAATCGATGACAGTTCAGAACAGTCAAGAAAAGGAAAACCATGACCCTCTGACCCCAGATTAATTCATATAGTTAACGGGACAGAAGAGTTTATAATTATTCATGACTTTTTAGTTGGTAAGATCATAGTGATTACCATAACACAAAAGTATGCCAAAGAACTTGCAAAAACTCTTATTAAAGGAAAACTAGACCGGTACAGAAAGGAGACGCCGCGGTTTCTGAAACTGGAGCTCATTAATAACAAACCCTGCCTGGGACCTTGTACATGCAGACTGATAGGACGCTCACTGCCAGTGAGAAGCCCATAATTCACCTTGGTGTTGTAATGAGATAAGAAGCTCTCATACCAGCCGGTTAATAATGCACAAGCACAGGATGCTTCACGTCCCAAATTCAGACTTCAGGTTAACAGGATTCCAGTCCACTGATATAACTGGAATGTTGCACCCGAGAAAGTCAAGGCTAAGCTGCTAACCCCTCGACTTTGCCTGACACGCAATCCCACACCCAACGGACCCTCGCACAGCATCTGATGGGACAGCTCCACGCTGACGGAAACCTCCCAGCCCAAACCTGCCATCTGGATCCGCTTCCTTTCCGAGTCCCCAACAGAAATGGGCTTGATATCCGAGCCCATCCTCCAGACACTCTTTCGGACTCCAGATGAGCGGACGTGTGGCGCCCGTTAACTTGGGCGCGCCAGAGCACCACGCTCACTTACGGCCCATTGGTCAGGCCTGACTGGCCAGAGGTAACCCTGGGCCGGGACACCAGCTTCCCTCCCGATCTCATGCGTACTCTCCTGAACACGGCCCTTGCCCCCCGACGTCTCCCTCGACAAGCCAATCGTCACCGCCCTCACAAGCCCGCAGCACCAAGACACACGCCACTTACAGACACATGAGGAGCTGGATCTTCGCTTCAGCTAAAATTTGGCTTATTTCAGATAGTCCTTTCCCCATATGCTTCTCTGTCCCCTCTGAGCTACGAACTTCCCGTGCGCAGACTGAGCCGGTTAACGCACTCCCTCTACTCGTAAAGGGACTCCCTCCTTTCTGGAAGACGACACATACATCCTTCTTCCACTCCCACTCTCTAGCCATCTACAGTACATTCACCCCTCAGGCCCCCACTTATGGGAAAACCCTTAAATGCTGCAGAAGAACTTGTGTGTCCCAGGAGACGCAGGTCTGGCTTGGCTGAGCTCTCCCTGGCCTCAAATGGACAAATGGTGGTGGGGGGCGGGCTGTACAAGCTGCTCTAAGACAAAGAGGGAATTCATATCAACTCCCCCCCCCCACCCTGCTTACTCTACAAATCCATTAACACCACCAAAAACTGTCATTGCACCAACCCTGTATCATGTTTAACTGCCTATCAGGCGGAGCCTTTCAGACCTCTCCCCACACACAGACGGAGACCGGCCCCCCGGCCGCACACCCCCATTCTGGCACTCTGCCTCCCCAATCTGACAGATGATGCCACTAATCTGACAGCCTGAAGGTCAGAGTGGACATTGATCAAAGAAGAGTCCGTCCTTATAGCCTGACCCATGGCGGATGGTTTGCGTCCACCAAGCCAAGGGGCAGCTCCCCAGAGGAAACTGTGAGATGCACGCTGACAGCTCCAGAGGCTCTGGTGACATTACCCCCACTGGACCACGTTCCCCCCTGGGGGGGGAGCAAGGAACTGTCTTTCCAAAAACACTTCAATAAAAGCTTCACAGATACTATTGAAAGCAGAAAAGAGTATTTCCTTAATGCGAGGCCAACTGAGCCAGAGGACACCCCTATTAATCTGGAATGACAGAAAGCTACTGGCCCTCCGTAGAAGCTCTGCGGATCCCTGAATAGTGCAGGACAGAACCGCAGCAGAACAGGTCAGCCTCACAACCTGTCGCACCCTTCCTCACAAAATGAGCAACAGGAAATTATATTATGCACTTTCTGAGGATCTCAATCTGAAGAAACAAACGTAACACACAAGCCGCCTTCCAGCAAGGCACGCAAGAGGCACCCGGAATCAGGCAGCCACAGATTAAAGTAAAGAGGCTGACTTGACCCAGATCAGTAACAGAAAAGCAGGGTTTGAAAATAAAAGTTGATATTGACAAATTTCCTCAATCACTTAAACCTATTAATCCTGTCGGTGACAATGTTGCAGTTTTTGGACAGAAATAGCTATAATCTGACACACTTGAGCCATGAAAATAACAGAGAGACTACTGAGGTTTATTATTATTTAACAGACCAGTTTTCAGGCGCTTACTGTATAAACACCAGACACAGGTTTTTGCCCAAGATAAGCAGTTCCCTGACAGCAATCATACGCGTCTTTTCCTGCCACTCAGTCAACAAACTCAATCAATTAATGAGCAGACCAAAATATAAAAAACAGATTATTTTAGATAATGCATTTGGCCATATCTGATGGCAGCAATGATGGATTCCCATCCTTTGTGTGAAGCTTACAATTAAATGCACATTATTGCTTTGCTTTTGTCGATCAACAACACACAGGAGCCAGTTCATTATAGCCAGATGATAGCATTTCATTGCTGTCTCTTGTGCTCCCTTAAATCCACCATAACCGTGGTAACGAGAGTCCTTCTCTCCCCCCCCCCCCCCGTTTTTTTACATGTTGTTGATTTCCACAGATTCAACGGGGCATGAGTATCACCCTGGAGTCATAACAAGTAGAAGGACACGACGTCAAAACATGACAGACTCTCGAAAACAGCACTGGCACGACGACTAGAGACGGGAAATGCCACGGCGGTCGGGAGGGAAGCGCTTCAGTGACACACTGTTCTGTGACACAAAATGACTTCCTGTCACTGTCCTTGACTGAGAGGCTGATAGAGAAATACTTTAAGTGGAAAACCAGATTGGCCTTTTTACTTTAAATAGACCCCTGTCCACAGACTGAACATACCAGGGCACAATCACTGTCATTGTCCATCACGTTTTAATACAATGGTTATTAGATTACATGAAATCATAACACATCACTGCACTGAAAGGACCTGCAGTGTAGTTTAAAATCCATCCATCTGTTTTCTATACGTGTCTGTCCTATGCACTGTCACAGGGATCCGGAGGTGATTCCAGCAGCAATGGATGCAAGACAGGGGATAATTCAGGATAGGTCACACACACAGAATATTTATATATATATATATTTATATTTATATTTGTATGCTATTACCCAGGCCCTGTACTGCAAATGTAAATTTCTAGACTTCTTTTATAACTGCTGTTCTTCTTGCATAATAATCATAAAGATACCAGTCATCTGTATCCTACATCTTCGCTTTGCACAGCTGTCTTACAGCCCAGGGTATCAACCCAGAGTCATGAAGAGACTGGATACACAAGACGAACGCCAGCTCCAAACCCATGAAACAGACGAGCATGATGAACAGCCATCAGCAGGAGACAAAGAGGGTGATTTACTGGGTTGAGGTCTTTGTGTTGGCTTTGCGCTAGTGGGCGGAGCCACATAAGTGCAGAATTAACACGTGTTGACTCCACAAGACAAATCCTGTACTAATTATGCACACTGCAAGTCAAAGTAAAACGGCCCCCTGACTTTAATCGAGGCCTCGGTCCCTCTAAACAGCTCTCAGACATCAAAGACCATGTTGCCTGACAGTGAACCATGAGCAGCAACATAAAAGAAAATCTCCCATCTTCTCTCATAGTTTCCAGAGTGACGATGACATGGAGAACTTGGACCAACAGCAAACCACATAAACAATTTATCCATTTAGATGTAGGTCTCCTACTTCCCCTCTAGGCTTTCAGGAACGTTTCGCATCAATGGTTACGTTGTTTTTTCCTTCCGCATCTCAACGGCACTTTGCTCTGCAAGCAGAGCCCAGTCAGGCTGATTTCAGCTCCGGGGTTTTTCCGCCTATTGCAACCATCTGGCCTCGGCATTATCGCCCTGGGAAAAAAAACGTCGTAAGAGAAGCCGGCGTTCTCATAGCCACAGGGCAGCCTACCCACAAACACATGCAAGAGCACCACCAGCGCCAGTGCCAAGCGAATATGTCTCATTAGTGGACAACGAGCGCATGAGGGTGGCGTTGTGTGGCTCAGCGGGTTACGATGCTGTGTCTCAGATCGAAAGGTCGCCGGCTCAAATCCCAGAGATGGCCGATTCCACTTTCGGGCCTCTGAATAAGGCCATTAACCCCCATATGCTCCAAGGACTGTCTGACCCCACTTTCAAACTGTATGACACTTTGGGTAGAAGTGTCTGCTAAGCTAATAAAACTGAGGAGGACTGTCTGGGACTGGCAGTAGGGTAACCCTTTGGTATTTGCTCCTGCGGACCTGACAGAGGATTTGGCTCAGTTCAGCCCTGCCCTGCGTCAGCACTCCATGACAGCAGCCACAACTAAGTAAGGTGGCCAGAAGTGGCTGGTTCGCTGCTGGGAGGGGTCAAGTGAGCTAAATGAGGAGGAAGACCTGTTGGGAGGCAGAACAATAGGTTTTGTTCCGGGTTCTTTCCTATTGGGAGCTACATACCATTAAATAGGTACAAAGAACACATGGATGCCATTAAACCCGTTGGGCAGGTATGGCGAGAGGGCCACAGATCAGCCGTCGGGTCCCGCATAGAAACCAAGAGGCAGGACCCAGCGCTGAAAACACACAGCTGGCCCGTGACGAGCTTCAAACAAGGTGAAATGCCACCGATACCATGGCTTCCAGAACTTCAATCGACAGTCCGAAGAATCAAACATCTCACCGGGGAGCTTCCCTCAAGAGCTACAGGAAGGCAAAGATTCCTCGAAAGGCAACACCCTCAAATATCAACACGGCAACACCGGTCCTCTTCCTGGTACTAGCTGACAGACACAGGTATGCTGTACCTGTCCCTGGAGACCCACGGCTCCGAGAGACGCATGGGGCGTCTGGACGCTGGCTGTTCTGCCCTTGAAGGTGTGCCTGAACAGAACTGTCAATGCCACAGAAGGGAGTGAGGGAGAGTGCAGAAGGTGTGATGGCCAATGCTCACACAGAGAGAGCAAGCAGATGCTCAGATATCTTTTCAGAGAGCAGCTAAAATGCCTGTTGAGGTCAAACCCCCGAGATGAATCAGGACAGGAAGCAGCTTTGGGAGTTGGGCTTCATCTCTTCATCGAGCTGGTAAATCAGAGGAGCCCTCCATCATTTTCATCCCCTGTGAACACCCCCATCGCGCACGGAGAGTCCCATAGTCCAAAGGCATGGACTTTGACCTTTCAGGACCGCAAATGGTCTCTGTTCCTGCTGCCGATGATGACAAACCACCTGCATGAGTCAATATTAGCATCCGGCTCCTAACAGGGGGTGGAGTATATTTACGCGGATTCTACCTCTATCCGTATGCCCAGATACTTCTGATTAACACATCATTTTATTGTGCATCATGCAGCACACAAGAGACCACAGTCTTCTATGCAAAGTGTTAAAAGTCTTTTGTGACACAGAGACTCGCACATTAAGGTTGTCATGTTAATCAGCCAGTTTGGCACTAATGCTCTTGCTCAGTAACAAAGTAAACATATGCATCAGTGCTAATCGGGAGACCCAGGCATTAGAGCGCTCGAACACCCATTGATGGGACAACAGGGGATCCCCTGTCCACATTAATGGACTAATCTCTACACCACTAATGGACGCGAATCGCGGCCATTTAGAGGATATTTTTTGTTTAGTTGTGGGTACATTTATTCAGTGGGAGAAAAGCTCCAGCAAGGTTTTGCAGCAAGGGACTCATGTTGGTAATTAAAAACAAGAGATCCTGGATGGACTGTAGCAGCTAGACGAACAGCACTTAATCCGCTATCCGTTCGCTTAATGTCACCAAGAACAGATGGCGTGGCAGAAGCGCGTTGGGGGTGACGGACGTTCGGGGAAGATGCAGTCGATGTAAAACACGGGGATTAGTTTGACCCCTGACCCCTTATATGACTACAACAGAACAGCAACACAGCCGAAGTTTCGTTACGGGCCAAGCAGAAGGTCGGCTTGGATTGTTTGAGGAACAGGCAAAGCAGAGGTGACATGGCGGACGCTCCCAGTGCCACACATATGACGGATGTGCTCACGCTGCACTGACCCTGCGGAAGCTGGAATGTCGACATTTTCAGAAACAACCAAGTCATGGCGTGAAGGACCCCACACAGGAAACCTACGCACCTCACAAGGCCTTCATCTACAAGAAGACCTGTTTGCAGCATAAAAAACACTTTATGCAATATTGCTTTAATAGTGTAATTGATTCAACAATTAAAATAGATTATGCTGCCAAATTCCTCAACCACAGCGGCTAAACCAAGCAATGTGTGTCAGAAATTGTGATGAGTCAGTCCCCGTATTCCAGCGTGTAACACCCTTTCTGCTGGTTAGATGTCACCATCTCATCCCACCATCCAATCCATCACCACACAGATCAGTAATCCGTCCCTGCTCAGGGAAAATAGTGAGACTGATTAAGACTCTTTATGTGAAGGAACACGGCTATGGTTTATCAGAAGTTCCTGCATTTACAACAGACAGGATAACCTTTTTAAACAGACTAACATAACATTTTATTTCATTCTAATTCAGGTACAAGGGTCATAATGAAGTCGGCATACTCAAATTTTCAAAATATAATAACACAACCCAATAGGCCAAATAATAATAATAATAATAATAAACCCAAGTTTCTCCAGAAGGAACGAAATCATCGGTTGACCTATACATAAAATCAGTCAAATCCATAACATGATTAATCCCGATTAATCCTTCCCCAGTGGCTGAATAAACATCTGGAAAGCCTCGTTCATCAAAGCGTTTCTCCTGACCCTTATAAATGCTCCCAATATATTCCACAACTACTGCTATAAACGGGTTTTTAAACTTTTCTAACTGCCCAATAAAAACGAACTGCAGTTTACACGGCAACTGAAAAAAGACAGAAAACAGCAAACCGACGTTTAATAAAGTCATTTAAAATGACAGAAGGAGCTTTAAATTTCGTTAATAATCTTTAAACCCAAACCTATCGATTAAGTCTATAGCAACAGGTGAAGTGAAGAGTTGCTTGCACCATGTACGCCAAATGGGGTTATACCTGGAATCACTTTTACATAATAAATACCGAACGGACAAACATCGCATCCCTATCTGTGCCTTGTATTAAAAACTAAACAAATACCACATAACAATCAAAATCCTTCCGAGCTCCTCCGCCACGTCCATGTGTCAAAACAAGCAGAATCTCTCCCAGCAAAGTGCTCGTAGAAACAGACTACAAAAGCCGCGGTATCTGAGCCAACACGCTGCAGATTTATCTGAAAACTGAAAAATGTATTCATCCGAGTGATAAAGAAACCGGTGCCTGGTGTTAAGCATTATAGCAGCACGGCGGCGCATTTCTAACGAAACACCCTGCTTTCGTTACACCGGAGCGGACCCGCTGTCCAGGAAAAATAAAATAAAACTTTGAAAGTCGATACATGAGACAGATGTATCACGCAGGAAGCGGAAGTTATTATAACATACGATTAAAATAAGACAAAGTCGATTATACATGTTTCCCCGCTGCTGCCGGAATAAGGGCGCAGCCCCTCGTCCAGCAAAGCAGCGCTCCGTGTTTCTCCGATCGGCTACCTTGCATGAGCGGCAGCCGCAGCCCCGCGCACCAACTTGTTGCCGTTTTCCGTACGATCTGTGAGCCCCGCTGAGTGAGAGGGACTCGTCGCCCGGTGACGTGATCAGGGAAAATGCGGGCAGGACAAAACAAAAATTTGGCATGGGAATGCCCGGCTCCACGGAGAGGCGCGTCGTTTTCATCCCCCATATATTTCGGTTATATTGGTCCCCCCAGCATTAAATGATCATTTGTTTTTTTTCTTTATTCGGCAAAAACGTGGGAATACAGGACACCGTAATACTCCATATTTGCGTCACATGTTCCATTTCATAACCATTTTCTGCATAAATTCATAGTCACAGCTGTTTTAAAACACACCAGCGTTATTCATGCTTTCCAACGTAAGCCAATTCGCTGTAAATGGTCGCTTCTATAGTGCTGTCGTTCTAAAGTGATTCATATTTTTCAAGCCAGAAAAGTCGGACACAGAAGTACCTTCTAATTGTGGTTATTTAGTCAGAAGCCGGATAATCATTATTACTATTATTTGCGTTTTATTATCGTTGAGTGGGAAGGTGCAGGGAAAAAATTACTCACAGGTGAATGTGTCACTGCTATGAAAAATACGCATTTAACGCAGGAGACGGCACATGTACGCAGATCATGACCGCCTCTGATTGCATCCGACAGTTATTTGTAGACAGGCGAGTTGGCTTTGGCATGATACTGACGAAAATGATTAGCATGTAACAGGATACAAGGTACGCAATAATAACTGCATGAATTAGTATTATTATTTATGACAAAATGACGCTATTTAACGTAATATAAAAATGAAGTCCAGCGCGCCAATAAATAAAAGTTGAAAAATGCTATTAATTTAAATTAAGAAATTTAACATATCACAGAAATGTAAAGTCTTTTTGGCAGACTCAAAAATGATGAAACAGTCGGGGCATGAAAATCAGTGGAGGTGCAAAAAGTATGACTTTCTCAACTACATATTGAAACATCTTCAAAAGAAAAAGTCCCTGAGCTAAGCAGCTCACATCTTACAGGAAGACGTCGTTTCCCGTCAGTCTGCCACGAGTCTTCCTTCGCTGGAACCTGTACCGCGGAGACGTTACGCGGGAGCGCACGTGGGTGGTGCACGTGGGTGGCGCTGCTCTAGGGATTACGGAGTAATGTGCTCCTCGCGGGAAAAGGCGCTAATCCGTCCCGTATGTAATCTTTGATGAATCATTTGTAACAATTTGTTACTCTGTATGATAAAAGTGAGGTAGGATATTATTGTCATTCAAACGTGACAGCAGACCACGACAGAAAGAAGGGCGACTTACTTTAAATGGCAATATTTAAAATATATATTCTTCTCCAAACTACTGCACTGCAGCAAAAGCGCGTGGGCTATCTATAGACATGGTACCAATCAGCAAAGCCTTTTTTGTTACACCCATAGTTACTTGCTGAAGAACCAAAAAATAAAAACTGGTCAGTGTCAGAATGGCCGTAACATCATTTTAGAAGGGCGAGCCAGGTGCAGTGTCAGACAATGGCACGGACTCAGCTCCGGGGGTATCGCAGCTGATCTGGGGGGAGCGGGGGGAGTTAGTGTGTGCTGAGGAAGAAAAACTATCGGGATTCCTGCTTGCTCAGTCACGTTCTTGGAAAGGAATAAAAGTCTAATTGCTCAACAGTGGATAGGAAGGCGCTGAACGTGCGAAGGGACGACATCCCCGAGCAAACATGATGTCATGACATCAGCAGGTTGTGGGGGCGTGGCAGCCCTCGAACAGCAAGGTTGTCCTTCAACGTTTCCACCGTTGTGCCAAGCAAGGTGATCCAGGCTGCGCTTATTTGCCTTCTCATTGGACTGGGACGCTGAATGTAAGGTGATGCTGTAGCGCAGGTTAGCAGCAAGCTCCAGGCTAGCCTACGTAAAACCAACCATTTTTGTAGCACTAACTAGTCATGTCCTTGAAATATTTTCAGACAAAAACAACAAAAACATTGTTTTAAAACAATAAAACACATCAATGTTGACCTGTTTTTTGAGCACCCTTGATTTGAAATGTATGGCATTTTATTGTATCTGAGTTCACCAATCATACACAGGCTACGAATTATAAAGCAGATGGCTTCTCAGGGTCTGCCGTGCAAAACAGGCCAACAATAACAGAGAAGCAAATCTTCACAGCATATTCTGGTTCTGGGTCCAGGGCAGCATGACAACTGGGAATAAAATTAAGGGGCTCAATCAATGATCGAATGGCAGGCGTGCAGGGTTAGATTCTACCGCATAAGCATTTTTTTGGCCTGCAAATGTACTGACAAAGCATTTTACATACAATGAAACTGTCATTCAATGGTTTTGCATGAGTCTTTAAAAAATTATCATTAGGTAAAAATAAGATGAACATGAACTGCTTATAAATATCATGAAGTGCATTTACAAGAAAACTGCCGACATATATCCAAATAAAAGTATTAATAACAAAGAGGTGACGATTATAAAAGTCTATCACGGTCTCAGTATGTCAGCCCCAAGTTCCTTTGATTCTGTCTCGCGCTTTGTTGTGGTTCTGTTGTGGTTCTGACGTCTAAGCCACAATTGACATTCTGCTTTTTTGTCTGTTAGTAAATGTCTGCTTAAGGATCAGAGCCTGAATGTCCCTCTTCATTCCCGACTTAGGTTCCTGCTGCGCTTCAAACTTCTGCCCTCGTGCGTGTCCGTACGCTCGTAATGGCGCCCTCTGGTGTTGCAGGCGTGGAAGAACAACCTCGTTTCTGCATCTGCTGAGCAGCACACTGCAGTGCAGCAGACGGCCAGCTGCAGCATCAGGGCTGTCGGCGTTAGCAGAAACCCCCTTCGGTGGCGTTTTCGGGTGACCCTGACTGGAAAGAGAGTTAGAGGGGCGAAGTCCTCCACTCCAAATGTGCTCTCCAGCTTATTGTTATATGACGTTTGTAATATATTTTGAAAAAGGAAACATACATACAAATAATCGGCTACATGTACATAGGTTGTATTTATACTTAACATATAAAGTATCCAGAATAGCATAGTTCAATCAAATCCTACACGGAGATTTAAAGAGAGATTAAAATAAGTTGTGTTGCTTTGGGTCAGAAGTTCAGATATTAATAAAGCTACATTTGTTAGTCAACGTGCTCCCCTCCCAGGGCATGTCAGCATTTGGCCCCGGACAGAAAACACCATGTCAGACTGCCTGTAAGATCTTCGAGGTACGAGGTGATGTTGAGAAAGAGAGACTTGGGGATTGGTGGCGTCAAATGTAGGAAAAGGTTCATGGAAACATCTGCGGAGCCCATGTGCTGCGGCGGCATGAGAAGTACAAACAGGCTTTACATATAAGGCAGCAGTCCGCCATGACAGCTTCACACGCTGCCCCCACCCCGCCCCAATGCAGTATAGGGCAGTGGTTTCATGCGGCTATTTTCAATGGTGTTGGGGAGTTGGAATGTGAG
>JABFEB020000001.1:2812976-2826242 GCA_019775895.2 Stomatorhinus ivindoensis
GAGCTGGGGCCTTTGACCTGCCAGGGCCTATAATGGCAGCCCGGGCGTGTGGCCCCCCCATGTACGGCCTGCAGGCCGACCCGCCGCTGCACACGCTCCCGGCCGGCTCAGGTAGCGCCTGGTCGTTCCTGGTGCTCAGCGTGCACCCTGATCTGCGCCGCTCGCTCCCGACGGAGCCACGCAGCTCCGTGACGGACGGGGCCCCCCCGGGGGGCTCTGACCGAACGTGTGAAATGGGAGACGCCCACTACGGGGTACCTCCCCACCCCCTCTATCTTGTTCAAAAGTGAAATATAAATCTTGTCGGGTGGCATGGGATGTTCTTAAGCCGTCAGTGGGGGTTTCTTAGGAAGATACTGCAGGTACCAGCGCACTGATAGTGAGAAGTGATAGTGAGAAATGATGGTGACCACAGTGGGTGCTGAGTGCTCCCTCAGGATAGGAGCCTGCACTATATATATATATATATATATATATATATAAAATAGAGCGTAGATAGAGCAATTGCAATGAAATTTAATCCTAACATCTCATCTTGTACTCCCACGAGACATGCACACACTCGTATGTAAGGTCATCGGCCTTGCACACCAAGGCTCCTAACCCCAGAATCTGCCTTGGGCCACCATAAGATTCACTCCCACAGGCATATATATATCCTCACGTGGCTCATTTCGCTCTCACACACATGCATTTATACATAGTTATGTCTGTCTCATGGGAGAGCTGGACAGGATACCCAGGGATCGAATTTCATGATACTTGCTATTTGTACAATGACAATAAAGCCATTCTATCTTCTATCTATGGATGTATCATGTAATAAAGAGTGATACGGCGTGCAGTAGACAGTGATATGCTGCGGTAAACTTGGTTTCAGTTGTACGCGGCAGAAACGTCAGCCTGGAGCCTCCTATGTGTCACATGGAGGTCACTCCTCAGCTTGGGGGGGGGGGGGGGGGAGCCTTGACCTGCGATTACCAAAACACACATTCAAATTGACGCCTTATCTGCTCCATTTGAGGAATCCAGCTACGTGTGTCTCATGTGTTGAGGTGTCATTGGTGTCTCAGAGAAAGTTCTGATGGAGAAAGACAGGAGGAGTGTAAGCAGGGAAGGTGCAGGTAGGATGTCAGCAGAGGGTTAGGGTGCAGAATCGCTGTTAAAAAGGGGAAACTCAGGTCACCTGAGACTGCGATATTTTTACTTCTGTAAATACTTGTTTGTTCCTCAGAAAATAATAGTATTCACTACATATAGTTCAGTCAGTTGAGCCGCTAAGCTTTCTGGAGTGAAGCCAGGCTATGCTATTAATAAAGCAAACATATTTGTACAACTTTTTTTTACATATTCTGTGAAGGTATGTAAACATATACTGTAACTCGAGCGAGCTCACAGCAAAAACATACAAACATCAAAGACTTCAGTGCTTGGTAACACTTTATAATACTGTTCCGCAGTTAACAGGTAAATATGAAGGAAGTAAGCAGCAACAAAGGAGTAATGCTTCATTAACACCTAAATTAGTACTATTCACTACTAAGGAGTTTAGTGTATTACTCAATAGGTAATAGTGAACTGATTATTATAGTAGTCCGCTATTACTTCATTAGGAACTACATTTTAATTATTTACCTCACTTCAGTCCATGTGCCAGTGTTCTTCAAACTGTACTTTGAAGTCCAACTGAAGGGATGGTCAATCGGAGACTCGTGCTCCACCACATGTTGTTGATCTTTTCTAAACATTAAGAAATTAATGTATGCATTTTAAATAAGGAATGAAGTCTTACTAATGACCAAAATAAAACTAATTGTAACTCATTAGTAATGAATGTGGCGTTAATGACTTCTTCCATAGGAGTTACCAAAGATCATGAACAGTATTATAAAGTGAAACACTCTGTAACTCATTAGTAATGAATGTGGTGTTACTGAGTAAGCTTCTATTTCTTTCACTTAAACATTTACCGAGTTCTTCTTAAGGGGTTAATAAGAACAATGAATGTTAACATAGCTTATTTGTTTCACTCAAACATTCATGTAACACTTCATGACACAACAGCAGAAGTTCATTTTGAACATGTAATCTGAATCACATCTATGCTATTAACATCACAACTTAATGTTTTAAATCAAATTACTTTACATTGATTACACATCCATCCCATTAAAACTATTTACACAGGGTATTGCTTTCTGATGTCATGTAACAAATGTCCAAGTGGTCCATCCTTGTGTTTTTGGCTCAGCCAGCAGGTCCACTCAATCGGTCTTTGTCTGCCGATGTCACACTCGCTATAGCCGCAGTGTATTGTGGGTCAAATCGCCATTTTGGTTGTGTACAACGCAGGAGCGAGCATTTGCATCCGGTTTTATCTTTGGTTAGATGGGATGATCGTGCATTATGAAGTGTTACCCGGTGCTTTATTTAACGAAACAGAACGGTGGCTTTTGCATCAAACAGAAGGATGAATAGAAGGGAGAGCAGACTGAACACCGACAGGAAGTTCAGCACTCTGGGTGGTGGCACCTGGCTAGCTGGGGACCCCCCCTGAAGGATTAGCCCACACTTCACTGTCAGCATGTCTATCCCTCTGTTTACGTCAGGGAATCATCTGATGTGCCGCTCCAAAGGGATGATTGGATAATTAGAGTGGATAGGCAGTCCCCTCCACCCTGTGGTCAGCATAGCTAATCAAGAAGTAAGCTTTGATGTCTGCTCGTACGTTTACTCCAAAGTTTATTTCGAGGCGCTAAAAAGATAAACCACTAAAGTATTTAGCAGAAGCTAGCGATAACCGCTAACTGCTCATTTTTTTGTTATATGAATTCAGCTTGGGTTTGGATTTAGGCTCTTAAATGAAATTCTAACCTGCTTAGTAATTAAGTTACGTAGGGCAGGAGTGATTACTTGGGGGTATTTAGGACTTACCCAACTGGGGATCATTGGATTCTGCATGGTCTCTGGCATAAATTTTCTTTCATTGATATTCTGTATGCAGAATATAAACATTTTTATTGGAGTTCTATTCTGCCATTGGCTCATGCTGACATTTGGCCCTCAGTGAAGCCGCATGAAGTCTACAAACATGGCGATTTTACCCAGAACTAGGAAGGAGGGTCTCAGCTATTGGTCTATAGCTCTGTCAATTACATCCCAGAAGATAAAGGAAAATAACCAGGGCCTGAAGCAGATTTCTTACTTAGCCAGATAACTTGTCATATTCATGGTAGTCTGGGCTAAATGTAAGTGAACGAAGATAAAGTCCACTTAAAATAGGGTACCTGAAATCTGACAAGTTATGTGACTAAGCAATATATCCAGCTTCGTGTTACAGGCCCCAGTTCTCTGTTTAGTTCAGGGTACCCCAGTTTAAATGGACTTTATCTTCGTTCACTTACTGTACATTTATCCCAGACTAACCAGTCACTTCTTGTCTTTATACCTAGTCAGCCAACAGCGTCCCAGATAGAGTGTTGCAGACACACTCGCAGTAGACCAGAGCAAATATGTGTGATTTTAGGAGTTACAAACATTTTCGACCTTTTACCTTTATTTACCTGCGAAAAAATGTTAGAGGATTTACAGTTAGTGGAAATAAATTCAGAGGAAGCTAATTGGTCTGGTGACAGTTTTCAAAGGTAGCGGAAATGTTAATCTGCTAATGAAAAGTTACCGTCGCCAGTTTAGGGCGAACCCTGCCCATCCATCACAGCCACTGCCCCTGATGACTCAAGGGCCCTTGAGGCAGGGCACTTAACCCCAACTGTTTCAGGGACCATCTGGCCCTGCTTTGGATAAAAGTGGCTGCTAAATAAATATAATTTAATGTAATGCCCAGACCAGAGCTCCACGCCACCAGGTAGCTGCCCTTTACTCTCGCAGGGACACAAATTTCCCCCCTTCCTTCCTGGCAAGGCTTGGTCTCCTGCTTCTTCTCAGGCACCTGCCTGCTTGTTGTCTTGTTCCAGGTGACTTTTGCTCTGGAGCTGGCCCATTAGGCAGCAGCTCCATTACCATCTCTTCTTACAGTCTCATGGGACCCTGGAGAGGAGCGAGTTCAAGAGCCTCGTCATCAGCAGCTCCATTTGTTCGTGTGGAGTTTCACAAGGCTGGACACTGCCCACCTCTCCTGCTACAGGAGCCTCTCCGGGCGAGACTGCGGTACACATACAGTTATCCTGCATTATCCTGTAGAATACGCAGTATCTTTGACTGCTCGTACCATCAAGGCCCTGGCCTCCACCACAACACCTAACACATGAAACCTCTTGGCCAGCTTCCAGAGGAACTTGTAGATGCAAAAGAAGAAAATGTTCTCTAGATTAAAGAAGTGTACCAGGGCCAGGATTGGGGGGAGAAAATTCTTCCTTTAGAAACAATCTGTGTTCTCTATCAGTCTTCATGTGAAGAGTATGATGGATGTTATAAATATTTTTTTTTCCGCTACCTTAAATATCCTTGGCACCCCACATGTGTATTTCTGTGGCCCCCAGTAAAATCTTAATGACCCCCCTGTATGTGCCCTAGCAGCAGATCGGCAGCCCTGTGTGACAGCGAGTGGAGTTCCCCGCTTTCCTTTTATAAGTCTGAGCATGTGCCTTCAGTCCGCCTGCCCTGACTCACAAGTGAGATCGCAGATGATCCGGCTGACCTTTCACTAAAGCCTGAATACAGGGCCCTTTCACACCAATATATCTGCCTCTTAAAGTGGACACTCCTCCTTCTTCCATATGCCCATTCCACCCGTCCGTGTGCTTATCTGAAATGTCCCAGAGATTTGTCACACTTCAGAGGAATCATGGAAGAAGAGGAACGGCTTTGGTGAAACGTGCTACATGAATCGGAACAAAACGTGCTTGTCAGCTCACTAACTCCTCCGTCTCATTTTGGCTGATTCCCTCAGGTCAGGCCTCAGCTCAAGGGCCATAAACTGTAAAGTGGTGTATGCTGGTAACTGTCCTATGAGGAGCTTCTTATTTCTCAGTAGTTTTCTCGGGATTAATCAGGGTCCAGTACACATTAACTCATCCATATTTACAGAAAATATAATTATAGTAAGGAATATTCCTTTCATGTATAGAGATATGAACAACCATTTCAGTACAAAAAATGGTATATATGTCAATAAAGTATATATTCTAAATATGATAATAATTATTTTCTGTTTACATTGTTCATGATGGATTATATCACAGAAGTAACAGCAGCATCAAACTCAAGGGATAAGAAATGCTTAAATGGTATTGCCTATAACACAAAGTGTGGGCACTGAACTCTAGAGTGATGTATGTCAATGATGTCATTGTGTGCCTTATGATGTCTTAGAGGAACCAGAATACAAAGGGGTCTGCCAATAAGATCACTCGCACATGCACAGTGCTAATGGGAAACACCAGTGGGAAATGCCAATGGGACTCTGCCATGGCAAATAATTACAAACCAGCATCCAATAGAACATGATAACACAAATAACACAACATAACACAACAACATTTATTGGTTTAAGGTAGCACAGGGCACAAGGCTGGAGTACACCTTGGATGGGATGCTTGTCCATCACAGGCACATAAACACGCCACAAACAATTTAAAGATGCCAAACCACGAAAACATCTGCTTCAGGTGATCAGTGTATGACTGCCCCCCCCCGGGCATACGCTTCCTGGGCCCTGTGTTTACTGGAACTCATTCCGTATGAGCGCACTGGATGAGTGCCTCGAGAAAACTGACAGATAAAAATAAACTATGTGTTTTTAGTCTCAGCTCTATGACAGTGCCTCCCCAAGTGCCATGTAGCACCCATGGTCTAGCTCTGATCAAGCCTTTACCTGACTATACAGAGGCAAATCCTCAACATGCGGAACTATAATTCTTGCCCCACAGAAAGGAGCAACTGTGACTGCTGAACAAAAAAATTGAAATTACATGAGCACAAGGAATTGTCTAACAGTGAAGCACATTATATAAACCAAAGCCGATCACTAGGTCCCCAAATCTCCTTGCAGTCAAACCATTAAGGTGAGTATGTGGTAGCCTAGAATGGCACCCATTAGCAAGTGGACATAATGCTGTGTTCCATTTACCTCAGAGGTCGGAGCTGGGAATGACGTCACACCCGAGTTAACCGTACTACAGCAAGTCGGAAAGCCATTTAGCAATTCTTTCAAAAAGCAAGTTTTCTTGCATAGCTGGATGACTTGTCAGATTTTATTCACTCCAGTTTAAATGGGTTAAATGCAGTTCACTTGCATTTAACCCAGACTACCTTAAATCTGAAAAGTTATCCAGATAAGCAAGAAATCCTGCTTCCTGGAACAGGCAGCAGTTGTATCCCGGTTAATCGTTAGCCATTGTTAGTGTCAGTACAGTTGATAACAGCACATTACGCGGTATTTTACACATTGAACACCATAGCAACATGTCCACAGATAGTGGTTGGACAGTACTGTCAGTATGACTGATTTAATGAGTTACAAATAAGATGTAAGTGCTAATAAACAGTATAAAACTACGGCTTTAACGTCTGAAGGGTGCAGCCATCTTGAATTCTGACGTCAGGGTTGTGTAGATTCCTCCAAGTAAGAATTCGCTTCAGTGGGCATTCCAATTGATATTTTTGAATAGGAACTTGGAATTTCTGAGTTACAAGCTGAAATGGAACGCAGTATAACTTTAGTGGGCAGAGTTCAGCTATTGCGCTACTAGCGAAGCTAACTTTTTCATTTGTGGATTAATTTTCACTAACTTTGAAAATCGTCTGCAGACTAATTAGCTTCCGCTAAATTTAGTTCTGCTAAATAATTGGCAAAAATTTTTCAAAGGTAAAATAAATAACATTTAACAGTCAGAAATGTTTGTAAATCCTAAAATCACATGTATTTATTACGGTCTGTTGTGGGCACATCTGCAGCAGTCTGCCTGCCATGCTGTTGGCTGACTATGTGCAAACACAAGATGTGACTGGTTGATGACTTGTCAAATCTAAGGTAGTCTGGGCAAAATATAAGTGAATGAAGATAAAGTCCATTTAAACTGGTATATCCTGAACTCTGCGAGGGGATTGTATCCTGAAGCTGGATTTCTTGCTTAGTCGCAAAACTTGTCAGAAAGTTTAGATTGGCTTTATCTTCATTCACTTACTTTTATCCTACACTACCTTCATGTACAACATGTTTTGGAATGACTTTACCCTTTACCCAACATCCGGCTAGGCATGAAATCCTGCGGTGAATGCGTACTTGATCGTACTTGTGATCTCATGTACGCATTATACGTCATCTTCCACTGCCGAAGACCGATTCCAATACTAAGAACACAAGTGCAGGTAAAAAATCCCCGGATGCTGGTCTTGATCCTCCCCAAATATCAAGGATACTTCTGTGGCATCCTCGCCGAAGGAGGCCAATCTCAAGTTTGCAAGACCAGTCAGTGTTTGCATTCTTGGTATCGAGATTCACCCCTGCTTCGTGATACAGGGTCCCTGGTTGTATTTTCTGGGTTCTACTTGACAGCGCTATAGACCAATAATGAGCTGAGACCCTCCTGGCCAGTTCTGGGTAGATGGTGGTGTCGGTGGTGAGGCTTGCTGGTGAGGGGAGCGGGACACCACTGGTGAAACTTGCTTTGGGCCCCATATGGTTATTGACCTTAGGCTTAGAGTGGGGTAGGAATACTTGGTAAGGCACCCTGCACTCTGTCCTCCAGGAATCTCTGGCACCCCCCTCAAAACCTGTCCATACCCCCCTCCCCCAAATTTATTTCTGACTAAGGTCAGGTATGTCATATTGGCCTTTTTGCTTAATTTTTGCTGTATTTTCGTTTCACCCGTTTTAGATTCATCTGATGTTATTCTTGGTCATTTGTTGCCTGGCAGAAAGAGCAGAATAGTTTAATTAATAAAAAATGTCTTTGACTCCGTTTTCAAAAAGGGCGATCAATTCTTGGGATTCTGCCAGTTTAAAGTATTATGCAACATCTATATTTATTAAATAAGTTTGTATTGTTCATACGCTTCTTTTACGCTACCAGCAAAATCATTCATGAAAATTAAAAATTAAAAAATCGATACGGCATTGCGTAGGTTACTGATCTTTCCCCATAAATGTCGCTAGATTTTTTGGTTAAAAAAAAAAAAGGATCCCGAGCAATAATGAACAAACTAAGTGCCATAGCGCCCTCTGTTGGACAAGTGTGTGCAGTATTTTAATTAAGAACACGGTGTTCCCTAGGTCGATGAGCTTTCCGCACAGCTGCATTGCAGCTACAGTGAGATCCAGTTGCACACCTTAATTTTTCTAGGTCATTTAAAAAATACTGCATATTACTAAATGACGTGTTTTAAGCAGACTAACGATTGTAACCGCTTTTGACAACCTTGGCTGGTGACCCAAAGTTGCAGCTTTGGGGAATCAAGTCTGCTTCTCCAGGTCCCAGACTGACTCTGTACTTGACTCTGCGCTGGTCAAGTACAGAGATCATTAACCCAAATAATGTGGTTGTTGATTTAAACTCAATAAGCCTTCATTTATAATAGCGGCCAGATCACATCCATCATCTATGATGGCTATTTTACATATAATGTATATGTTAAAAGTGAGTCACAGTCATTGACATGAGGAGGATATGCAAAGGTACAGGTAGGATGACTTCGTGGCGAGCGCTAAAGTGTGGGAACGTACATATGTCAGGAGGGAGCTGGAGAGTATTTTCAAAATTAACATTTTGAAAGATTTCACGGGGCGTAACGGGGTCGTTCTGCGTGGTTGTGAGCGGTTGCACTTATCGCCGTGCGTGGGATCCCCGGTTTCCGCGAGCGCTGCGGCGTCCCCCTGCACAGACAGACTGGCGGACCTGCGGCGCTGTGATGCCAGCATGGACGGAACCGCGCTCATCGCTCAGTGTTATCTCGTATAAACCGATGGGCAGCGATGAGCATCGCAGACCGAGCTGCGGAGTAAGTACCAGAGCCTTTGTATAGTAAAAACAACCGTGTGGCTTCGGGTTAATTTGTGGGCATTTATTTCTATATATGTTGAAAATGGACAACAGAAATTGTTCCTCTTTGATGGCCATTATATTGTATATAGTGTATAATTATATTGTAATTCTACTGCCCGAATAAACGATGAAAAAAGCTGCGATGTATATTAGGTATGCAGTCAGTTTTTTGTGCTGGTGTGGTTATTGTTTCCATTATTAAACTGAGTTTTTAAAAAGTAACAGAACACATTATCCCATATGAATGGAGGTTATGTAATTATATGTCGGTATATATTTTACGCCTATGCACACCACAGCTATGCTCATTACTTTCTCATTTAACCCTGCGGGTAAAGGGATAGCCAAACAGACTCATCGTATACTTTATTTACGTCCAGAACGGGCTGTGTGGACCCTCGCTTTAACTGAAACGCGACAAATGTTGAAAATCCATTATTAATTACTGAGACATATTCACAGCGTGGTTTCTAAGCCATATGCCCCAGATCTTGGCCTCTAGGGTGATTTACCCTCGGCGGTTTTGGTATCGTTAATCCCTTTGAGAGAATGAAGCGGGAGAGACTGGAAATGATGGCCCATCCGGTGGACAGTCAGCCGTGTAGCCAGCGCAAATCTTCCCGGTAAATTGTGCCTTTCTAAACGGTTTCTAAACGGATTCTGTAGAGAACATCGTGTACTGGGTGTACTAGCTGCAAGGAAATAACAAGAGAACGATGCAGAAAGAAGAACTTGTAAAGATTCCGTTTAGCTGTAGGTGGCGGAATGATGCGCGACGCTTATGGTAGGAGTTCAGCTTCGGGCGTGTGCAGTTTGCGCGCTTTTCCTGCGCAGTTTGCATGTTCTGCCAGCGGGGGTCAGTAGCCTTCCAGTCTATTACGATGGCCAGCTGCTGCATTACGGTCAGGTTCATAGCCCTAACCCCATAATTATTAGGAGAGTGTAAATATGTGTAAAAAGGCTTCCTTAAATAAGTAAATGTATATAGTAATGGGTAACACTTTACTTGACGGAGCATATAGATAACTCAGTTATAATATACTGAAGAGGAAATCATGAACACGTATAGTCGCTACTTGAGATTAAATATGCGTCACGATTCATTAATGATGAACGAACATGAAATCAGTATTACACTTGTGTTATTCATTACTTGTTCCTTCAGTAGTTCACAAAGATTAACAGAATTATATAGTAACATGTATAACTTGTGTAACTGCTTGAGGTAAAAGTTGCGTCACGATTCATTAATGATAAATTAACATGAGATCAGTATGTAACTAAGACTTTGTTTGTGGTTAATTAACACATAAGTAATGGTAAATACTATATAATGTGTGCCACGTCAAGTAAAGTGTTACCCATTAATGATCATCATACAATTACCTATAGATATAATATATTCTATTTCAAAATTTACCCTAAAATGTGTAATGTATTACAGCACAGATACTAGAAGTGATCTGGAGATGCTGAATCAGCAGAGAAACAATGGGCTGCCTTTGCTGAGTAAGGTAGGATTATGACCATTATTTCATACTCGATATCTGATTTCAGATCCTAGGGGGAGCTGCTGTTGTACCTTTGAGGAGGGTGCTGACACCTAACCTGTAATCATATGGAAATGTTAAAAGGTCAGCGGGTGAAACAGTGAGATCTACATCGAGCCTCGGAAATGTTGAGAGGAAAGGAGCCTTCTGCGAAAGTTTTTGGGAAGGAAGATCTGAGCAACTTCTGTGGATAATTCCCCTTTCATTTTACATGTCAGTAGTTATTGTAACGTGTCTGAATGTCTTGCTGATAAAGGTAGCTATATGACTCATCAAGTCTGTATCTTATATAAATGCCCGGGAACAAATTCTGATTTCTGTGTAAATGATGGATTAGCCTTGGCACATGTGAAGACAGTGCACTTTTAAATTCTTATTTCATGGGCACCAGTTAAGGAGACTGGGACATCTTCAGCAGAATGTAAAGTCAGAAAAAAGTGGAACATAGCGTTCCCAAGTGTGCTGGTGCTGTCTCACCATGAGGGGGTGCTGTACAGGCACAGAGGCAGGGGGCTACCCTCTGATTTGACCACAGTGGTTCAAATGAATGCTTACTAGAGATGTATCAACCAACTATAGGTATAGGAATCTGATGACTGGATGTCATTTGGTTGCTCATTCCACCATTGATGGGAACCATCTAGGGTGAGACATCTCTCACAGTGGGCAGATCTCTAGGGGACATTGGCCAGCTGACTGGAGAGAGTATGATGGGATGTTGGTCTTGATGTAGATGGGTGCTGTTCAATTAATGGCTCTGAAAGCCTGAACCAAGGATTTTAAGGTACCTATGTGGAACCAATGAAAACAGACAAGGTGGGATGAAACATGAGACCGTTTAGGCTAATTGAATCCCAGATGTGCTGCTGAATTTTGAGTTATCTGCAGTGATGTGACAGCACAAGCTGGAAAACGTGTCAGTGAAGAGTTGCAGTAGTGTGGCTGCAAGGCCTGATCTTCCTGATGTTATACAGGGTGAATCTACAAGATCATGATAAGGTCACTATAAAGTACAGTTTGTAAATTGGATTTTATATGGGTTCCACCATGGGCTGAATCCATCAGTTTTTGTTGGGTTCTGTTGGGCTCAGATACCATAGTTTTGTAAGCACAGTAAGTCCAAAGATAACTCAGAGATAAACACAGCCTACCTGTAAGACTCACCAGATAATTTTTTTATAAGAGGGTCTAGCACCTTAGCTCCTAATGGAGGCGACTGTGTACTCCTTTGGGATTTATGAAATCCATGGATCACCTCCAGCTGATGAAGTTTTAATGGTCCGTACCGTTGTGGGGCTGGGGAAGGGGGGGTTCTGATATATGGCTTCATGAAGATTCACTTGCCAGTTTGACCAGCAGCTTGAACTTAAGCTGTGGGAGCATTTGTGGGAAGCACTGAGGTCTCGGGCTATTGTTGTCTTGCATGCTAAGACAAAAACAGGCAAGAAGAGGCCAGAGTTTGTAAGCTGGGCTCCTGTGTGGAATAGAGAAGCAGGAGAAGAAAGTGGGAAGGAGGGTTTGACCAGAGGAGCATTGGAATAGACCTGGAATGGAACTCCCTGTAAAAGCCTCTGCCTCCTGCATAGCCTGACACCAGGAGACTGGTTTAAAAAAAGGCACGGTAAAAATAGAACGGGGAACCTTCAAATGTGCAGTGAGGCTTTGGGCCATCGCAGGAATTCTCAGCACTGCGGACATCCACCCTGTCTTCACTCTACAGTTAGGTGGGGAGACACAGCACCAAGCCAGCGAGGCCAAAGCTGCAGCAGGACAGGGTCGAAGGGCGAATCCGAGGAGCCCCACTGTGAAGCTTGAATTACTCTGGTTTACAGACATTAGTGTGTTAATTCAATATGTCCAGCGTTTGCTTGAGTCCAGCACAGTCGAGGCTGTTATCATTATGTTTTGTGTATGAGTCATCTGAACTTTACAATGTCTTTCAGAGTAACTCACCTCTTTTTAAAATCCTTCTGGGGTCTTGTTACCGAAGGCATTGTGTTGTTTCTGTTTTCCGGATGCGCTTGCCTGGGGAACCTGCGGGTCACCATGAGTCAGGTGCAAGCACACACAAAGACGCCCAAAAGGCCCTGTGTTCTGTCCGATGGCCTCGAGGGTCGTGTCGCATCAAGTTCCTCTCTGGTTTTGGCCAGTCCTACTGGCTCACCATATCTGCGTATGTACGACCATCAAAGTATTTTCACACGTCATGCTTCCATTGCTGACGAGTCTGTGTGGCTTATGTGCACGGGCACTCTGGTCCTCATCTTCTGCCAGAGCAGAATTTCCCCTACTGTCCTCTCCCTGGGGACCCAGCTACGGAAGGCTGCCCCTTATCCCGCTGAACCCTCTCACCCGCTAATGTTTCCCTGGTGACATCGGACACTCGGAGCGAAAGGTGGTCACTTGGCTGGCCCGCAGTGGCACGCCACACAGCGTCGTATCGGTGTCAGATGGTCAGAGTGTGTGCAGGCATGTCTGTTTACACAGGCGGTGTGTTATCTTCCTCTTGCTATCAATTAAGCTAGCTCTACCAGGCATGTAGCGGGTACAAGCTGAACAAAGCTAGCTGTACAGTGGTTGAGGGAGATTCATGCGAACCCTCACTGAAATAACCCAAGCTACAAATATCCAACGATTTATCTTTAGACTTGTTGTCCAGACATGACGGTTAACCAAGTGACATGGCGATGCAAGGAAGGAGGCCACAACTTTAC
>JABFEB020000001.1:2829698-2846229 GCA_019775895.2 Stomatorhinus ivindoensis
AGTTTCCCCTTGTGGGGACTGAAAAAAATGGTCCCTACAATGTCAAAATAACACACACACACACACACACACACACACACACATGCATGCACACAGGTACACACACGAACACACACACACACACACACACACAGTCTGGTCCCCTGGCCTTCCTCTGGCACTACACCATTCCTTCTGCAGTGTTCCCTGAACCCCAAAAAATTTCAGTCAGAATGCAGGGGGGGGGTTAGAATGAACACCGAGGGTCTCACTGGATTATTGGGCAGGAGATCGCTAATGGAGACCCAGAATGCATCTTCCAGCTGTCGTGGTGCCCTCCTTACAGGAGCTTATTCATTGTTAAGTTCTCCATTATTCTGTCATACTCATATGTGTGACCTAGATCGCTCTGGGCTGAGATCCAAGGATCCACAGATGTGGTAGCAGTGTGAATTTTCCCCAACCTGCCCCTGATGCACACACTTTGTCCCGCGCTTAACGGGAGATTAGATAACCAGGACAGACTGCAGGTTGCAGGTTTTCAAGAGAGGGGGCTGAACTTAACTACCTGCCATGCCACCTTCTTCTAAGCTTGTTTGCACATCCCTGGGTCTGTTTCTGCTTAGCAAAACATCTAAGTCTCAAAATTTCTACAGCCACGGTGTGAAAGTGCCCAAGGGTTTTCGCACAATCCCAGTTCTCATTTCACTTTCTGATCCAAAATTTTTGATGTTCATAACCACAATCTCCTAGGGTTAAAAAAATGGTTGTCCTACCCAAATCATAGCACATTAAAGAATGCTGGAGAGCTAGGGGAAAGCACACACAATCACACAAAGCATGACATCATAAGAATGTGCCCACAAACAAATGATATAATTTTGCCAGAATTCTTCCGATAGTGACGTGTTTAGATCCATCCATCTTGTGTTCCCTCTCACATGCAAAAACATAATTTCTGGTTTATTTGACATGGACAGGGTACTCCAGACGGCTGTCCAATACAATCCGAATTTTAAAGTTCAAATTCTTTACCATAAATGAGTGTGGATCTTCTTTCTCAGACTGAGTGCTTACTTATGTAATGTGATATCAGAATATTTTGTTCTCCTCTACCAACCTGCCTTTGGTGATAGATCTACTACCCATTTGCTGAATGAGAGTTTCATTCTTTTCTCTGTATTAATTCTCGCCTCCCCTAACCTGTTCCAACAGTCAGGGTCCCCTCGGTTGTGTGTATTATGTGCCGTAAGGGTAATTTATTTTGCACATTATGGGATTCCCAGAGTCGGGGCTCTTGTTTCCAAGGTAATGAGAAATACAGTAAACCTCCCACGTCTGAATGACCCAGGGGGTACGTGACTAATACACAGGTGCAAATTGTTGAATAACAAAAACGTCATAACTGATTTCACTAGCCTCTGGCATTGTGGTTTCTTTCTCAAATACAACGTTGTTCATTTTGGGATGCCTGTCTCCCGTATCAAGTTTTTGGAAGTTGCAGTCTACCCCCAGAAGGGTTTGTAATCACTGTGACCGCAGTCTGCTTTGGGGACACAGAGAGGACCTTTAAAGATAACCCACCTTCTTTCATTATTTTCTTTGCTTGAACTTTTCTGAGAGATTGGGATACAGGTAGGACTTAAGGAGAGTGATTTAGTCAGTGACCATTGTGGTGTTTAAATGTCACCTTTGCGGGGGACACAGTACTGTGTCTGAGATAACATGGCCTTGAGCTGTGACTCACGATTGCAGAGCCAGGGGATTGCACTAGAATGTAATAAAGGACCCAACGGCTTTATGAGAAAATTACACGTGAGGTGAGAGCTCAACGGTGTGGCTCAGTCAGCACTACGTTGTGCACATTACCACAGCGTATTCTGTCCACGTAGCTGGTGAATCTTCGTAGTTTTCTGTTATATCACCGGAACTGCAAGCACAGAGACTTGAAGATGCCCCTTTCCAGCGTGGCTTCCCGAAAGCCGTGAAACAGTTTCCATGACTACTGCTCAGAGATATAGAATTCCAGTTAGGAGGGTAGAGTGGGATTCAGAGTATGCCGTCTTTTCTGTGGGGGTCCACACTGAAAATGGGGGCTGTTTTACATGGGGACAGTGTGAAAGTTTTGATGAAAGAACAACAAGCAGTTGGAATATGATTATAGGACTGCTGTAAATATATGGAAGATGAACCTACAGCAATAACATAACACTGTGAGCTATTTCCACTTTTGATTGGGTGTATATTTACATGTGAGGGGTCGTAATTGATGGACCAGGGGAAACAGAGCCAGATAGACAGCTGAGAGAACCTCTGTGTTGACGAACAGACCGACTCCATGGCTGTTCTTACATAACATCCATAGTGCTCATCCTCTTACATAGTTTCTCCCAGGTGCCATTAGTGGGTGACGTCCCCCCGACGACGACGCACCGAGCGCTGACGCACATTAGGATGAGAGTACCGTACCCGAGAGACTCTAAGATGTGCCCCCCTGCCCACACACAGCTCTGAAAGCTCCGCGCTTTCACTCCTCTGAGGCTCCTGCAGCCACATAGCCAGGAGATCCATCTAGCGATTATTTTACCAGCTAACACTGAGCATCCCAGGATCCACAGACACCAATATGCACTGAGATGCTCTCCGCGGGCGGAAGCTGTAAGCGCTGTGATTTATGAACAGTCCGTGTTGCCTTGACCGACATGAAACAATGACAGCAGTGTACAATACGTAAGAGGAAGAAGGGGAGACTTTAATCACGCACTTAAGTGTAAATGGCAGGCTTGAGGACAGCAAGAGTAAAAGACGCAGATGCATGCTGCGCGTGAACATGCAGACTCCGGTTTCCGCGAGAGTAAAAGACACAGATGCATGCTGCGCGTGAGCATGCAGACTCCGGTTTCCAGGATGATATTCAAAGGCACTCAAACAGAAATTCTGGTTGCCTCTTACATAATTCTGTAAAACTGCATTATTATCTAAATCTACTCTTCATTGTTTTGGGTTCACATTTCATCGTTTTAATTACTTAATTACACGAAATGAGTTTGTACAGGAAAAAAACATGGAAATATTTTCGTCTTCTTTTTACAAACGTAGTAACTCATTTACCCGCGAGCAGTAACTGGGATGGGGAAATAATCCCACCAGGGGGTAAGATTTAAGTAATGATTTACTGATATAGACTTCTTTCCTCTACTTAACGAACAATACATTAACATCGAGTTCTTAGACATTAAAATCTCTGCATAGCTATTTAAAAAGTTGCAAACCTGGTAAATGCAGTAGATCGACATGTTGTATGTACTTGATTAAAATGTGCAATTAGAATAACGAAGGCACGGCTGATTTTAGGGGGATCTCCAGTCTTCCTAATGGAGACCTTCAAGAGTGGCGACGTATGCTGACTTTCGGGGGGTGGGCTTCAGTATATAAGGGCTGAGGCTGAAACACATGTGTGCGTGTCACGCGATATGTTTACGGGCTGATGCAGTCAGATTTACCCCGGAGCGTCAGTTTACAGAAGTCGATGATGATTAGGATGCAGACAAAAACAAATCTATATCGAGACTCACAGCTGTCAACCACGGATGTCTAAACAGGTGGCGACTCCGGAGAATATACTTATCGCTTTGCCTACGAGCCCTAACCTGCTGACGACGGCATTTGCTGCCCAACGTGCCGAAGTGCGCCGAAGACGGCAACGAAAACTGTAACGTGATCGGCTTGCAGTTTTCAAAATTAGTAAATCACCCTTCCGTTTGATCCATCTGCTGCCGGACGCCGTCGGAGATCTGACGCGGAAAAAAACGAAGTTAAGATCGTGAGTTCGGTCCGGGAGGATGTGCAGGTGGGCTGCTCTCATCTGGATTTAGTTCAGTCTGGGACTTCCTTTGAGCTTGGGCACGATTTTTTAAACGGAATGTTTCCCGAAATAAATAAGGTGAGAACATATTTCATTTATGTATGAAGATATGCAGATGCATCTAGTTGAAATATAATACGTTTGGCAGTATTAATTATGCCTATTGCATTATCTTCATTTAAAATTAATTTTATTTATATATATGAATGTATATGTATTTTGCAAGTTTTGCGGACTGGCCATGGGGCAGTTCTGTCTAATGCCCCCCTCCCTCCCCCGCCCCCTTGATCGGCGGTAAAATATCACATTGGTATAAATTTCGTGGCTGCATTTTGGCGCCAGTCTGCCCCTGTTCCACGGGCGGGAAGGTCACCTGTGAAACAGTTTAACCCACATTGTAGCAAAGCGAGTGCTGACAGATTTACCGCAAGACTCGAGGCTCGATGATGACTGTCGACCGCTAATCAGATTCAGCGAAACAACGAAAGCGACCGGCGCGTTCATAGGGTTTCTGTTACTTTCTGATTTGAGAACGGGCAGAAGCATCCAGAGGAAATGTTACATAAACTGATCATTACATGTTATATTTAATATATATAACAAAAAATTATAATCATATTTCGTAATGCCTATAGTAATTTAGCCTAGCATGCTAAGAGACTAGCAGCAGTTAGGTACTGACGGACAATGTTGTGCTTGGAGATTATTATCTCAAACATGACTGACTAGATCATATCAACTCAATACTTAAGCAGCAATGATATTGCAAATTTAGAAACTACAGTTGTTTCTGACGCCATTGAAATCTCTGAATCTCTTCCATTTCTGAATAAATTAAAAGGTTTCTGAAAAGTTATTGAAACCGTGCACATTGTGAAAATGATGACGTCCGTTACATTATGTATATTTTGTACAGTGTCAGAATCCATTTAGTGTTTCCATTGTCATCATGCGGAGATGCAATCTCTGCTTGCAGTAGGCTGTGGAGTTGTTCGTTATTCTATCTTTTCTTTGTCCGTTTGCGGTTGAACATACCTGTATGGTGTAATGCATTTCCATGCTGACCCACTTAACGCCTCTGAGAGGGTGTGCAGGTGGGGGTGGGGGAAGGCCTAGAGGAGGGGGGTCTTCAAAGCTTGAGTTGCTCAAAATATAGCATGTGAAAATATATGACAGGGAATATTCTTACTTGATCTCAGATTCTGCATGGAACATATAGCACTTGCACAGGCCGCAGTTGGATGAGTTGCAGGGGGGTTCGGAATTTTTTTAAGACCTCCTCAGAAGCATGTGAACCTACACTCTTAGGGTAGTGTTTCTTCTCTTTTGCAGTCTTGTTAAACGGCCAGCAATGCACTTACTGGGGCATGCGGGCAGATGTTACAGTGGGATTCGGGCAGGTGTTACAGTGGGATTCGGGCAGGTGTTACAGTGGGATTCGGGCAGGTGTTACAGTGGGATTCAGGCAGTTTGGCATATTGCCTTTCAGACGTGGCTCCAAACTGGACACTGGCTGCCTTGTGCTCAATGGAGTGTTCAAGCAGTTGATAATTATTGAGGGCTTAAAGGGATAGAGAGTCATCCGAATGGAGCCTCCATCACGGTGACAGTGCGTAGAAGTAGGGGTTCCCCTTAGAATGGTATTGGTATGGCCCAAGACTACCCAGCTGTCAACCTTAGTCTTTAAAGTATCATTCTCTATATTGATTCCACGAAGATTGTCAATTGTAGAACGTGGGTCTTTCACTTGGTCAAGTGGTGAACTATCCTTAAATCTTAGTTCATGGGGGACAAGGGAATGTGAGCCACCAGCATGTGTCTTGTGTGCATGTGTCATGTGTCAGAGTCACCCAAAACATTGTTGTTCCTCTCTTCCTCTCAGTCTACAAGGCCCGGTGCGTTCCCTCACCCACAGAGAGAGCGTCCGCTACTGGGGACCAACCGACCCTATCCACAGGTGAGCATCTAAACACAGCAGCAGCCCAACTTCCATGTCCCAGTAGTCCTCAGAGCCAGGCCAACGACAGGTTCAGTCCTCCTCACTCTGGGGACCCTGGGGGAGCTACTGTAAAGATCTGCCAACGATAGAGCCCCCTGACCTCCAACACTCCCAATAATCCACCAATGAGAGAGCCCCCTGACCTCCAACATTCCCAATAATCCACCAACGATAGAGCCCCCTGACCTCCAACATTCCCAATAATCCGCCAAAGAGAGAGCCCCCTGACCTCCAACATTCCCAATAATCCACCAACGAGAGAGCCCCCTGACCTTCAACATTCCCAATAATCCACCAACGAGAGAGCCCCCTGACCTCCAACATTCACAATAATCCACCAACGAGAGAGCCCCCTGACCTCCAACATTCCCAATAATCATCCAAGGAGAGAGCCCCCTGACTTCCAACATTCCCAGTGCATGAAAATCCACACACTTTGCAGCCTACGCACTGCAAGAGAGACAGTGATCATTTAGCCTTCTGTCCCAGTTTCAGCACCTCCTAGCAAAGAGCAATGCTTACTTGCAGCCACTCCTGGCCTGATACATACTTACATAATAGACATGCTTTTCTTTCTGGATGACTGTGCTCTGTTACAGAGTAAAGCCTTATTCAGCAGTCTTACATTGTACTGTAGATGCTTGATAAAGTATTATTTACCACATGCCTGCTCTATCGAGTAACACGTACCTATATTTAGCTGCTGTCTCTATGCCTCATAATCGGGCTGGCAGTTTGACCTGCTCCAGGGGCCACATGTGATAAGATGCTGTTTCCAATAATAGGTTGGCTGCTTCAGCACGCTACTAAAATCAATAGCAATCCAAAGACAGAAGTTCAGGGGGTAGGGGTGGGAGTGACGGGGCCCAGTCCCAACTTGTAGTGCTGTGACTGGAGCCCTGAAGTTCCCAGATGGGTTTGTACACAGTATCGTCAAAAGTTTATGGATACCAGTTGTCCGGCATCTTGTTCTAAAAGCTGGGGCTATGTGTGGCTCAGTGGGCTAAGTCTCCATGCCTGGGATCAGAAAATTCAGGTTCAAGCCTGAATTTGACAGAATGGCTTATGAAGGAGGCTGCTCTTCATTGCCAGGTTTACGCTCACTTATGTGTATGTCATGAAGAGCAAGATAGGGTAGATGAAAAGAGAATTTCTCCATGGGGATCGATCAGGTGTCATTCTATGAAGGTACTCTTCTGGGAAGGCCTTCTGTTAAATGCTGGAGCAGGGCTGATGGGATTTGCTGCCATTCAGGTTGGACATTAACTGTTGGATATTGCTGTTAGTTGATCAGGTCCCTCATGTCATGTCCTACAACTTGGTAACTGAACTTGCTCCCAGACTTTCTGACCTTCACAGTCACTTCATTTGCAGCTCTAGCAGTACAAGAATGTGGCAACATGACTTGTTGGCAGGATGGCATCAGCAATTAAGGGGCCAAATGGAAAGTTACGAACCCCTACTGCTGAAGCACCCATTGTGTTGCATATGTTTGTGGTACTATGTGCTCAATTATGCACCTATGATAGCAAAGGGTGTGGCTTATCAAGAGAGGCGTTCACATACTTTTGGCTACATAGTGTGTGTAGGGCCTGCAGTACACAGTGAGGCCTAGTGTGGGGGGGGGGCTGGCTGGCTTCTCTGTCTTGGGATTATTTAACACCCCACCACTTCCCTTTCTCACTGTAGAGGTTGCCACAGCTGGACGTTCCCGTCAAGCAGATGGTGGCTCGGATCCAGTTGCAGCACCAGTCCGAGGGCACTATGCCCCAAATCAGCCACAAAGGGCTGAGGAACGGCTGCCAGGTGACCCTGGGGGCAGACTTTTGTCCTATTCTGTCTGGAGAATCTTTATTTCCATCCATCCCTCCATCCATTTTCTGTTACCACTTATCCTATTCAGGGTCACGGGGGGTCCGGAGACTATGGGCGCAAGGCAGGGAAGAACCCAGTATGGGGCGCCAACCCATAATAGGGGACATTATTCACTCACACATCTACGGGCAATTAGGTAACTTTAGTCAACCGTAGCACATTTTTGGATTGTGGGGGGAAACTGGAGAAAACCCACGATAACACAGGGGTAGAACATTCAAACTTCACACACATGAAGCCAGGGTGGAGCATCAAACCATGGACCCAGAAGTGTGAGCCCGTGTACCCCTTTATGACTGTGCGTGCCCTGTCACCGATCGATATCCCGCCCGCGTACCCCTTTATGACTGTGCGTGCCCTGTCACCGATCGATATCCCGCCCGCGTACCCCTTTATGACTGTGCGTGCCCTGTCACGGATCGATATCCCGCCTGCGTATCCCTTTATGACTGTGTGTGCCCTGTCACCGATCGATATCCCACCCGGGTACCCCTTTATGACTGCGTGCCCTGTCACCGATCGATATCCCGCCCGCTTACCCCTTTATGACTGTGCGTGCCCTGTCACCGATCAATATCCCACCTGTGTACCCCTTTATGACTGTGTGTGCCCTGTCACCGATCGATATCCCACCCGCGTACCCCTTTTTGACTGTGCGTGCCCTGTCACCGATCGATATCCCAGCCGCGTACCCCTTTTTGACTGTGCCTGCCCTGTCACCGATCGATATCCCGCCCAAGTACCCCTTTTAGACTGTGCGTGCCCTGTCACCGATCGATATCCCGCCCATGTACCCCTTTATGACTGCTGTGTTTCCTGCACCAGCTAAGCAGTTATAGAAAATGGATGGGTATATTCATTAATAAAAACTTCACACAGTGAGTTCTCGACACAGTGTTTCATACGTGCTATAGGAAAGTCTGTCAGGTACTACAGTAATTGTAAATGTTTTTATTGTGGATGACGAGTGACTGGTCTCACCTCTCTTCCTCCAGCAGGGCCGGCAGAGAAATTCCCAGTGTCCCGTACGCCTGACTGCAGCTGTCACCGGCAAAGGCATCTCCAACAAGTGTGAAAAAGAGAGATTCTTTGAAGGACAAAGGCTCCCCATGTCACCCACAGGTACACACCTGTAGGAGGGTTAGAGGGTAGGGGGAGGAGAATACGGGCTAGGGGGAGGGATGTGGGGGGAGGAGCATATGGACTAGGAGGAGGTGCAAATGGGCTATTGGGAAGGGCATATGGGCTAGAGGGAGGGGCATGGGGGTAGGGGACATCACATGATAGAATCGTGAAGTCCATTTTCAGCCATTTTCAACAATTAGGCATTATTCTTCTGAAAGCTCTATGGGAACCAGTGAGGTAGGTATCAGTGTTAATTTTGGCAAGAATTTTTAATTTATTTTTAGTCTTAGTCACTTACTTAGTCAGGGCAAAAACCGTGTGGCGTGAGTGTGAGCATTAGTTACACTGGAAACTGGCATTTGCTCAGACATGAACCAAGCGGGAAAAACTAATCATCCAATGAGAAAGGTGCATGGAGACTGAGAACTGGTGTGTGTACTTATGCGTATGTAAATGACTGGTTAAAAAGGATAACAGGGCCAGCAATTTTGTCTCATCTTTGCTTGTCAGAGCATAACAGAGATTTCAGCGTAATTTACGTTGACGTTAAAATTTAGTCATGAAACAAAAGGTCCTCAACAAATACTCCTCGTCAAAATATTCCTTGACAAAATTAACATGCTAGGTGTATTCAGCAGAGAATCCTGTTGACAGGCCTTCTCCCTCTTTATCTGATTTCCTGCTCAGAGGCTCTGAAGAACTTCCAAGAACGGCTGACGGAGTTTGAGCAGGAAGAAATCATGGACTATTCCGAGATCTGGTACTTGGGTCTGGAGACCAAAAAGATTGCCGGCTCTCAAGGAGCAGGACAGAACTCCGGCTACGATGACGAGCAAGGGAACTACATAAAGGTAGCACTCACGCCCAGTGTTGTTCAGTCATTTTATTTTCTGTTGTCATAATTACTGATGACACAAGTTAAATACACTTATAACATGCTAGCAGTGTTTCCATGGAAACGTTTGCCAAATCGCATTGTGTGCAGGTAATCATCCATCGTTCGTGTGACCCAATGTTTGGGCGCATAGAGTATGAGTACTATCCAAAAATGTACTGCACAGCACAATAAAACCCAGGACTTCACAGAGCTTCCAGAACCTAGTTTGCTTCCACTTCAACACACTGTTTCTCCAGGTCTTACACGACCACATCAGCTACCGCTTTGAGATCATGGAGGTCATCGGGAAGGGATCATTTGGGCAAGTCCTGAAATGCCTGGATCACAAGAACAACGAGCTGGTGGCCATCAAAATCATCCGCAACAAGAAGAGGTCAGCTTGTCAGGAGGTCGCAGAACAAGACATGGTGTCCAAGTGTGCAGAGTGATTATGTCAGAGTAACAGTGTTTAACGCTGTTTAATAGCTGTGTGTTTACCACAAAGCCATTCAACGATTGGTGGGGATAGTGCAACCCTTTAAAGCTGCTGTAGCAGTAATTTTATCAGTGGCTTAAAGCGCAATTCAGATTGCTAATCCAAGCCAATCCAAGGACTCTTTTTTCTGACTGCAGGTTCCATCATCAAGCACTGGTGGAGCTGAAGATCTTGGAGGCGATACGGAGGAGAGACCGAGACGGCTACCACAATGTCATCCACATGAAGGAGCACTTCTACTTCCGCAATCACCTCTGCATCTCCTTTGAGCTGCTCGGGTGAGGGCTGCAGCTTCCTGACGTCATCCATCCATCTTCCAACGCTTATCCTGGTCAGCCCTGTAATTCACGACACACAAAAGTACCTTAACTAGACTACGCTAAGTTTCCTGTATAGCCGGCGTCGCCAAACTTGACCTGTTTTCCTTACTGCGAATGAAGAGAGACCCCCTGCCCTCCCATAGCCAAACTGCCAGCCCCCCAGCCCGTCCTGCCCTTGCACGTCCTTCTTCAGCTCCCTCCTTCTTGGCACAGCAGTGGAAGGTGGCAGTAGACGCGAGAGGGCGGGGATCCGATCGGGTTCCCAGAAATGGGCCAAAGTGCCATCAGGTTTCAAACTTAGCCCCTCAAAATAACTTCTGGGGTTAAATAGCCGCCATGTCCCATCTAGATTTGTAACCCCTTTAGCTTATATGTTTTTAGCTGTAATAATAATATTATTACATAAATATCTATCACAGCCTTGCTGATGTTAATTTAATCTGCAGTAAAACAACTGTATACAGTATCATTTTTACGTACATAATTATATGCAGTTGTACTGACTATGTAGAAATTATGTTATATACTAATTTACCTTTAGAGAAGGTTTGGTGTTCACACAAAAATCCTCATTAAATATCTTCCTTTTTTCTGTACTGATTAGTGGTGCAAATGCTACTCTAATTCAATATAAGGGTCTAGCCTGAGTTGATACCTCCACCTATAGGACAAATCTTGAACTGCCATTGGATGGGAGTCGCAAAGCGGTCCAGCCACGGTAACCATGTGTGAGTCAGCCCGCGCAGGGTGGCGTGCCAGCGGCTTGTCATCCCTGCTCTCTGTCTGTAGGCTCAACCTTTACGAGGTGATCAAGAAGAACAACTTCCAGGGCTTCAGCCTGACACTGATTCGGCGTCTCGCTCACTCTATCCTCAAGTGCCTGCAGATGCTCCACAGGGAGAAGATCATCCACTGTGACCTCAAGCCGGTAGCATTGCTCGCTCTCCACTTCCTGGTGCCATGAATTATGGGCCGGCTGTGTGGCTGTATGCGCTCTGTTGGTTATGACTCTGTGGACACCGATTCAAATCCTGTAGTCTACGAAGTAATTGTATAAGCACAAGACCCTTGTGCAAGACCCGTAATCCCCACAGCGCTAGTGACTTCCTGATCCTACCCTCTGATATTCAGTCGTACGTCGTGTGGGCAGTGATCACCAGTGAAGTCTGGTCACAGCTGCTTATGTAGCAGCTTCTGATGGCATTGAATTGAATTTAATGCCCACTGAACAGGGAAAAAGGGTGGATGGGCCATTTGATTGATGAACTGACCACAGAACAAGGTTTTGCTCATTCTCTCCATAGGAGAACATCTTGCTGACACAGAAGGGACAGTGGAATATCAAGGTTGTCGACTTCGGCTCCAGCTGCTACGAACAGCAGAGAGGTTTGTGGTTTTCTCCGTTCGCGCGTGTGGAACTACTGGCTTTGTAGCCCGTTTCCTTTGAACAACCCAACCTGTCCGCAACAGCAATTTTTCTGTCCGGTTGGCTGCAGTATACACCTACATCCAGAGCCGCTTCTACCGCTCCCCAGAGGTGATCCTGGGACATCCCTACAGCATGGCCATCGACATGTGGAGCCTAGGCTGCATCCTAGCTGAGCTCTATACCGGTTACCCACTCTTCCCAGGGGAGAGCGAGGTGGACCAGATGGCCTGCATCATGGAGGTACCCACAGCATTCTCCATATATGGTGTAATGGGACTGAAGCACTTGAGTGAATCTCAGTATGCGTAGTTGACCATACTTCTCATGTACCTGCTTGACGTCATCATCCATTGCTGAAGACCAGTTCGAATACTAAGAACACAAGTATAGAGAACAGTAAAAATCCCCAGATGTTGGTTTTACCCCATCCTAAATATCAAAGGTCCATCGGTTGCGTCCTCATCAAACGAGATTGATCCCATGATTTATTGTGCTCCAAGTTCATTAAAGGTACTTGAAGGCAAGATAGCAAGACTGGCCTCGCTAAGACCAAGATATACGGTCTTTGCACTCTTGGTACTGAGATTCACGCCTTGTGCAAATCCAGACTGACAGAGTCACATGCAAATTGACAATACTGCTGTTTTTTTCAGATATTGGGAACGCCGCCAGATGACTTTGTCCAAACAGCATCCAGAAAAAAGTTATTTTTTGGTAAGCAGTTCAGCTCCCATCCCAACATGGAGGCAGTACTGAGCGGAATCATTATTCATGACTGTAAGATGCAGATCTTGCCCTGCGTAGGCTGGCAATGGCTTAATGGTAATGAAGGATGGATGGATGGATAATAATGACACTTTATTCACCCCTGTGGGGTAATTCTCTTTTTTCCTATGCCATCTCGATCTCCATGACGCACATGTAGGTGAGAACTAGCTTGGCGATGAAGGGCAGCCACCTGCAGCGGCTCTCATGGGGCTGGGGGTTAAGGGCCTCCCTCGCTGAAGGGCCCACAGACATGAGACTATTCTGCCAAGGCCGGGCGGTGAACTTAGAGCTAATTTATTGGATAGTTTAGCTAACCGGCTAATTTATCATCTTTCTCAAGATTCTCAAGGCAACCACAGGAACCTGACAACCAGCAAAGGCAAACTGAGGGTGCCCAGCTCCAAAGATCTCGGCACTGTGCTGAAGACCAACGACGTGCTTTTCCTGGACTTCCTCAAAGGCTGCCTCATGTACGTGCAGGCGGGCCGCTGCCGTCGCGGTCCGGGGGGGGCGGGGGGGTCGTTCCTGCCATCACGGCAGCCGGGGAGTCTGCTCGACGTGTCATCGAGGACGTTGTCTGCTGCCGCGCAGGTGGGACCCAGCGACACGCATGACCCCTGCCGAGGCCTTGCAGCACGACTGGATCCTGGAGGGCCGGATCAACAGGTCACGCATCAGGCACCGGCCTCTGAGATATCATTCTGTGAGCCAAGTCAACTCGGAAATCAGAAACCAGCATGTTCCCACCAAAGTAGCCAATAGTAGGACAGGTAAGAGGCCTGTCCCCCATTGCTCCTTCCCTTCCAGCTGTAACTTTTACAGTTTTTCCCCATGTAATTCCCCATAATACAGTACAGTTTCTGTTTCCTGTTAGCTGTTTGTATTATGGAAGTCGTCATATTGGTGTTAAAGACTGGGGCATATACAGATGTGAGGCTGTGAAAACTGATTGGCCCCCGGCGTGCGCCCTGCCCTGTCAGTCACCAATTCAAAAAACATCATTGGTTAATGAGAAGGTTGACCCATCTGTATGAATTATGGCCTCTCTTATGCAGCCCTACTTTTAAAAATTGTCTAATCGCCTCTGGTTAAAAGGTCTAATTTGATTGTCTCTTTGCTGTCCAGCAGAAGAGGAAGACTCAAATGGCTCGGACAAGGTCAGGGGTCAGAGCGAAGGACAGGGAGGCAGTACAGGGAGTGACGAGCGTCTGGGTCTGACTGGGGAGTCAGTGGAGGGGGACACCAGCAGGAGCAATGCTGGCAGCTCGGTGGAGACGGCAACCCAGCAGGTGATGGGGGAGAGATCGGTCCACATCATCATCGAGCCCAAGTCAGAGCCTGATACAGACAGCGAGAGCCAGGGGCAGTCTTCTGACCCCTCCCCTGCGGTATAACAGCCAGGGGCAGTCTTCTGACCCCTCCCCTGCGGTATAACAGCCAGGGGCAGTCTTCTGACCCCTCCCCTGCGGTATAACAGCCAGGGCAAGGTGCTGCATGGGGCTCTTATGTGTGTGCGGGGCACATGATCTGTCAGAGCTGGTCACCTGACTCCTAGGTCATAAGGTGAGCGACGCCCTCTGCAGGAGACATACTTTATGTGTCACTGAGATCTGCAGAGCGACGGGAGATAGCAGCAACAGCAACACACAGGTTAACTCTCCGGATCCCAGTGACAGATTAACTGTTATGCTTTTGTGTGGAGGCACTGTGCTCGCTGTCCGTGTTTCTGTTTTTTAATTAATAGCTGAAGCCAAACTAGATTGTTAGGAAAACTGTAGCAGCTGTCTGACCCTAGCTATGGGTACCATGCGTATGCTTTGCTCTAAGCCTGTGAAGCCTCAGAGGACGGCGTGGAGCCTGACAGTGGGTGCTGACGTGTCACAGCGCTCCTCTTTGGATCTCTGGGACTGCTGGACACCTTCATTCGGATTGAAGTCCGAGGTCACCGAGCTCTCTCAGCCCTTGCACAGCGTATTGATTATACAGGAGTGTTTAGTGATGCAGAGAATTTCCAGTCGTCCCATAATTGCAAGTTTTTTGTTGGATTGATATTCCTTCATTGCAGAAGCACAAACACACATTCTTTGTTCTGTGCCTTCCATCAGTATTTTTTTTGTCTCGAAAATGTGAATCTGCGTCATTCAGCAAGGTGTGAAGAGCAGAGACTGGATACCTACTAAAATCTGATGATAAATTCAATCATGGTCAACATTGTTATTTTATCTGTGTCTCACATGTGGGAAATTAGAGTATATTTTTCAGTATTTATTTCTGATCACTGGCTTCTGTTTCATAGTTGTTTAGAATTATAACACTTACTATGTCGTGTTTATATAATTTATCGTTAAAATTAATGAGTTAGCAGTGATTCAATATTGTAAGACTTTAGATATTTCAAAAAAAACTTTTAATATGGTTTGCTTCATTTTTGTACTCCACACAAATAATAATGTACATGTTACATAGTGGTGAATAGGTTTTACTTGTTCACCAATAATAATAATGTATAGGTTATAAATTATCCTTTAATGATGTTTGTTTTTGATCTAATCTGTTACCTGCTGAAGCTGGGTCTTTTGCTGTAATTAATAGTGGGCACTGTAGCTTCCTCCCCCCGCCGAGTTGCCCTTTAGATAACAGATATTCACGCCAAAATTGCAACAAATTTACCAAGCTCCCCCTTTTGCGTGGGAGGTTGTGGGTGTTGCCTGCTGAAGCTGGGTCTTTATCTGTAATAAGTAGCCTTCATTTGCTTTTATATTCACGCTGTCGATGGGGGGACTCGAAAGTGATGGGCAGGTGGCCTGTGCCTTTCAGTATTCAGAGTCCTTGCACTTTATACCGTACACCCCCGGCATATGTGAACTGGACACTCAGCACTTTTTCCAAGCCAGCGAAATTCTCTAAATGGTCGCTGCCTCTGCATCACCAGTCAGCCTCACCTTCAAAGCTACTAAACCTACCCTTGTAGTATAAGCGCTCTCTGGAATGCTACACGATTACAAAGTTACAAAACCCGGGAAAGTTACAAAATGGCAACCCAACCAGTGCCGTAGAATATTTCCTTATCTCTTCAGAATGTATGATGTATGGAATTTTATTCTGATGAACAAATCTAAATCTCTGGATATTAATCATCCAAAGTTATCGCGATATTGAAATGAAAACTGAATTATATATTAATTAAACAAGTATATTTGCCTAAATAAAAAAGCTCTTGGTGCAATGTACTGTTAATGCACAACATATGAATGTCTTTTATATGTGTAATAAAATCATTAATTAAACTTATTTGAGTGCTACTCATTTTCCCACGTTCCTCACACAGGAAATCGTTCTGCAATGAAACCGCAACGTTATTAAGAAAACACTGGCCTAAATATTCCTAAGAATTCTAATTTATTTCAAGCAAATTGTTTGTCACGGGGGAAAGCAACTTATGTACATTTGAACTGACTGCATGAAATAAAATATTTAGTCACCATACGGATTGTGACGTCCGGACACCAGAAAGGAGGCAGACCCCTTAGTGCGGGAGAAGGGTTTATTGGACAGTAAGCTGAGTGCACCAAAAGGGAAATCCACGCGGGTAGTCGAGTCGAGCGCGGAGAGGCGAAAGCCGGTGTTGTGCCGAAATCTGCACCCCTGCGTGAAATGTACCCCCTATCGGGAGAGCGCACCGCTCTTTTCTTCGATTCGAAGGGGGAAAAGATGTAGTTCCGTCTAAGTATGCAACAGAAATATTAATCTGCGTTTGAACAAGGAAGTCCTTGGCTTTAATAATCAAAGCAAATTACA
>JABFEB020000001.1:2891204-2904030 GCA_019775895.2 Stomatorhinus ivindoensis
GGGGGGGAGCGGGAGGCCCCCAGAGTGGCTCAGGGCGGCTGTGGAGCCAAGGAGGTCGAGGGTGGGAATGGGGGCAGGGCGATAAGCGAGAGAGCCAGAAGCCCTCTGAGGTAGATGAAAATGCCATGGAGGGATCACCATAATCCAGAAATGATCATTAACCGCACAGTAACTGAAACACGAAAAGTAAAAACTCCCAGATCCTGGAGTCGTCTGAGGTCCGCCACAGACAGATCCTGGAGAAGCACTCCATGCAGCGGTTCTTCTCAAGACGTCCTCGTCCTCCTAAACCAGGATATGTTGCCCCTCCCTGCTCTCCAGCAGTCATAACACCACCTCCAAACCTTTAAAACTCCCCAGATTTTTACAGAGAGACCGCAACCAAGCGTCCAGTGAAAACAGCAGTCATCTTCGCAGTAGACTGAAGATATATATATATAAAATTTTATATACAAAAACATACATACACACAATCCAGCAGGACCTCGTCAGCATGAACTGATGTGGAGTTACTCAAATAAGTCATTTAAAAATACCCGTATTAACACTATACCCTGAGGACTTTCAGCTTCAAAAAAGCGGGTGTTTGCTTGCAAAAATCTACCCACTATGACTAACCCTAAATGAAATGTTGTATCATACAAGCAGCTACAAGAGTTTAAAAAGACACTCAGTTTAAAAACCTAAGCAGAACATGCCAGGGACACAATTAGACAGAGCTCAATGCATGTAAGATAATGTAAAATGTAAAGTAGTCTATGGCCACTCGTACACCTTAACTGAAGAGAAAAACACTAACGTTGTACGCTGTATATACAGAGCGTCGAACGAAAGATAGAAAATAAATAAATCCAAGGCCACTAATTCCAGTATCTGAAGTATCATAATCCAGTGCAGTACCCAGAAGCAGGCGGACTTAATGTTTTACAGTGAAGGCAAAACTGGAGGGACACCACAGCTGTGTCAAAACAAGGCACGGCAGCACAGGGGCCCCCCGAGCACCCACACAGGGGCCCCCGAGCGTCCATACCGGGGCCCCATGCTGCCAATAATTCATTCATACATTCAACAAGTACACAAAAGGTCAAGAGGTTGGGGTATGGCGCTTCAGATACGGCAGAAGCTCACTGCAGTCGCAGAAGTACCAGCTGCCGTGGACCTGAGTGTGACCACAGAGCCGTTCCAGTGTTGGAGGGATGCTGGACTGACAGCTGGCTTTCAACAGCAAACAGATGCTCCCGCAGGGAGTAACAGACAGGTAAATCTCTCTAGATGCAGTAAAGACCGGCTGGCAGCCCTGCTTGATGGCTCGGGTCGTTCCACACGATGCACACAGGCAGGCAGCTCCCCGACATTCACTTCCACTCACTCGGTGTGCGGTAAAAGCCACAGTGGGGTCATATGCTGCAGAGCTCCAGCTCCTCACTTCCCCATGGACTGTTCACACGCCCTGCTTGCCGCTGTGATCCCTGGGCGAACTGGCGCACATCCCCTGCTGCCTGTTGGGCAAATAGGAATAGTAAAGAGCCTCAATCTCTGATCATATGAAATGTCTGGTGGATCATCTACGGTTTGGACTAGCATCTGCTGAATTAGAGTGCGGTGGCTCCCCTTACCCAGGGTGAAGGTAGTGTTCAGGCACCACGCTTCTCTGAGGGACCATCATGCCCTGGAAGTGGCCCCCAGCTTGAGGGTGTCTGTATGGGGCCATGCGAGGCTGACCGCCAGGATAAGGCAGGTGCTGGGGGCGCTGTAGGGCCTCCATCAGGTGCGGGTGGGGTCGCTGAGGGGCATAGTGACCACCGGGATATGGGTGGGCTGAATAGGGAGGGTGAGACATCATGTGGGGGGGTGGGGCGCCGCCCTGCTGCATACCAGGATGCATGGCACGGGGGTCGTAAAGGAAGCCAGGGGCGCAGGGGGGCTGGCCGGAACGGCCTCGGGCCATGGCGGTGTGGCTGTCCAGGTCCAGGATCTCCTTGGGGCTCTCTGATCGGTCGGGGCCTCCTTCCACGCGAGCCACTTTCACCGGGCTACCGGACTCCCGGGTGTCTGCCGGGCCCTCAGGCCGGGGGCTTGGGGAAATCAAGGAGCCCCCCGCACCCTCTGGGGACATGCCGCTCTCCTTAAAGTGCCCGGGGCCATTTGGGGCGGTGCCGGTGGAGATGTAAGCGTTGGAGGGCACGGGGTGACAAGGCTGGTAGGGGGCAGTGTGCCACTCCTCTGATGGGAAGCCACCCCGCCTGCCACCCTGGGCCTGGGGGTAGTAGTGTGTCTGCTGGTACGATGGGAACATATTGGAGTTTCCTTGGTGGCTCGGGGCAGCCATGTGGTAGGGATACGACGCCCCCTGCCGGTGGTATGAAGCATACTGGGCAGGGCTAGTGTGGGGGTTCAGAGTCTGTTGTAGGGGCTGGCTGGGGAAAGCCTGGTGGTTTGACGCGGGCAGCGACCGCCCGTCAGGCAGGCGGTACTGTGCATGGGGGGTACTGCCCATGCCAAACTGGACCATGGCCCCATTTTCCTGCCCTTGGGGGTGGGGGGGTATGTGAGATGCTGCTGGCCCTCGGGGGCCATGAGGGGGCCTGCCCTGGCCCGGATGCTGCATCTCTGGGCTGAAAGTGGGCTGTTCGTAGTGGCCATTGCGGGGTGCTGGTGACCTCAACATGGCTGGCCCAGCGTGCTGCTGAGGGACAGGGCTGCCGCTTGGGGCCTCCCCTGGCCTCCTGTCCCCGCGTTCCAAGGGTCCAGGGGGCCGCGGAGCGGCATGGCCCGGGGCCGTGGCTGGGCGTCCGGCATGCGGCAGGTTTCGAGCCGCACCATGACGCGGTGCATTCTGGGACGCCTGGTGGTGAGGAGGCTGCGCCACGCGATTCCCCTCCCTGTCACACGTTTCTGTGCCCTGGGGGTGTCCCGGTGCTGGCTCTCCCTTTCCCCGCTCTTGCTGCCTGTTCACGTCCGGGCCAGATGGGCTCTGAAGGCCCCCGCCGGATTGGTCAGGGTGCTCTGTGGGGCTTGGGACAGACCGGCGCTCCTGCTTGGCTGGCACCGGTGCCACTCGGGCCGGCTGGATGGCCACCGGGGGCTCGACGGGGGTCACACCTGGCAAGATTTGGGACGCAGAAAGCAAATGGAAACTTTCCCATTGTTGTGGAAGAAGAAAACATACCCCCCCCAAAACAGACGGACACCGTTCGGCTCATGAATATTCCACCAGCCTCTCGCTGTGAAAATAATTAGTGCACGATACAGGCGGCTCACTCGCTCCAAGGGCTGTGCCTCCCCCACGCGGCTCCCCCCTACCCCGACTTACCTTTGGGCACGGGGTCCAGGTCGTTGGCAGAGCGGCCGTCGCCTCCGCTGTCCCCGGAGAGGCCATGCTGCCGCATTTCGAGTGGAGGCAAGTTGGGGTGCAGGCCGGGGGCTGGGGTTGCCTGCGGGGGCTGCTGGGGAAGGGGCTGGCGGGGGGAGCCGGCAGGGGGGGCCCTCGAGGAGGCAGACAGCTGCTGAAGGGCGATCATTTCCGGGCTTTCCAGCATGGACGCCAACAAGGGGCGTGATTCGTGGGGTGGCCCGGGGGGGCGCTGTGACACAGGCCCTGGGGAGTGGGCGGGAGGCATCCGATATGGCCCGTTGAGGGCAGGGTACCTGGACGGCTGCTCTGGCCATGGTTTGAGGGGCCGGCCCACCCCAGAGGCAAAGGGCAGCTGGGAGGGCGGGTTGCCCTGGCCCTCATTAGCTGGGCCACTCGGCCGCTCATGTCCCTGGCTGCCCATCCCAGACCACACCGGGGGCATCCCCTCCACAGGGGGGCAGAAGCGATTGAATGAGTTATGTTGCGGTGGGACATCTGGACCTGGGTAGCGGCTTCCCCCAGCATGCATGACTTGGCCCTCAGGACGGCGATGCGCCGGGTGCAAGCTGCTCTCCTGTGACGGGCTACAGAGACCACCTGACTGCAGGGCCATCGGCCGAGGACCCAGCGAAGGGCCGTGAGTAGGACCCATGTAGGAATGGGGCGGCTGGTGCTGCGGAGGCAGCGGCCGGGGCTTGGCATCCATGGGGAAGCGGGGGTTGAGGTGCTGCTCCTGTCCAGCTGGGTGCTGAAAGAGCCAGACAGAGTGGATGAGCAACTTGGGGCCAAAGAGATGAGCCAGCTCCGTGGCCCCACCCACAGACGCGCACAACACCCCTACCTGCACGCTGAAGCTGGGGAGGTGCCACGAGCTTGGCCCCCCAGGCCCGAACCCCACCAGGCCTTCTGGTCTGAACCCTCCAGGTTGTGGGTCTGGCGGTCTCTGCCCGCGGAACATGAAGCGCTGACCAGACGGCTGCTGGAGATGCTGCGTCATGGAGAAGGGCAAGAGGAAGAGCCACCATAGATGGATCATCATCATCATCATCACCACCATCATCACCACCATCATCATCAGCACCACGCGTGCCACCAAGCAACCCACCACAAGGTGGCACAGTCAGCCTGCCTGCAGTCTTTCCATTATGGTGCCAAACCACATAATTTAAATATTAAAAAATGTGTCAGGGACAGACCTAAAAAAAAAAAAAACATTCTCTGGCTAATGTGTCATTTTTAACCTGCCCCCGCCTCCAGTGCCTGGCTATAGTTTCCCGTGACAGCATAAATGTGACAGTCCCCGTGAGCCCCACACGGGAGCTGACAAACATGGCACCTACCATCTGTGCTGGACGATAGGAGTTGGGCCCGACCTGAGCTCCAGGACGTGGTTGTCCCACCTGGAAAGGCCGACCTCTCAGGGGCCCATTGGACCATGGAGAGGTGGGGGGTGGTGGGCTGGATTTCTGTCGGTGTTCCTCCTGAGGGGGGCCCCCTTTCCCACTCTGGGAGTCTCGCCGACGCCGGGCCGGCTTCTCAGTGGCACGGACCAGACTGTCGATTCCCGTCTGTCCCCCTGAGCGCTGCACCCGGCCCCTCCGGCGTTCCCTGCGCTCCTTGTCCTCGCTGCTGATATGGAACTCTTCGTCCGTGTCCCCCTCCTCCGAGGGGAAGTGCTTGAGCAGGGCCTTGGTGAAGCACCGCTCCAGGGATTCAGCCATCATGGTGTATTCTAGAAAACAAGAAGGGGCGGAGCTAATGTCTATGCACGTGTGTGTGTTTATGCAAGTATATATACACCCATGAGACTGCTAGACAAAAAACAGAGCTCAATCACTATGTTACACACACAGAAACACACAGGCCTTCGTTTCTTCAGCATATGTATATCACTGAACAGGTCAGGGGGCCCCAAGGTGACCTCTGACCCCCATACCCCTCCCCTGAGAAGGCCTTCAGACGGATGGCTGGCTCCACAGAGGCTCCTTAGAGGGACTGGGCAGGAATGCCTCTCAGCAGAGCCCCCACCAAGCCTGGCTCCAGTTCACAGGACCATCTACTCACTCTCCATTAATCAAAGTCACATGGCCTACAGACCCACGTTCCACAGAGACCTTTAACCCAAGCAAGCTCCCCTCATCTGCCCAAGGCCTCTTACTGAAGGACATGAATTTCCCACATACATCTGAGGTCCCCCAGTCCATGGCTCGGAGTCCACACCAGGGCCAAAACGTTCCCCTCATGACCAGTCAACGTCCAATAAACCACAGAACCGAGTGCTGCGAGTCTTACCGCTGTCTTCCCCGTTATATTCCTGGCAGTTCTCAAACATCAGCTTTACGTCGGACACGAACTCATCCTTGGCTATGTACTCGCCCTCGTTGAGCTTCTTCTCGATGGTGGATAGGTCCATTGGGCTCTGCACACAACACGCAGTGTTTCTCTCCAATAAGGACCATTGGCTACTTTATTCATGTCTCCTAGGATTCTGTGGGCTCTCCCACACTTACCTGGATGATCTCGTGATAGTTAGGGGCGTAGGACTCGTCCACGGGCTCCATGAAGGGCCATGCATCTTTGTGAGCCTTCAGAGCCTCCAGTACTAGAGACCAATCAGAAATTAAGGTGAATCCCTCACCCAATGAATACCAGGTTAAAAAAAAAACAAAAAGACGTCACATTGATACATGACCAATATTACGCAGAGGCTTCCGGCGTACCTTTGTACAGCGCTGTGTAATCGTCGTCGATTTCATAGCTAAAAGGCAGAAGAAAGATGGAACAAAAAAATGTATTAAATCAGATGCCACATTCATTGATGTCCCTACTGACAAACCCCAAACGTGGACATTAACAGCACACGGAACTATGGAAAGTTTGAATTTTAATTTAAAATCTGATTCTTATCCCACAACCCAGGTTAGAAGCTCAGATCAACATTAGTCAGTGGCTGATTTCTGAGGTAAAATGAGAAGTAGCCGGTCACCAGGACTTGGTATTACAGTGGTAACCGGTACCACAGCTATGATGGGGGATGGGGGTCATATGGATTTATGCGGGGGGGCGGGGCGGTGTCATGTAGATTTGTGGATTACAGTAGTAACCATAGCCACGGCAACATAGCGAGCCCAGGCAGGAGACTGGCGGAGAGCCCTTACAACTCCTTGGTGCGGCGTGCCCGACGTATGGGCGAGTGCGGCTCCAGATGGAGCAACTCTGGAGGCAGCTCCTTGCCCTGGGACAGCAGCCAGGCCTTCTCCTCCCGCTGCTTCCGTCGACGGGCGCGCTCTGCAGACGGGACACAGGGTAACGTCATTGGAGGTGAATGTCAGGGCGCAGGGCCACCGTCCATGACACGCCGATAAGGGCACTTATACGCGGTCGCCTTTTATCCAACCCTGACAAGTGGCTTTGGGAAACCTAAAGTCAGGCCTCACCTTCACACCAACTAAGCATGGCTAAGGGTGCAACCAAAATGGCACACTTACACGGCACATACTGTATGTACACATGCGAATAATATGCCTGCACTCGGACTCACTGCTGTGGCCATCTGGCATATTACCTGACATGGACGTAGCTTGACCTCAGCAAAAAAACCATGAGCAACTTCTGTAACAGGGTATTGTTTTCTACTTAAATTTGTGAGATTGCATTTCCTCCATCCTGACAAAAATTTGAGCATGTGACTTTACTCATTTCTAGTTGCAGCACCAGTGGCTTTGCGGGATAACTTTGCGTCCATCAGCTGTACACTTCGGAATTTTGCAGAATGTAGTATGTTATCCATGTACCGTTCACATACTGCCTCATCCATACTGAAGGTTCGGCAGAATGTAGTACGTCATCCGGGTACCGTTCATGTTCCTTCTCATCCAGACTTTGCATACTAAACTATATTTGCCTACTACCATATTTTTACGCATATAACGCGCTATACGTATTTTTACAAACCGCGCAACCCTCCCGCACGGTATCTCCGTGTGCGCGTTATGCAAAATTTGTTTCACATGGTTGATGTCGTCTGTTAATATTTTAATGGAGATGAAAATGTCCTATCGAAAACAAAACAAAACTGCCCGTTTTCGCGGATTGAATTTTTCCAGTTCCTTCTTTTCTTTTCTCCATTCACACACCGATGCTCCTCCAACATTAAGCTCTCTCGCTGCTGCCGTTTTCCTCAGCTTTCGCAACGACTTTAAGCTTAAAGTCCGCTGTATATGACTTTCGTTTCACTCCTGGCATGATGGGGTTTTAGAAATACTTTAAATTTAAACTTAATCGAGAAAATCTACTAGATAAATGCAAAATACCAATCTCAAGAGATCGAAAATAAAATGTGAAGTCATCATGCGGCAATGATCTTTTATAGGCCGACCCTATAGCGCTACTCTGTCTTTCTATGTATGATCTATGTCTAGGGGTGGCAGGAGAAGTTTTCAGTTCAACGGGCACCATGCGCGGTATACGCATGGGCGTGCTATGCAGAATTTTTTTTACATAATTCCTTTGTTCCCGCGCGTTATACGCATGGGCGCGTTATATGCGTAAAAATACGGTACTTAGCAAGCAAGTATGTGATTTTGGATGTACCTTGACTCTCCCTACATGAGGTAGAGGGGCCAAAATGCCTTATTTGAAGAGCCTTGATCTATTGGGGGGTATTCCCTAGGCTTCAAAGGGCCGCCAGAGCTTAAACCTTACCCTCCACGGCTTTGACTCGCTCCAGCTCTTCACGCTCTCGCTCCTCCTGAACCATCCTCTCCTCCTCCTTGCGCTGCTCGGCCAGCAGAGCCTGCCGATCCGCGTCATCCTCCTTCCGCTTGTGCTGATCTGCCCGCATGGTGGCTGTCTGGTCTTCCTGGGATCACAAATGCATGCACATGTCAGTGCCCATGTCTCCTAGCACCACCTCCTCCACTGCGGGGGGGGGGGGGGGGGGCAGGAGGAGGCTTGCTCTCACGTCCTCCTTGTGGGTCACATGTTTTGCTGGCAGCCGGTGGGAGCTGTGCAGGGGTGTGGAATCTAGCCGTTTTTCTCGCTGCTCCTTCTCCTGCAATGCAGGAGCAGTTCAGGGTCACGCTCACAGGGCAGACCATACCATTCCAGCATGACCTGGGGAGCTTGGGGGGGTCATACCCCTGGGGACAAACCCGCCCCATGTGGCCCAAGGCTTAATTATAGTGATTATCTCCTAAAGGACTTGGAGGGGAGTCAAGGGGCGTGCAGTTATTACACTGACACATACCATTTAAAAAGCTGTTATTTAAGCACAGTCCATTTACCAAACCGCTGAATTTTGACTAGAGTAGGCATATTTCTACCACTGTACACTGACCTCAGGCTCGATGTGTGGAATGAACCAATAACTTCACCCTGTGCTACTGAGGGTTGTACACATGACATGCTCTCCCACCACAGACTCCTATGCATGAGAACTGGAACATGACATCACAAAGGGAATACAGCAGGCCTGCTAATCACACGGCCAAGCCTAATCATCTCAATGTTCCTTAAGCTTCTACAGAAGAACATCAACTATTAGGTGCCTCAAGCAGTCCTGGGCCCACATAAGCCAGGAGATAATGGAACCTGAGAGTTCTGGAAAGACACAGGTCACCACTTCAAATGCATGGCATCAGGACTGGCCATTGCAAGCTGCACCTTGTGATCGATCATGCTGCTGATCTCCGGTAGGAAGTTCTGGCTGATGATGCGGTAGAGGTGCCGGTCCTGGGGAGAGGACTTGTCCTTGATGCTGTCGGCCAACTTGACCCATTGCTCCTCTGTGTCACACACCAGAGACCAAGCACCTCGTTCACGATCTACAGGAGGGAGTCAGGATGATCAGCACGTGGCACCACCATCACAAATGGTAACCCCAACGGTTCTTCCCTTTTGCCAACGACCATTAAGGTTCCACCCCATACACCCCTAAACCTATATAAAATGAAACTGCTACATAGAAATTATTAATAAGGAACCTCAACAAGGAAAGCATGAGGCATTTGACTAACCCGAGCCAAGCCGCAGAGGGTCCACCCCGTTCTCCTCCACCACAGCTTTCAGTTCACTGAGGATGAGAAGGCACACCACCTACTGAGTCACCATGCCGACTACACTTCCTGGACGCTGTGCTTCCTCGACGTTCAGCTCCGAACATTAAGAAGTGCAGACAGACATGTTGCAAGTCAAGGTCCCAAAGGATGATTTGGAGAAGCGTTTATAAGCTACACTACATATCAAAAGTATGTGGACACTTCTATTAATCAGAGGAACTGCAATATTAAGTCATATCCATTGCTGAAAAAGGTGTGTGTTTGTTTATCCAGTACCACAACATCCTACAGCAAAAATATACAACAGAATGGTTCAACAGTAGAGGTGAGTGATTTTCCACTTGGCAACATCAGACAGCATCTTTCCAGCAAGTCAGTTCACCACATTTCTGTCCTGTCAGAGCTGCCCTGGTCAACCGAAAGGAAAGCGATTGTGAAGGTCAGAAATCTGGGAGCAAGTTCAGTTCCGAAGAGGTTGGACATACATGACGGACCTGATCACCCAACAGCAAAACCCAACCTAAATGGCAGCAAATGCCACCATCAATGTTCCAACATCTAACGGAAGGTCTTCATAGGGGTAACTGTATAGCAACAAAGGGCCAATCAACGTTATATTAATATCCTGGGTTTTGGAATGAGATGTTGCACACGCTGGTCTCCACATACTTTTGGCCATATAGTGTACAATGTTTCAGGGCATCTGTCCAGCAAGGCATTACCTCAGCCGTTTCTCTTCCTCCAGCTTCTTCTTCTTTGGTGGTCTTCCTCTCTTCCTCTTCTCCGGCACCCTGACCTCGGGTACCTCGCTGTTGAGGTATGACAAACAGCCATTAATCACCTTATCAGAATACCTTGACACAAATCATGGATTCAGTATCAGAGGCAATGTCCGATAGCAGTGCTATCTACTCTGTCTTCCAGTCCAAGGCGTGGCCTCCATACCAGAGTTCACCTGGCTTTGGTTTAACCGGCTCCTCCTTGTACATGCGCGTGCCATAGAAATACCAGTAGAGGGCACCACTTCCATCCTGCCCCAGTGGCTCGACCCGCAAGCTGTCTGCATCCAGGCCCTGGGAGAAGAGAAAAGATAAAGACTGAACTTTAAAATCATTGACTAGTCCGTTGGAATATCTTGTTGCCGTATATCTGAAAACTGCGCATATCTACTTTTTGTCATTCATGACTTTTTGTTTTTTTACTATAAATGAAATATTACCAATGAGTAGATGTTATATTAATCCATCAGTTTAACCAGCATTTATGTTTGTACTAGTTAACACTTGTATTCATGATGGTGAGGATCATAAGGGTTACTTCATATTGCTAATCTTAACACAACATTGATAGCTAGCTTATGTAATTGTTAACTATGAATACAAAGTGAAATTAATTTGTGTCTTGTTGACGAAGACATATTTGGCTTGCTGACAATACATATAGATCCATAAGGCATTAAGCAGATCACCGATTTCTGTGTAAAGATAGGTTTATATTTGTGGTGCCAATGGTGTCTCCGGACGTTGTTCTAGGTTTATTTTAGAAAGCCGTTTTTGCTCAAGAAATACAGGATTTTAGGAGATGTTCTTCCTTGGACAGCGATGATATGAGAAAGCTACACATGTGTACCAGTAGCACGGGGGGGGGGGGGGGGGATAGGTAGACATGCATACCGGTAGCATAAAGAAGATCATTAATAGTCCACACCGACAGCTTCAAGGAGAAGCTGAATGTTACTATTAACAGCAGGAGGACAGCCACATGTGCATGTGAAAGGAATCAGGATAGCTTCAAAAGACGGCTGGAGGACAGCTTCGTGTAAATCAATATACGTGTGTATACCCACAGCAGCAAAATAGCTACACGTGCATACCAATATCTTCAGGATAGATAAATGTGTTTCAATCACATTAGTATTCCATTCTGACCAACAAGTTTAATAATTATGTTTTAAGAGAATGTTCACAAGCACATCACAGCTCTCTTCTAACTTCATGATTTTACCTTGGCAGTCATCTACCACCTTGACCCTGCACTGCCGCCAAAGGAAGTCCACATCATTATGTTGCTCTTTGGGAACTCACCTTGAGCAGGTCGAAGACGTCAGCCGCATCCAGCCGGTAGTCGCAGAGTCGGTGAAGCAGCTCCACTTGCGTGCGAGTCGGCAGGGTCTCAAAGGGGCCCAGTCGTAGGGGGTTGGGCTTCCCCTCTTCCAGCTCCCAGCGGTAGTTGATGATGTCATCGAGGTAACTGCTAAACGCTTGGGGTCTGAGGGGAGCAAGAACAGAGAGCTAAGCCATGTGTCAAATGGCCAGAGGAGGAGAGGAGTAACTGGGGCACCAATACGGGCCACACTGAGAGACACAGCTCAAATCAACGTGATTTTGCAGAGTGTTTTCTAGAAATACCCAGAACACCTCTAAGTGTCTACGATCTACAACAAAATGGATGCCTTCTCTTGTTTCTGAGAGAAAATCCAACAGAGCAAATTGGTGTTTAACATTACCGTGGGACCATTAATGTTGAGCCATCCACTGGGTGGGACACACAACACATTCATTTGCAAATGGCGCCCTTTCAAGGTATTTGTTTTAGAAAACACACATTATGTGCGAGTTCCTTTGGCGCCTTTGTGGAAGCCTAATAAAAGTCTAATTTATGCTGCCATACTGTAGAGGTTCCTTGCAATGTGGCGAGAGCCGTTTCTTTCGTACTGGGTCAGGGCCCATTATTGGTTGGCTGTGGGTCTGGTAATTGTGCTGGTTCCAGGTCAGCCCGGCCTGATTCATTTGGACCCGCAAAGGCCTTCAGTTCTTGCTCAAATGCACAGAAACAAGGGCTCGGGGCAGGGGTTAGTACAAGCGTGAGGGTAGGGGCGAGCAGGGGGGCAGCAGCGCAGAGAGAATGGCTTATTTTGAAAGAGCAGCGTGCATTCTCACAGCTGCGCCCCCCCCCCCACCCCCATCCCCCAGCTCTGACTAGGCGTTTAACGCGTGCGGATGAAAGAAGCGTCTCCTGAATGGACAGGGGAACCTCTGCTACGTCGGGAATGCCAGCAGCTGTCTGACCCACTAGTGTCCAGCCCAAAATGCAGAGACCAGACCCCCATCCTGCTTCCACAGGACTGGGAACAGAGAGGGAATGTGTGGACACCTGACCCACATGGTGGTATTCTGAACCAATCTGATCTTCAGGATTAGCCACACACATCCTGGCCACCAGAACCCAGAATAAAAAAAATGCAGCAGAGTTTTGAAGCTTCTCACATGCGTTGAGGTAAAGTCGTTTCCTAGACCTCGCAGTCAAGCTTCAGTGTCGAACAAAAAGAGGTGTTCCTTTTCACCCTCCTCCCATCTCGGAAGCGGCTAAAGTCCATTCAGACGCACACCTCCAGGTTCAGGAACAGTTTCTA